>BLSH010466445.1:10213-25064 GCA_018402905.1 Glandirana rugosa
CCGTACACCGGACCAAACAAGGTCCTCCCCCCGGGAGTGAACAGGGGGGGTAGGACTGGAGGTCCGACGTACGTATCTTTCCCATTGTGTGGTGATGCCAAATAATTCAATGAACCCCACCCACACCACATATAACTCCCACATCCTCCCCTACATTGATCAAAAATGTAATTTTAACTTGCTTGCGGCTATAATATATTGTCCCCCCAATCCATACCAAGCCCTTTGGCTCAGGGATGGATTTTAAGGGGAAGCCCACTCCAAATGTTACAAAACGCTGGGGGATTCCCCCCAAACTCCAGACCCTTTCTATGCATGCAGCCTGGAGGTCAGGATGGGGGGGACAAGTGAGGGCCCCCCTCCTGGAACAAACCAGGCCACATGCCTTTAACATGATGGGGTGGGGGGGACTCTGTGTCTCCCCACCCCCCTCAAAGCCTCTTGTACCTATGTTGATGGGGACAAGGGCCTCTTCCTGACAACCGTAGTGGTTGGGGGGCTGATTGAAATGTGGAAGCCCCCTGTTAACAAGGGGGGCACCAAATCCTGGCCCCCTATGTGAATGTGTATTGGGGTACATCATGCTCGTTCACCTAAAACGTGTAAAAATGGAGACATTTTTTGTCCCATCTTTTATGTTAAAAAAGTGTGTCGAGATGTACATCCATGGTCAATAGGGATGGTCCCCCGGTTTGACTCAAAAGTATGTTCGAATCGAACAGTGGGGGGTTGCCGAATCCTGAACATTTGAATGGCCCATAATGCAGTGAAATTGTGGGGGAATGCAGCCTGCTGATTTTCCAAAGAATGCACATGACCTGCATGCTTTGGCCAATCACAGCATGCTCTGCTGTGAGAGCCATGACTGGCCAAAGGAAGGGTGCCTTTGGCCAATCATTGCTCAGCGGGTCTATGTCCACGCCCACACTATATAAGGCCACTTACACAGAGGCCGAATATAGTGAAAACATTTGCGGAGATAGCAAAGGGTTAGGCAGTGGCATATATATATATATATATATATATTACACTGCATTTATTTATTTCAGGCACTTATTTAGTGCTGTCGCTTTACATATATATTGTACATTCACATGAGTCCCTACCCTCAAGGAGCTTACAATCTATGGTCCCTAACTCACATTCATACATATATTAGGGCCGATTTAAACAGTATCTAATTTACCTACCTGCATGTCTTTGGGAGGAAACTGGAAGGATCCCACACAGATACAGGGAGAGCATGCAAACTCCAGGCAGGTAGTGTTGTGGTTGGGATTTGAACCAGTGACCTATTTGCTCCCAGGCGAAAGTGCTAACCACTACACCACTGTATAGACTATATACTATGCATGCACGCTCGGATAAGGGTCTGGCATAGATTTTAAGGAGAGCTCCACGCCAAAATTAAACAGAAATGTTGGGTAGGGGTCCCCCGCAAAGTTCGTACCAGGCCCTTCAGGTCTGGTATGTATTTTAAGGGGAACCCCATGGCAAATTTTGGGAAAATTGGCGTTGGGGTCCCCCCACAATGCATACCAGACCCCAAAGCACCCTCCCCATGGCATGTGGCCTGATAAGGTTCGGAGGAGGCGCACTCACTCGTCCACAACCCCCTGCCATGCCAGGGCTGCGTACTCGCATAATGGTCTGGTTTGGATTTTGGGGGGGGGGGCAACACCATTTTTTATCAATTTGGTGTGGGGTTCCCCTTAAAATCCATACCAGATCCGAAGGGCCAGGTATGGACTGGGTGGGACCCCCAACACAATGCTTTTTCAGTGATCTTTATCTACAGGGTGGGCCATTTATATGGATACACCTTAATAAAATAGGAATGGTTGGTGATATTAACTTCCTGTTTGTGGCACATTAGTATATGTGAGGGGGGAAACTTTTCAAGATGGGTGGTGACCATGGTGGCCATTTTGAAGTCGGCCATTTTGAATCCAACTTTTGTTTTTTCAATAGGAAGAGGGTCATGTGACACATCAAACCTATTGGGAATTTCACAGGGAAAACAATGGTGTGCTTGGGTTTAACGTAACTTTATTCTTTCATGAGTTATTTACAAGTTTCTGACCACTTATAAAATGTGTTTAATGTGCTGCCCATTGTGTTGGATTGTCAATACAACCCTCTTCTCCCACTCTTCACACACTGATAGGAACACCGCAGGAGAAATGCTAGCACAGGCTTCCAGTATCCGTAGTTTCAGATGTTGCACATCTCGTATCATCACAGCATAGACAATTGCCTTCAGATGACCCCCAAGATAAAAGTCTAAGGGGGTCAGATCGGGAGACCTTGGGGGCCATTCAACTGGCCCACGATGACCAATCCAGTTGAATGGCCCCCAAGGTCTCCCGTATATGGAAGCTGTGATCACTTCCCTCCCCCTGGCAGCCCAGCCCCCATACAGTTAGAACTCCCCATAGGGAACACAGTTAACCCTCTCCAGGTTAACCCCTTCACTGCCAATGGCATTTCTACAGTAAGCAGTGCATTTTTATAGCACTGATCGCTGTATAGATGCCAATGGTCCAAAAAAAATGTCTAAATGGTCCGACTTGTCTGCCGCAATATTGCAGTGCCGCTAAAAATCGCAGATCGCCGCCATTACTTGTAAAAAATCTAAAAAATACATCTCCAGAAATTAATTTGCATCATCCCTAAACGCAGCAACTTTTGCGCAAACAAAACAATAAACGCAGATTGAAATTTTTTATTTAACAAAGATAGGAGGATGAATATAAATTGGCCAAAAACAAGTAAATAAGATGATTTTTATTTTTTTACAATTGGATTTGTATTTTAGCAAAAACGAAGAAAATCTGGTTATTTTGAAAAATTGTCGCTCTTTTTTTATTTAGAGCGGCGATCACAAATGACGCAGAGGAGATCAAATATCACCAAAAGAAAGCTCTATTTGTGGGTAAAAAAGGATGCAAATTTTGGTTGGGGACAACAATGCACGACCGCGCAATTGTCAGTTAAAGCAACGCAGTGCCAAATCGCAAAAAGTGCTCAGGTCCTAAAGCGTGAATTCCTTCCGGGGCTGAAGTGGTTAAAGGAATTTTTTTTTCACTTTAACCATTATTAAAACCACTGCTCCTGAAAAAAAAAAAAATAGAAACATTTTTTTTCTATTCAGACATGTGCCTTGGGGCTAAGGCTGTTACAATTAGAGAGAGGGGTGGTAATTTTTTTTTTTTTAGGGCAATGAACTTGCATACAACCGCAAGTTCCATCCCAGCCAACATCAACACCTAACCTGAGAGGCATCTTCACAGGCAAATAGAGCTCGCATGTGTGCTATTTTACTCGACTCTGTGAGAGCTGAATTTGTAATTGCCTTTAACCGGGAGTTATTTTAAGGCACTGCTGGATTTGGGAGGTATAGTAAATCAGGGCCATAGTGTGACATGCTGAAGCAGAGCATGAACCCTTACCTTTGTAGACTTGGCCGCAGGGCAGTATTATGATATATTAATAGCCCCAAACACAACTCCAAGATGACCACTGCATTGCTAAAGAAGCTGAGGGTAAGGCCTCATACACACGGATGTTTCTAAAAAATAAACAAAAACGTCGGGCCCGACGTCAAGGAAAAAAAGTCGGCGTTTTTCGGCGTTATGCATCGGCGTTTTTGAGCGTTTTTTTGAAAAAAATCATCCCTCTGCTATTTTTCAACCTAAAAACATTGGCGTCAAAAAACGCGGTAAAACGCCGGTATAATAATAGGTGGCGTTTGTTGGCATATTGTGGCGTTGGCGTCAAAAAATGCCAAAACGTTACAGCCTCAGAACGCAAAGGCTGTGGGTTCTAGTTTCAGCTCACTAACGCCGACGCCATCTACGGCTCAAAAACGCTGACGTTTTTATGGGGCCATTGACTAACATGGAGAGCTGAAAAAAACGCCAGAAAACGTCGGCGTCAAAAAACGTCCGTGTGTATGAGGCCTAAAGGTGAGGGACTAGCCAAGCATGCCTCCAGACCTTAACCCTATTGAGCATCTGTGGGTCATCCTCAAACAGGTGGTGGAGGAGCGCAAGGTCTCTAACATCCACCAGCTTCATAATGACAACAAGCAGTGGAATAAGGTCCTTACAGGATTTCTCCAACTTACAAGCCAACCTCAATGCACTGTCTAATTGGGCGACTATGTGGCAAATGAGGTTTAATGTTGATAAATGTAAAGTTATGCACTTGGGGGCTAAGAATCTGCATGCATCATACAAACTAGGGGGAGTACAACTGGGGGAATCCATACTGGAGAAAGATCTGGGGGTTTTGGTAGATCATAGGCTTAATAATGGGATGCAATGCCAAGCTGCGGTTTCCAAAGCAAGCAAAATCCTTTCTTGTATTAAGCAAACGTTCGACCCGAACTTATGCTCGGGCCGAATCGTTCACCCATCGCTATTGGAGAGTAGTCCCCAGTTCTCATGTAGTGGGTGATAATCATTCTGTGGTTTCCAAATAACTTCTGTGAACAATAATATAATATCAAAAAGTGTTTAGGGAACGGGGGGGTGGGACACAGAGAAAATAGCACTGGCCACTGGTGCAGAAGATATGAGAGTGAAAGTGGGACATGATGGAGATCCAATAACACCAAGGCAGGAGTGATAAAGCTGATAAATAAGTAGTAAACTGGTAGAGTGAACCAAAAGATTTACCTTGATGAGAAATTGAATAGGATAAAATATATTGAAAATGTGCATGGTGTCTTGAGAGTGCCAAGAATAAACAAGATGTGAGCTCCAGCAGGTGAGGTATATGTAGCGGCACCTACCCAGCAGGTCACCACCAATGTCATGCAGCTTAGACAAAGGGGAGGTGGTGCCAATGTCTGCACAGCATGCAACACCTAGCAGCTGGCTCCCAATCCCGCCCTTGTGGTATACGCAAGAATGGAAGGCCTCAGCATCAAGCAGCGTCGGGGTTGATGTCGCTCACATGTTAAGTGGGCGTGGCATCAATCCACAGCAAGCACCTGCCTTCCCCCTGCATCTAGATAGATGAGGAGAGGAGGGGAGGGCCCCGCTGTGGATTGCAGCTCCTGGAGAAAAAAGAACACCAACCATACCCCTAACATCACCAAAGTAGGCATGGCAGCCCCTATAGGAAATTAAATTGGCTGTAAAAGTCACAATTAAATTACCGCAATATCATACATAGTATTGTGCTTCCATCCCTGATATGCTTAGCAAAAAAGAAAAACAATTGTTGGGACTTTATATGAGGTAATGAATACTATATTCACTAACCTCCATCCATAATACTATTGGGAAGGAAAAGTGGGGGAAAAGGTTGGACTTTATATGAAGCACAAAACTGAAAATAAATGAACCCATGGAGAGATAATATAAGCTTGTCTAATATTACACATGGGCATACATACACTCAGTTTTCATGAAATAACCAATGATAGTAACAATATCAATACATGGTAAAATATATATATATATACACATACAGTATCTCACAAAAGTGAGTACACACCTCACATTTTTGTAAATATTTTATTATATCTTTTCATGTGAAGAAATAACACTTTGCTACAATGTAAAGTAGTGAGTGTACAGCTTGTATAACAGTGTAAATTTGCTGTCCTCTCAAAATAACTCAACACACAGCTATTAATGTCTAAACCGCTGGCAACAAAATTGAGTGCCAATGTCCACATTGGGCCCAAAGTGTCAATATTTTGTGTGACCACCATTATTCTCTCACTCTGCCTTAACCCTCTTGGGCATGGAGTTCACCAGAGCTTCACAAGTAGCCACTGGTGTCCTCTGCCACTCCTCCATGATAACATCACAGAGCTGGTGGAAATTAGAGACCTTGCCCTCCTCCACTTTTCATTTGAGAATGCCCACAGATGCTCAATAGGGTTTAGGTTCTGGAGACATGCTTGGCCAGTCCATCACCTTTACCCTCACTTTGTTTAGCAAGACAGCCGTCATCTTGGAGGTGCGTTTGGGGTCATTATGTTGGAATACTGCCCTGTGGCCCAGTTTCTGAAAGGAGGGGATCATGCTCAACTTCAGTATGCCACAGTACATGTTGGCATTCATGGGTCCCGCAATGAACTGTAGCTTCCCAGTGCCGGCAGCACTCATGCAGCCCCAGACCATGGCACTCCCACCACCTAGCTTGGCTGAAGGCAAGACACATTTGTCTTTGTACTCTTCACCTGGTTGTCGCCGCACATGCTTGACACCATCTGCACCAAATATGTTTATCTTGGTCTCATCAGACCACAGGACATGGTTCCAGTAATCCATGTCCTTAGTTTGCTTGTCTTCAGCAAACTGTTTGCGGGCTTTCTTGTACATCATCTTTAGAAGAGGCCTCCTTCTGGGATGACAGCCATACAGACCAATTTGATGCAGTGTGCAGTGTATGGTCTGAGCACTGACAGGCTGACCCCCCACCCCTTCAACCTCTGCAGCAATGCTAGCAGCACTCATACGTCTATTTCCCAAAGATAACCTGGATATGAAACTGAGCACGTGCACTCAACTTTTTAGGTTGACCATAACGAGGCCTGTTCTGAGTGGAACCTGTCCTAAAACTGCTGTATGGTCTCGGCCACCATGCTGCAGCTCAGTTTCAGGGACTTGGAAATTTTCCTATAGCTTAGACCATCTTTATGTAAAGCAACAATTCTTTTTTTCAGATCCTCAGAGAGTTTTTTTGCCATAAGGTGCCGTGTTGAACTTCCAGTGACCAGTTTGAGAGAGTGAGAACGATAACACCAAATTTAACACACCTGCTCCCCATTCACACCTGAGATCTTGTAACACTAACGAATCACATGACACCAGGGAGGAATAATGGCTAATTGGGCCCTATTTGGACATTTTTACTTAGGGGTGTACTCACTTTTGTTGCCAGAGGTTTAGACATTAATGGCTGTGTGTTGAATTATTTTGAGTGGACAGTAAATTTACACTGTTATACAAGCTGTACACTCACTACTTTACATTGTAGCAAAGTGTCACTTCTTCAGTGTTGTCACATGAAAAGATATAATAAAATACTTATAAAAATGTGAGGGGTGTACTCACTTTTGTGAGATACTGCATGTGTATATATATATATATATGTATGCAGTGTTGTATTTAGTATGTATGATTTGAATATTTATAGTAGTTAGGGATTTGGGTAATTATTACTTCTTAATCTTTTTAGCTTTTCTTTGACACATCTAACTGGAAGATCTGGGAGATGGCAGAAATACCTTTTTATGGGGCCCTTATGAGTAAAAACATCTATTTCAATACATATAAAGCTTATATAATTTTAGGTTGAATATATTTTTATTTCTTTCGGACAGAAGAATGTTTTACATACAAACTCAATTTTGCGTACAGAACAAAGTAAATTACATTCCAGCTAGGAAAAGGGGGTAGCATTGGACACAAATTGAACTCAGGTATACCTGAACTATTGCAATAGAAATGTAGTAACATATCCATATAAGTAGCCTTGTTAACAAGCCAATGGGTGCTACCCGTGAGGGCGCACCTATAGTAAGTAGTTTGGCAGTGAATCTGAGCAGCTTGAGCTCACAGAGGGCCGTGAATGGGCCCTCTCCAACTTTATTAAAAGTAAAAGATAATTGGGGCAGATACCCCTATATAATAGAGACAGAAAAAACAAGTCAGAAAAAAACAGTAATATAGTGTGGGGGGGGGGGGGGGTGGATGATTAGAAGCAGGATTCCTGGAGGAGGAAAAGAGAGGAGAGGAGGGGTGAGGGTAAGAGGAGTGGTGGACTGCTTACATAATTTTAATGTTTAATGTCTTCTTCAGAATCAAATGATTGAGGTAAAGAGCCAATCAGCAGCCAGCTCTTTACCACGTGATTAGCTGTATCCAGTCACAGATGATCACAGATGTAAACAGAATTTGGTTATCGGCACTCCTTTTCTCCTGCTGACAGCATGAGGAGAGGAGAAGAGAACTGATAACCAGCTTGTGTTAAAGGGATATCAGCACTGATAATCATGGCACTGATTATCAATGTCCTAATTATCAGTGCAGTCACAACAGTGTCCACCAGTGCTGCCAATCAGTGCACACCAGCGCTGGAAATCATGGCACACCAGTGCTTCTAATCAGTGCCTATCAGTTCCTCCTCATTAGTGTCACCTATCAGTGTCGCCTACCAGTGCCCAACCATGCTGCCTTTCAGTGCCCAGCAGTGATGCCTATCAGAGCCCATCAGTGACACCTATCAGTGCCCATCAGTGCTGCCTGTCCAATCCGATGGATTGCGACAGAGCCAGAACGGGGAACCGCCGATGTAAACACGGCAGTTCCCCGTTCTGACAGGCGGCATGTCAGAGATCTACTGATCCCTGTACTCAGGATTAGTTAGATCTCTGGTGCCCCTGGCAGCCCAGCCCCCATACAGTTAGAACACACCCAGGGAACACAGTTAACCCCTAGAGCTCCCCCTGCAGGTTAACCCCCTTTTCTGCCAATGGCATTTATACAGTAATCAGTGGATATTTACATTTCTGATCCCTGTATAAAGGTCATAGGTCCCAAAAAAGTGTCAAAAATGTCCGACATGTCTACCCCAATATCACAGTCCTGATAAAAACCTCAGATCACCGCAATTACTAGAAAAAAAATTGTAAAAACACCAGAAATTAATTCTCATGGTTTGTAAACACGGCAACTTTTACGCAAACCAATCAATAAACGCTGATTGCAATTTTTTTTTACCAAAAATATGAGGGAGAATATAAATCGTAAAACTGATGAATAAATTTGTTTTTTATATTTTTATTTTAGATATGTATTTTGTTTATTGTTTTTATTGTTTTTTTCTGCAAAACTGTCGCTTTGTTTATAACGGTGATCAGAAATGACGCAAAGGTGATCAAATACCACCAAAAGAAAGCTCTATTTGTGGGAAAGAAAGGATGCAAATTCAATTTGGGTACAACATTGCACGACCGAGCAATTGTCAGTTAAAGCGATGCAATGCAAAATCGTAAAAAGTTCTTTGGTCCTAAGACGGGAAATCCTTCCGGTCCTTAAGTGGTTAAAATAAACTCACCTTATCATTTATAATGTGAACTTACTGAGAACACGCTCTCATCAACTTGAACTAACATATTTTTTTTTTTAGAATACACCAACAAAATGCATTTATTAATATAGCTGGATACATCTACATACAATATAAATAAAGTGACCCCAATGCTAAAAATACATTACAATCAGCTTATAAAAGAACATGTTTAATATTTATCTTTCTGTATGGTGGTGAGTGAAATCTTCCCTCTCTAGAAGAGCCATGAGTGGCTCTGGTATCTGAATCTTTAGGATGATTTGGATACTTTGTCCTCCTCTGGTCATTGTGGTTTCTTGGTGACCAATTGTTCTGTAGTGATGTAATGGCTGGTGGGAGGAACCACTACACCCAGCAGGAGACAACGTTTTTCATCAAACCAAAAGTGTCCGATACCAGCGGTGTCCAGAGCAAAAATTAGATTTGCCATCCATTGGAGAGGTAATTATCAAATGTTTATATATAGTATAACAATGTTCATTCTCAATACTCTAGCAAAACACTAAAATGATAATAATAGAAATAATGCTATAACTACAGGTAACTTAGTGTTGCTTCATACATATTAGCGGATAACTGTTTTTGTATTGAGGTCAGGTCTGAACAGAATTATGTAACATTTATGGAAAAATATACAGCCAAGAAGTCCAGAACTTGAAGCTATTAGAGCAAAAACCTCCACAGCCACCATGTATTTCCCTTTGGTGCTCAGATAGGCGGGGATCATGGCAATCCAGACACTGCAGAACACCAGCATGCTGAAGGTGATGTACTTGGCCTCATTAAAACTGTCCGGTAATGTCCTGGCTAAAAAAGCAATAATGAAGCTCACAACTGCCAGAAGCCCCATATATCCCAGGACAGAGTAGAAGCCGATAACTGAACCTTCATTGCACTGAATGATGATCTTTCCTTGATAAGAGTGAGTGTCCCGATCCTGGAAGGGGGGAGAAATAGACAACCAAGTGACACAGATTATGACTTGAACCAATGAGAAGACACAAATGATAGAATTTGGCAGTTTGGTTCCCATCCATTTCCTCCAGGTACTCCCAGGTTTGGTGGCTTTAAAAGCAATGCACACCATGATACTTTTGGCAAGTAGAGAGGAGACGGCAACTGAGAAGATGACACCAAAAGAGGTTACACGCAGCATGCAGGTTACATCTACTGGACGGCCGAGGAACAAGAAGACACAGAGGAAGCTCAGCATGATGGAGACCAGGAGAAGATAGCTTAGGTTCCGGTTATTGGCTTTAACAATGGGGGTGTCCTGGTAATGTATAAATATCCCCAATATTAAACCAGTCAGAAGACAAGAGAGGATGGAGAGAGCTGAAAATACTGCAACAATGGCATCATCAGTGTAGGAGAGAAATGCCATCAATTTTGGAACACACCGATCCTTCTTCTCATTTGGCCACTCATCATCAGGACATTTCATGCAGTTTTCACTGTCTGCAGGAAGATTAATACAAACACAATGAGCATCTGGGTCAGAGCTTCCGAGAAAATGAATTGTCATGTCTTGTCATAGATAGCAATAGTATTTCTATCAGTGCATTGTGGGGGTGGAAACGAGAATATAATAAATAATACATGTAATACTGTATACTGTAAATATATTACAAATATAAATGTAATAAAAATATAAATTATAATGCAATATATAACCTAAATATAACATTTTGTGGCATATTGGGATGCTCCAATGATGCCTGTTTTCCTTTGACAGGCAGATGGGCTCTGTGGTTGACCCTTTTGATCACATGATGGCTGTGTCCAATCAGAGCCATCATGTAATATAACAATTGTGCCTGCCACTCAATCAACTCTGTTTCTCCTCACACAGAGACTTGAAGTGAGGAGAGAGTAAGTCAAACTGTGTTGCCAGCCAAGTATCAGTGAGCTGAAGGATTTTTAACTGCTTTTCACACACGGATTACCCAGCCAGTGTCCCCAGTGTACATAGATCTGTCACAGTGTACAAGTGTCAAATCCACATCTGTCACAGTGTGCCAGTGATAATCCTTATCTCTCACAGCATACCAGTGATAATCAATATTGGTCACAGTGTACCAGTGATCAACATCTGTCACAGTGTACCTGGTGTCAAATCAACATCTGTCATAGTGTACCAGTGATCATCAACTTCTGTCACCGTGTACCAATATCAAATCCTCATCTATCACAGTGTAAGAGAGATTGTAAACATCTGCACCAACAACGTTCATATCATGAGGGCACCCTCAACACCTGTCACAGTGCACCGGTGATCAACATCTGCACCAACAACTGTCATATCACCAGGGCACCCTCAACATCTGTCATGGTGTCAGCAATGCAGCATCAACATATGTTATAATTACAGCATGTCTAAAAGAGTATGACAGAGGAGAGTAGAAGGAAACTCTTTCTGTCAGACTCAGATTATGAGTATGAGGTAGTTGAAAGAAGTGGCTCAGTAACAGGTTCTGATGAGGAAAGAGTCCAAACAAAGAGATTCAGGAGATCTGGGGAGGAGCAGGCATCCACTAGTAGTGCTGTAAATGCTTTCGCAGTGGCGAGTACAAGCAGGGCAGCATTCCAAGATGATAGGCCAGGTACTGCTGGCGGGCTGCCCTGTCCACCACAAAGAAATAGGGCCCATACTAGCCTCCCAGACTTGCTTTTAAATCCCCTATGGCTGTCCTCTAATTCAGTAGAACATACAATCCTTTGTTACAGTGCAGCCAGGCCCTCAGATAGAAATGCAAAATGATACCCCAATAATTTTTTTTTATTGACAATTTGCTGAATTTAACGGTGCAGTGGTGAAATCTGAATGCCAAACAATACATTGACAACCATCCCAATTCATTGTATGCCTGTCCATTTGTGTGCAGACCCTCACAGTAGAGGAACTTAACGTTTTTCTTGGACATACTTTGAATATTGAACAGAAAAGAAAAAAGAAGTCCATGCCTTCTGGTCTAATTAAACCCATTCATGACATGCCATTCTATTCTTCTTGTATGCCCAGAACACGCTATGAGATGATCATGTTGTTTTTATACTTTATTGATAACACTCAGTGCCCTCTTCGAAATCATCCTAAATACAAGAATCTGTTCAAAATCCAGTGACTAATAAACTTTTTTTGCAGTAAGTTCAATTAAACATTTACTGAAAAAATGTTTACAGACAAAGTATTTGGTTAGATGAATCCCTCATCCAATCCACTGGAAAGGTGGGTGTTAACCACTTACCAACCGGAAGGTTTTCCAGCTTTAAGACCAGAGCACTTTTTTGTGATTCGGCACTGCGTCGCTTTAAATGACAATTGCGCGGTCGTGCGACTTTGCACCCAAACAAAATTTGCGTCCTTTTTTTCCCACAAATAGAGCTTTCTTTTGGTGATATTTGATCGTCTCTGCTTCATTTCTGATCACCGATATAAACAAAAGAAGAGCGACCATTTTGCAAAAAAACACAAATTTCTTACTTTTTGCTAAAATTCAAATCCAAAAAAAAAAAAATATAAAAAAACATTTTTTTTCACCGTTTTTGACCGATGTATATAATTCCTCATATTTGCGATAAAAAAATTGCAATCTGAGTTTATTGATTGGTTTGCGCAAAAGTGGCCGCGTTTACGGATGGTGAGAATTAATTTCTGGGGTTTTTATTTTTTTTATTTTTTACTAGTAATGGCGGCGATCTGCGATTTTTAGCGGTACTGCGATATTGCAGCAGACATGTCGGACATTTTTGACACTTTTTTGGGACCAATGACATTTATTCAGCGATCAGAAATTTAAATGTCCACTGATTACTGTATAAATGTCATTGGCAGTGAAGGGGTTAACCTGCAGGGGGAGATCTAGGGGTTAATCGTGTTCCCTGGGTGTGTTCTTACTGTGGGGGGGTTGGGCTACCATGGGCATGAGAGATCTAACTGATCCCAGTGACAGGGATCAGTAGATCTCCCATGCCTGCGCTAACAGAATGGGGAACCGCCGTGTTTACATCGGCAGTTCCCCGTTCTTTCCCTGTGGCCGATCATCGCGGCTCGCCGGCGGACATCGGGTCCACCCAAGCCGCGGGCACACTCCTCAGGAGTGCGGCGGGCATGGGCTCCCCCTAGCGACTGTCCACAGATCGCCGTCTTTTTACGGCGATTCGCGCTCAGCATCCCGACTGCCGCCGTGAAAACACAGCACGCGGTCGGGAACTAGTTAAACAGCATGCACCAAATAAACAGGTCAAATATAGGGAAAAAATGCTGTCAGCTATACGACAGGGTCACAGGATATACATAAAACCTATGAGGGAAAGGACAGTCAGCTAAATCCCCCTGGATGCCCTACCTAGTTGGGAACTAGTTTGGCAAATTTTGGAACTGCTATTCTCGTAGTGTTACCATCTGTATGTTGATAATTTTTACACACGTCTCCCACTATTTTACCATCTCTGTCTAAAGCAAACTGCGGCCTGTGGGACAGTGCAGGCCAACCACAGGGGCTTTCCACAAAGATTGGTCAAAAAACTCAAATGAGGGGAAATAGCCAGTTTGCATAATAAAGAGATGCTAGCCTTAACCACTTGCTTACTGGGCACTTAAACCCCCCTTCTGCCCAGACCAATTTTTGGCTTTCATTGCTGTCACATTTTGAATGACAATTGCGGGTCATGCAAAATTGTACACAAACAATGATTTTATCATTTTTCCCACAAATAGAGCTTTGTTTTGGTATGGTGGTTCGTTTGGTGGTTTTTATTTTTTGTGCTATACACAGCGACAATTTTGAAAAAAGAACAATATTTTTTACTTTTTGCTATAATACATATCCAAAAAAAAAAATTATTCAGTATTGGCCGATATATATTCTTCTACATATTTTTGGTTAAAAAAAAATCGCAATCGGCGTATATTGATTGGTTTGCACAAAAGTTATCGCGTCTACAAACTATGGGAATTAATTTATGGCATTTTTATTTATTTATTTTTTACTAGTAATATTGGCGATCTGCAATTTTTATCGGGGCATTGCAGTGGACATGTCAGACATTTTTGACACTTATTTGGGACCGGGACTGTGTACCTCAACCAACTATAAAGTTTTGTAGTTTAAGGTGTCTCATCCAAAAAACAATAATGTGAAAGGAGGGTAGAGGCTCCCCAACCTATACCCAGAATATGGACAAGATACTGGACTATTGCGACACCATAAGGTAATTACTGCATACAGGTTTAAAATACATCAACGTTTTATTTATAGATAAAAGTAAATCAATTGCCAAAGGGCAATATACATATTCACAGATATTTAAAATTACACTTTACAATAGAGTTGATTACACCATCCTGCCTTACATCCCCCATGTATACACAGAGAGGGAGATGATGGATTCAGGGGGTGTCAGATTGTAGCTACTGTGTGGCCTCTACATGTTTCGTGGATAACCGCTTCATCAGGAGGAGTATCTACAATATATGAAAGCATAACATTAATGAACAATTTACAAAAGATATTACAGCATAAGGTTACTTTATATACAGTACATAGGGGGACATATTGTAGTGGTAACATTATTGCTTACCCACCGACACACTAAAAATCCCTCATCGGCAAAGGTGGGGTGTTGTAGACGGAGGTTTATTAAAGGGATATACCCTTTATCAGGGTAAACAGCAAAATCAAAGCTTGTCTGGTATGGCCAATGTTGTGAATATGGAAAGGGGGGAGAATGGGAAGAAGGGGGGGAGCGG
>BLSH010466445.1:86029-100857 GCA_018402905.1 Glandirana rugosa
ACGGACCCTTGATCAGTATTCGGAAGAAATAACTTATTAGTGAGACTGTCGGTTAGTGTCACTCGTAAGTTACATTGTTTTCATTTCATCGGTAGCATAGAGAAGGTAAAAGACAGTCTGTCTAGACACTTACTCTCTCGACGTCGACTGTCTTCTTACAAATAACACGAGTGTCCCTCTATCAATTGAGAATTAATTGATCCCGTACGAGAATAAAATGAAAGTATATAAATTATATAATAAAAAGTATATGCCATATGTAACAATAGAAATCACAACTCGCTTGGGTCTGACATTGCAAGCCCAGGCATGGCTTGAAATCCCACAGGCACCAGAACCCCGGACCGAACCCGAACGATTTTTGAAATGTCCGGGTCCGTGCCACGGACACCCTAAAGTTCGGTACGGACCCGAACGTTACAGTCTGGGTTCGCTCAACACTAAAGATAACAATGTATACCGTATATGAAAAATAATATATTAAATATATGAAAGTAAAATAAGAGCATGCCCTAGTTAATTAAGAGTTAACTATCTCCCTGTGAGCACAATAAACATTCTTCTGTCAGCTGCAGCTCTCTCATTCACAGATCTGTCTGACAGAAAATGGAAGAGATACGATGGCTACTTTACTTTTGTTACATTGAATGCTCACTGTGATTGGCTGTCAGAGTGATTATTCAATAAAGAAGGCTTATGACTAGTTCCCAGGCATAGGATCATCTTTATACAGACACAAAGGTGGTAAAGGCCCGTACACGCGGTCCGAATATCGGCCAACAGCGGTCGTCCAACAGCCTGCTGGCCGAAAATATGATCGTGTGTATGCACGATTCTACTGTCGATTTCCAATCGTCATCCAACTTCCACTAGAAAACTTGTGTTGGCCAACAAGGAGTTGGCCGATTGTTGGCTCGTGTTTACAGAAGTTAGCCAACAAAAAGTTGGAAGTGCAAACATGCATGCTCGGAATCCAGGAAGTGTTCTGTCCTGTAAACCTGTGTTCCTAATTCACAAATCACATTCACCTAAACGTCCTCGTTATATGCTTGTAACACGTCACATGTTTGGCTTTGTTGGCCGATTACTTGACTACTATCAGTATGCTAGACACAATCGCCAACAGCCAATTTGGACAAAAGTTGGACGTTTGGTTGGCCAACAATCTGCGCGTGTGTACGAGGCTTAATTTACTATAGTGCCGCCCGCGAATTAGCGATTTGCATTAAAATCACTGTGATTTGTGGTAATTACCGCAAATTGTGGTAAATAGTGCTAAACCGCTATTCACAATAGCGACGGCGGCAAATACCTCCCAAACTCAAATTTACTATAGCTCCCAGGTCACAGATCACGCCCAAATCCTTGCTCCAGTCAGGACCTGGAGAAGTGCTCATGGAAATAATTTTAGGAGCAGCATGATCTGATCCCCTAAATTGTACCAAACTATGTGGTATATTGTTTAAAGATAATCTGCTTTTAAACTGTGTGAAAAGGTGATTTCTACACTGAAATATCTTTAAAAGTCTGAGAAGAGATACATTCCCTGTCTCTTTACATTTAGGTGCACAGCACAGCTGAGCACAACTGAACATGCTCCGACACAAAACAACTCTAGTAAATACCAAAATGAGAGCTGTTTTACACAACTTTTTTAAGTGAAGATGAGAGTTTTGTAGCCCAATGCAATTTTCAATCATTCATTCTATTGGTACAATTGTTACTTCCTCAAGCAGATCTTTTTTATGCTGAGATGAAATGCATCTTTCTCTCAAAGAAATTGTCCTGGCAACAATGTTTCAACTTCATAATTTATTTTGTTTTTATGAATGCAAGAATGTGTAATCTTTTCATGTTATTTTAAAATATGTTCTTCTCTGTAACTTTCACTTGCTGATGTTCATCTCACAAAAACATTTCCCCAAACTCGTACAGGTCTCTTTACAAACCACAAACAATACCATTGTTTCTGCAAATGTAAAAAGAGTTACAGTTTAATTTATTTTATTATTTACAAATTATCCTAATTTGAGCTAAAAAAGTGTTATGTGTACCAACTTCAGAAATAAAAATGTAATTTCCAAAAATCAGAGGGTAACATCACTATTCTACACTGACAGCACCACTGAAACCACCAAATATCACAGAATAAATTAAAAAAGAATAACTCCTGACTAATGTAATTCCGTCACCTATATGTCCAAAGAAATGCTGTATATATGTGTAGGAAGGTCCTATCCATATCAGCTATGTGGCTCACAAGGTAACACAGCTGCCTAACAGAACTTAGTTCTCATTTTCAAATCCTAAATACACCACTTCCTGTAGAGATGTTGTTTGTTCTCCCTATATTGTAAACATAACTCGTGGCTCAGAGCCTTACATAAATTATGTCTAAATGTAGTATTTATGTGTAGGAGGGTTCCACCACCATTGAAAATCTTGCCAGATAGCCAAAGTATTGGGACACCTACCTTTACATGCACATGAACTTTAATGGCAGCCCAGTCTTAGGCCATAGGGTTCAAATTTGATTTGGCCCACCCTTTGCAGCTATAACAGCTTCAACTGTTCTGGGAAGGCTGTCCATAAGGTTTAGGAGTGTGTCTATGGGAATGTTTGGTCATTCTTCCAGAAGTTCATTTGTGACTTGTGTCAGGCACTGATGTTGGATTAGAAGGCCTGGCTTGCAGTCTCTGCTCTAATTCAGCCAAAAGGTGCTCTATCTTATTGAGGTCAGGATTCCTTGCAAGCCAATCAGGTTACTCCACCCCAACCTCCCTCATCCATGTCTTTATGGACCTTGCTTTGTGCACTGATCCAAATAATTTGGTGGAGGGGGATTATGATGTGGGGTTGTTTTTCAGGGGTTGGGCTTTGCCCCTTAGTTCAAGTGAAAGGAATTCTTAAGATGTCAGCATACCAAGACATTTAGGGCAATTTCATGCTCCTACTTTGAGCAGTTTGAGGATGGCCCTCCCTGTTCCAACATGACTGTGCACCAATGCACAAAGCAAAGTCCATAAAGATATGGAAGAGGGAGGTTGGGATGGAGGAACTTGACTGGTTTGCACGGAGTCCTGACCTCAACCAGATAGGACACCTTTTGGCTGGATTATAGTAGAGACTGCGAGTCAGTCCTTCTCATCCAACATCAGTGCCTGACCTCACAAATGAAGCTGTTATAGCTGCAAGGGGTGGGCCAAATCAAATTTGAACCCTATGGCCTAAGACTGGGCTGCCATTCTACTTGCTATCACCGAAACCTGGCTCCACAAATGTGATTCTCCTTCTCCTGCTTCCCTCTCCCATGGTGGCCTTCTCTGGACTCACTCCCCTAGGCCTAACAGACGCAAGGGAGGTGGAGTGGGATTCCTCCTATCCCCACAGAGCACCTTTCGGGTTCTTCACTCAACTCCCTCTCTTTCACTCTCATCATTTGAAGCCCACTGTATATGTCTATTCTCTCCAAACTCCCTAAGAATTGCTGTGATCTACCAGCCTCCTGGACCACTGTCAGCTTTCCTTGATGAATTTTCTGCCTGGCTACCCTACTTTCTCTCTTCTGAAATTCCCACAATCATTCTTGGTGACTTCAACATCCCGGTTAACACTAACACTACTGCTACTCCTAAACTTCTTAGCCTAACCTCCTCATTTGACCTGAAGCAATGTGTACAGGCTTCTACTCACACTGATGGAAACATCCTCGACCTTGTCTTCTCCTATCTATGAGCTCCATGCAACCTCTCCAACAATCCTTTTCACTTCTCCAACCACCACCTTATTACTTTCTTTTTCTCCCTGTCTTGCACCATCTTTCCCTCAATCGCCTAACCATCAACCGTAGAAACCTTCGCCAACTCAACACTTCTCTCCTCTATTCTGCTACTGACCACCTCTATAAAAAAATCTAACCCCTGTCCTGCCCCAACCAAGCCACTGCCATCTACAATACATTTCTGTCCTCCACCTTGGATGAGCTCGCTCCCCTCACCACCCACAAAATCAGGCCTCGACCCCTACAACCCTGGCAAACAAACAACACCAGAAATCTCAAAAAGCGTAACCACGCTCTTGAGCGTCTGTGGCACAAGACAAAGTCTCTCAAAGACTTCAACCAATACAAATCTGCCCTCCATAAATACAATTCTCACCTCCACACTGCCAAGCAAACCTATTTTTACCACTCTTATTAACATCTTCTCATCTTGTTCCCATCACTCTACCTTCAACTCCCTACTTCATCCTCCACCACTTCCGCCCACCAACACACTCACTGCTCATGAGATTGCTAATCATCCCTGCATTCTAAGCTGGAAGAATCTGAAAATAGGGCCAGACGGTCGAACGTTCGCATCAGGGGTATCCCAGAGACAGTCATTGACCTAAATGCAACGATCACTGCTCTGTTTCAAGAACTTCAACCAGCCATCCCATTTGAACGCCTTGAGCTGGACCGAGTCCACAGAGCTCTTGCCCCTAAAAAAATCTGACGGGCCACCACGCAATATAATTGCAAAACTGCATTTCTACCGCACCAAAGAGCAACTCATGGCAGCAGCCAGGGAGAAAGGTGAACTGTCTTTTCAAGGACACAAGTATCAAATATTCTCTGACCTCTCCCAGCTAACAATGTCTAAGCGGCGTGCTATGAGACCCCTGCTAACTGAACTCCAGCAACGCCATATTACATACCACTGGGGATTCCCCTTCTCAATAAGATTCTCCTATCAAGGTACCAAGTATAGATGCAGGACGAATGAAGAACTACACCACCTTCTACAAGAACTCCACCTAACGGACATCCCTTCCAGCAACAACACTTCCAGACGACGTTCAGCCACCCCTTCCCCACATAAGCCAACACCGTCCCCGGGGAAGCAAGGAACCTCTCAGGTCTACAAAAGAAGCCGACTGACCCTCCAGCCCAAGACCAAGAAGACACTATGGACTGATACCCCATCCTTACTAGCTGACTACTGCTCAGCTCCCTTCCCTTTTCCGGGAGTTCTACTCCCCCCCATAG
This sequence comes from Glandirana rugosa, assembly GCA_018402905.1. NCBI lineage: Eukaryota > Metazoa > Chordata > Amphibia > Anura > Ranidae > Glandirana > Glandirana rugosa. The sequence continues at coordinate 91,059 of BLSH010466445.1, forward strand.
CTCCAGCTATATGGTTCAACATTCCACCTTGCCTCCTGCACAAGTATGGTGAGCTCCCCTGGCCACATCCCGAACTTTCATCTTTCCCCTTACCCCTATCTTTGACCTCTTTGGCTAACAAGTTAGGCCTCTCTAGGCGGATGCCTAAAACCCTACATCTTCAAGATAACTTTTATATTACCCAAGCCTAGCTCAGGGGCTCCTGCAACTTTGGCTTTATGCCCCAAGAAAACCTGGACTCTCATCAGCCCTTAGACCCCCACACATTTAAGGATTGCCGCCATCTATCCAACAATGAACCCAGAACAGGCAACACTGGAAATTATCTTACTCAACAGTGTTCTGGACTCCAGTCCCACCTTACAAAATACAAACCAATCCCCCCCCCCTTTTTTCTGCTTTATTGTCTCCCCACACATGAAAATGGTGCCCTCCTCCACCTCCCCACCCCCTCCCTCAGTTCAACCAACCTTGTTAATTGTTTGGGTTTTCTCTATACCTATTGATGGCATCGCTTGTGAGACTTTGGGGCCCCCCTCCCCCGCGGAAGACCCATGTGTACCCCCCTCTGCCCTCATTGGTCGCCCTCTGCTAATATGTGGGCCCCCAACGACGGCACCCGCCTCCCTGACAGGGACATTATGTCCCTCTCACGGACCCGGTCCGACAGTTATTGTTTGAATTTTGTTTTACATTACATAATAACTTGTTTTGTTATTCTCTTCCTCTTCTCCAGAGCGACCCCTCATACGCTTCTTCTTCCGGACGTAGACAATCACGAAGTTCCTCTATTTGGTCGCGTTACTCCTCTATCTCAACTTTCTTCTTCTTTTCCTTCTTTTCCTTCCGCCTGGTGGTCCCGGCTCTCCAATCCTTCTCCATGCCACGGTAAGTCACAGCACCTACATTTGTCACTATGGCCCCCTTAACTATACTCTCCCTAAACTTGCAGGGTCTCAACGTCCCCCAGAAAAGGACAAAAGCCTTTCAACACTTTCAAACACTGAAAGCCCATATAATCTGTCTTCAAGAAACACATTTCAAAAAAGACCACACACCAAAACACTTCAACAAGTTTTACCCCCAAGCTTTCACAGCCTCGGTCCCCACTAAACAAAGAGGCACTCTAATAGCCTTTCACCGTTCAACCCCCTTCACCCCTCAAAAAACCATCCAAGACCCGGAAGGCAGGTACTTAATTCTTTGCGGCCACCTCACTGATGTCCCAGTCACCATTGTATCATATTACGCATCAAATAAACGTCCTTCTTCTCCCATCTCTTACAGGTTATATCCACTCACAAACTGGGTACCCTAATTATCTGTGGAGACTCTAATCAGGTCCTTCTCCCATATCTGGATAAATCTCCCTACAGCCCCCCTTCATCCCCAGAGAAACAACAACTTCCCCAATTACTAACAAAATATAATTTAGTTGACTCATGGCGAGAATGCAACCCCCAAAAAAAAGGATATACCCACTACTCGTACCCCCACAAAATCTCATCCAGAATAGACCATATTCTTATATCTATAGGATTAACCCCTGAACTCCTATCCTCCAAAATTCACCCTATCCCCTGGTCCGATCACAACGCTGTCATTACCACCTTAGCATCACCCATCCCCAGAGCAGTACATGGTATCTCCCTGAACACCTAATAAAACACCCCTCACATCACCTTTCGATACAACAGGCAATTAAGAACTACATAGAGCTTAACGACACCCCAGACATCTCCCTCTGGGAAGCCCTCAAACCAACTCTCCGAGGCGAACTGCAACGCCAATCGGCAATTTTTAACCGTGAGCTCAAAAACTTGGCCCACAAACTTGAAACGGAGCTCTGCGTGAGCAATTCAGACTTCACCCAAAACCCTAACCCCACCACTAGAGCCAGACTAGATAAAGCCCGTCTAGAATTTGATCTTTTCCTAACCGAAAATGCAGAAAAAACCCTCCGTAGGTCGCGACATGTATACTATATGAAGGCTAATAAGCCGGACACGCTCCTAGCGCGCTCTCTAAACTCTATTAATAGACCTAACAAACCCATACGTCTTAAAATTTCCAACGAGGTACAAACAAGTAACCCACTCAGGATAACGCAGAAGTTCCGATCCCACCTATCTACCCTGTACAAAGCTAATCATCAGTTTGACAGATCAGAAGCCGACACCTTATTCAACCAAATCAAACTCCCCCAACTAGCAACTCCGGACCTAGAGAGTCTAGATAGCACTATTAATCCTGAAGAAGTATTGCAAGCTATCAAACAGCTCAAAATCAACAAACGTCCAGGCCCAGATGGATACCCCGCCCTCTTTTATAAAACATTCGCTGAACTGTTAACCGCGGTACTTACTAAAGCCCTTAATTCCATACTCCAGGACCGCACATTCTCTTCGGAGTCCTTAACTGCCCTAATCTGCATGTTTCCCAAACCTCACACCGATGACACATCATGTACTAACTACCGCCCTATATCGCTTCTGAATATAGACATCAAAATCCTAGCTAAGATTCTCTCCACTCGCCTTAACAGTGTAATAGGTAAACTTATCCATCGTGATCAGGTAGGTTTCATTCCCCTTTGCCAAGCCGGCGATAATATACGCCGCGCAACCTTAATTTCCCAACCGGCCAAATCTGCTTTTTATCGCTTGATATAAAAAAAGCCTTTGATACAGTATCATGGCCATACTTACAATATATCTTACAGAAATGGGGTTTTGGACCCTGCTTTAGCAAATGGATTATGGCCCTGTACAACAAACCTCAGGCCTATGTAAAATACGCGGGATATAAATCCGCCCCGTTCGCGATAGAAAGAGGAACAAGGCAGGGATCCCCCTTACTCTTTGCACTTGCCATTGAAACTTTTGCACATCTGATTAGAGAGAATCCAACTAACACCGGCATAGACCTTGGAGGATATACCCATAAAATCTGCTTGTTTGCAGATGACATTTTACTCTTTCTATCTACCCCACTAGTATCAGGCCCCAACCTTCTACCCCTACTATGTAAATTCGCAAAGGTGTCAGGCCTAACAGTCAATACCAAGAAATCCCAAGCTCTAAACATCTCTATACCCCAAGCAGAACTCTCCGCCATTAAAGGGGCATTATCATTCCCGTGGGTCACCTCCTCCCTAACCTACCTGGGGATCAAATTAACAGCAGATTATTCCCAAATCTTCTCAGCCAACTATGCTCCCCTTCTAAGACAAATCACAACCCTACTAGACCAATGGGCACATATCCCCACCTCTTGGTTAGGTAAAATTACAATAATTAAAATGTCCGTCTTACCCAAGTTACTTTACCTCTTCAGAGTACTCCCTATTCAAATCCCGTCATACTATTTTCGAATACTACAACAACGTACGTTTAAATTCGTCTGGGGTACTACAAGACCCAGAGTCCCCAAACGAATGCTATTTCTCCCTAAACTCCATGGAGGACTGGGAATGCCTAACTTCCTCAACTACTTCAGAGCCGCACAATTAGCCATTCTGCCTAAATACCATTCAACTAATGAAACCCCTCTCTGGGTAGCAACAGAAGCAGTAGACCTAGACCCCCTCTCAACAGCCAACCTGCTATGGCTATCCAAAAAAGATCTTGGAAATCTACAAAACCCGATAACCAAACATTCCCTAAACATCTGGGACACACTGAAGCACAAATTTAAGCTTCAGTCACCCCATAACCCTCTCCTATCCTTCCTTAAAAACCCAGCCTTCTATCCAGCATGGCATTCTCCACAGGCCTTCCGTATTTGGTCTTCCCTAGGATTTCTGAGATTGCACCATTTAGTAAATGCCACTACGATACTCCCCTTCTCATCTCTCCAAGAATCACACCATCTTCCTCCCTCAGAAATCTTTAGATTTCTCCAAATCAAAAACTTTTACACATCCCAGACCACCAGTAACACTCATCTCAACCAGACAACCGAGTTCGAAAATTTCTGCAGACGTGACCCCCACGCAAAAGGCCTAATTTCAAAACTCTATAATCATCTTACATGTAGTCCCGACTCGGAAGGTCCCTCATACGCACCTAAATGGGAACAAGACCTAGACCGCCAATTTGATTCAAAAGACTGGTTCGCTATATGGACAGCCACTAAAAGTTCCTCACCGTGTGTACAGGCGGTTGAAACCAATTACAAACTACTATCCCGCTGGTACTTAGTCCCCGCGAGGATAGCCAAATATGTACCTTCTTACTCCTCCCAGTGCTTCCGAGGGTGTTCCGAGTCGGGCACTCACTTCCATATCTGGTGGCAGTGCCCTATAGCGCAAACATTTTGGACTGAAATATTTAACATAGCTTCCCAGCTATTTGAGGAACATATCCCTCCAGACCCAGCCCTGGCCATCTTAAGCTTAAAACCTGAAATTCTAACACGCAGGCAATTTAAACTCTTTTTATCACTCTTAACGGCAGCCAGAAAAACCATAGCCAAAGCGTGGAAAAAACCCACTATATCCATAGCCAAAACTAAAACTAGAATGACCAAATTTCTCCTTCACGCCAAAATGGAAGAATTAGATAAAGATATGCCCTCTAATTTTGAACAAATCTGGACACCACTGATTAAACACTTCCTTCCACCCACCTTCGATCTTGAGATCTTGAGACCCTCCGTCCCTGGTGACATACCCCATTTATCCCTACAGTTCTCAACATATGGCGTGGAGTGGGGCACTGGAACCCCCAGGTGGACTTCTACGTTCTTTCTCTCCTTCCTTCCTACATTTCTCTGACTCTTCTAATTCTAGCCTTTCTCCCTATGTCTCAATCCCACTATACATATGACCGTTACAAGCTCACCTTTATTTCTTTCTTATAAAGTATATTTACAAGGAACTAGCATGCTGCACTATGCCCTACTATGTTGTTTTGACCTGTTACTTCCTAATGTTTAAGTGGATATAGGCTGAAGCTTTACTCTAAGCCAGTAAATGCTTCTAACCGAGACTCCCATCTCGGGCACAGTCTGATCCCATTAGGGGTGCCTGAGGTTCTAGTCCGGACCTTCTCGCTCTAGTATTTAACATACAATAAATAATCTCTGTACTTAGCTAAGCCTATCGACCTTACTAAGTACACACTCTGTATCCACGTCTAGCCTAGTCTGCATTGTTTAGAGGTGCTGTATGTATAGCTCTGTACCACCTAGGTGTGCACCACACACCCTGTTTGCAAATTTTTCCTGTAAACTCAAATAAATCTTTTTGACAAGAGATTGCTAATCACTTCAAAAGCAAGATTGGCACAATTTGTGATGAAATCTTCACTCTACAGGCATCTTCCCCAGTTAACACCCCATGTCAACAAGCACAATCGACAATATCGTCATTCAAACCTGCTATTATAAACAAGGTTAGGAAAATCCTTTTTAACGCCCACCTAATCACCTGTTCCCTGGACCCTATTTTGTCTCAAATACTACTGTCACCCTCTGACTCTATCCTGCACTCTCTAACTCACATCTTTAATCTCTCCCTCTCTTCTGGCATCTTCCCCAATGCTCTAAAACATGCATTGGTCGCCCACATACTCAAAAAGCTATCCCTGGACCTTTAACAATCTACACCCCATCTCTTTGTTCCCCTTTTCCTCCAAACTCCTTGAACGCCTGGTCTACAACCAACTGAGTGACCACCTTGTTAAGAATAACCTTCTTGACCCCCTTCAATCTGTATTTCGCCCTCAACAATCTACAGAAACTGCCCTTCTTAAACTCACAAATGACCTACTAATCCAAAAAAAAAATGGACACTACTCTGTAACCTTTCGGCTGCCTTTGATACAGTTTACCACCCCTGCTCCTCAAAAAACTTTACTCCCTCGGTCTCCGTGACTGTGCTCTTCGGTGGCTCTCGTCCTACCTATCCCAATGCACCTTCAGTGTCATGTACAATTCTACCTCCTCCACTCCTCTTCCGTTCTCTGTCGGGGTCCCCCAAAGTTCCGTTCTTGGACCTCTCTTATTTTCAATATACACCTCTTCCCTGGGCTGACTGATAGCCTCCCACAACTTTCAATATCATTTCTACGCTTATGATACCCAAATCTACCTCTCCACCCCACAACTCACTCCATCAGTCTCTTCACGTATCTCTAACTTAATAACAGACATATCTGCCTGGATGTCACACCACTTCTTCAAACTCAACTGGTCCAAAACCGAACTCATAATATTTCCTCCCCCACGTGCCATTTCCCCTGACTTCTCTGTCAAGAGAAATGGCGCAACCATGCACCCATCCCCACATGTTAGGGTGCTTGGTGTTTTCCTGGATTCTGATCTCTCCTTTTGGCCCCACGTCCAATCACTTTTAAAGGCTTGCTGCCTCAACCTCCACAACATCTCTAAAATATGTCCCTTCCTAACCAATGAAGCCACAAAGCTCCTGATTCACTCCCTGGTCATCTCTCGTCTCGACTAAAGCAGGCGATCCCTGAAAACCTTCCTCTTCAGGGAAACCTGTCCTGTCACCACCTAACAACTACACTTCATATTTTCTCAATCAGCTCATCCCCCACAGTTATTGCCCTTTCTTAACCCTCCCTCCTAGATTGTGAGCTCTAACGAGCCGGGCCCTCTGATTCCCCCTGTATTGAATTGTATTGTAATTGTAATGTCTGCCCTAATATTGTAAAGCGCTGCGCAAACTGTTGGCACTATATAAATCATGTATAATAATAATAATAATAATTAAAGTCCATGTGCATGTAAAGGTAGGCATGCAAATACTTTTGGCTATCTGGCAAGATTTGCAATGGTGGTGGAACCCTCCTATGCATAAATACTAAATTTAGACATCCTGACCTCAACACAACAGAACAGCTTTGGTATGAATTAGAGTGGATATAGGAGAGAGGTTGTTAGGGCGCTCCGGCTTTCGGATGGCGGGGCTGGTGGCCAAGTGGTGTCACTAGGGCAGCTCTTGGACAGAAGAAGCAGATCTGGAGGTATAAGGGGTAGAAGACAAGGCGCCTCTAAGTGTAATATATAAAGGATGTATTGGTGCACACACGGTTAAAAACACTTACACTGTAGAATATCAAATATGCATAGGATCTAATATAGTGTGGATACACATTCTTCCATCTGAGTGGAGAATTTCGTTCCTGAAGGATAAAAACACAGAGAGAGCCTCTAATTGCAGCAGAGGGTGGTCAGTGCAGGAACACAGGAGGTTAACACTTACAGGATGATGGTAAGATACGAGCATGGGCTGTAGTATCAGATTTCCTCGTTCCTCAAGCCTATGGAGGGTGGATGTAGCCAGCCTGCAGCTGTAATCAGAGTCCAATGGTGTGCTGGTGTGTGTGGAACTGGAGGAGATTTCCTGGTGTTTCTCTGGCTGGAGTGCACAGAGCTGTGCACGTCTACACTGATGGTGGGTGGTTACATGTTTCGGAGCCTGCGTAGCTCCTTCCTCAGACCAACTCCTACAGGGATGACTGCAGCTTATAAGAGGCAGGGGGGAGGAGTAAGGGGAGGAGCGGAAGTATGGGGACAAGCAATGTGGATTGTGCAGCGCAAATGTGCCGATAATCATAAATAAAAATGTGGGCAGAACACAGTAGTGGGGGATAAAGAAGGGTAGAGGACTGAGGCCATGAATATTTTAAGGGAGAGGTACTGGCTTCTATAATGGTACATGGAGGATATGTAGTACTCAGACGGGGGGGAGGGAAAAGGACATGTGCTGTACAAAGAGAGAGAGAGGGGGGAGAGGGGAGGGGGGAGATGGATCAGAGTGACAATTAGGCTAGCAGTTGGAGGAAAGATGGATGGATGAAATTGGTTAGGTGAATCATCGATAGATCATAAGGGTTGATCTGTGGGTCAAGAATGCTGCTTTGTTTGCTGGAGTGACTGTGGTTGCACTGATCAGTGTATGGGACAGAGTATGATCGTACGGATCAATCTGTGGGCTAAAGAAGCTGCTTTGTTTGCTGGAGTGGCTATGGCTGCACTGATCAGTGTATGGGACAGAGTATGATCGTAAAGATCGATCTGTGGGCTAAAGAAGCTGCTTTGTTTGCTGGAGTGGCTATGGCTGTACTGATCAGTGTATGGGACAGAGTATGATCATACGGATCGATCTGTGGGCTAAAAGAGCTGCTTTGTTAGCTGGAGTGACTATGACTGTACTGATCAGTGTATGGGTCAAAATATTATAATACGGATCGATCTATGGGTCAAAAGTGCTGCTTTGTTTGCTGGAGTGACTATGGCTGCACTGATCAATGTATGGGACAGAAGCAGCCAGTACAGTCAGTGCATATGGAAAGTTAGATATGGTTAGGGCCGTATGGATCAGTATGTAAAGTAGAGCAACAAATATGGCACGTGGTGTGAGTGATGAGTAGATGATATGACAGGAATCCTACAGATGGATATGTGAGCTGGAAAAAAGGTTTCATAAGAAGGGGGGGGAGGAAGGGTAAATTAAAGGAATTGGGGAAAAACAAAGCACAATGGGGATCAGAGAGATGAGGGGGGAGAGAGGATGGGAGGGGTATAAAAGATATGGTGATAGCATGTAGTGGACAGTGTTTAGGGGGTTAAAGGATGGTGTTAATGTCCAAGTCTTCGTTCATCCCGCCTGGCGACAGAACATCCAGAGCATAGATCCAGTATGTTCCTCTGTGGCATAGTCATTGAAATATTTCTGCATTGGGCAGACTAGCGGGGATGGACTCAATGACCCAGACCCTGAGGCCCTGAGTGGATTGTTCGTGGCAGTCTTTGAAGTGTCGGAAAAAACTGTAATCATCTTTGCCGGCTTCAATGGTGCGGCGGTGATGGCCTATCCGTTTGCGTAGGGGGCATATGGTTCTTCCTATATTGTGTAGGCCACAAGGGCAGGAGAGGCAGTATACCACATATTCTGTGGAGCAGGTGTAGAAATCTTTAAAGGTATTCGTTTTCCCTTTGATGGTGAATTATTTTTGCCCATGGTGGATGAATTGACATGTGAGGCAAAGAGATTTCCGACATTGATACATTCCAACTGTATAGAAAAATTTCAAGGATGGTGTTACGTCTTTTTTGTTTTTCAGTTTGCTTGGTGGAATTTTCCCTCTAATGTTTGGGGCTTTCCTATATGAAAACTGGGGGTGAGGTGGTATAGTGCCCTTCAGGAAGGAGTCTTGTAGTAGTAGGGGCCAGTGTTTCCGTATGATGTGTTCCATCTGTCTGTGCTTGATATGGAACTGAGTGGTGAACTGGATAACATTGGATTTGTTACTGGTTTGGGAAATAGGGGTGTCCTCTGTTTCGTATGTAGTATATGCTTGGTCGACAAGTGTTTGTGGGTAGCCTTTTTCCTGGAATTTTAGTTTGATGGTCTTACTTTGAATCTCATAGTCTGTTTGTTTGGTGCAATTGTGTCTGAGATGACAGAATTGACTTTTTTTTATAATTGTAAATTTTTATTGAAATTTTTCACAGATATACAGAAAAGTATGCAATATATCAGCAAAGAGTATTGGAACAAAATTGAAAAGATCGGGCAAAAAGCCTTATAGAAGTAGATAGAGATAAGCATTGACATGAGGGTCTGCTATTTGAGGTAGTCATGAGTATTCATGAAAAAGATAAGGCAACTATGTAAAATTCAGGTTTATCACCTCGGGGAGCTCCGTCTGTTTTGGAGGGAAATCCTCAGGGTACTCATTTAGCTCTACCCGATTGTCAAAATGATGAACTATGTGAACCATGACGACCTCAAAAGATCTAGAACAATGCATAAAAATATACCAAC
>BLSH010466445.1:136681-147415 GCA_018402905.1 Glandirana rugosa
ATCCCGGTCGACAACGACATTCACTGATCTGTCCCTCTAAGCAACACCTGGGAACTCTCCCTTTTGAACTAGGAGATGATTTTTGAAAAATAATGTGTCACTTACAGCAACAGCTGGCCCTATATGAGTAGGCAATGATTTTGGAACAAGAATCTGTCCCTCTAAGCAACACCTGAGAACTCTCCCTTTTGAACTAGGAGATGATTTTTGAAAAATAATGTGTCACTTACAGCAACAGCTGGCCCTATAGGAGTAGGCAATGGTTACAATGCCTACAAGAATCTGTCCCTCTAAGCGGAAGCTTCTACCTAGTGCAGTCAGATCACTCAAAGCAGCAGTATGTGAAATCTCAAATTAGTCCAACAATCTGATCGTTGAGCACGATCGTAGCGATCATTGTTTTATGCAGAGTTTGATCTGCAACTCAAAGCAGCAGTATGTAAAATCTCCAATTTCTGCTATCTGTCCTCAGAGCAACAGCACAGACAGCAGTAGTAAAGTAATCTATCTCAGGATGCAGGATCAGATCTTAAAATGTCTCTAATCTCTCCCTCACGCTTTCAGCTTCCTTTCCCTACACTAACCCAAGGAGCATGTGACTGCAGCACTGTGACTCCAGCTTATAAAGAGGCTGGGTCACATGATGCACTGGCCAATCACAGCCATGCCATTAGTAGGCATGGCTGTGATGGCTTCTAAGGGCAAACCAGTGAAACGCTTGTTGATTGGCTGCCCTGCAGCTTCTCAACACGTGGAGTAAAATAGCAGAACCCCGGACCGAACCCGAACGATTTTTGAAATGTTCGATACGGACCCGAACGTTACAGTCCGGGTTCACTCAACACTACTTCTAAATAAAGTTTCCAGTGATTGGAACAATGAGAGGCTATGCTGGCAGCAGTGAATGTCTTTTCCACATGTGGTGTCAAGAAAGTCTCACCCAACTCCTGTTCCCAGTTCTGTAGGGATGTAATCTGGGATAACGGGCTATCATTGTTTAGAGTGGAGTAGAAAGGGGAAACATCTTTTTTAGGATATTGGTCATTAAAAAAGAATAGATAGGAGGGGCATGGTCAGGACTCGGAAGATGGCGGATGTGTTTCTGGAGGGCTCCGGAGCTCTCGGTTAAAATCCACCGATATCCTTCCTCCACAAGGCTTGGTGAGCACATCCAGATACCCACGGTATCCTCCCCGATAGATTGAGCTAAAAATTTCTGCTGCTTCACACGGGCCTCCGCAGTACCCGAAAATTTAGGCCACGGCTTTACCCGTGCCTAGGCTACAACATCCAGCGCGGCCATCCAGCCCCTATCTGCCCACTCCTAGCCCTGAAAAATAGCACTGGGGACCCCTCATCCCCCCTGACAGGCCGGGCTAAAAATAACAGCTGCCTTGCACGGTCCACCGTGGCACCCACATCTAGGCCCTGAAACACATTACTGGGGAACCCAAAATCCCCCAGACCCCAAGGCCAGTCGACCCAGACACTGAGACTTTTACAAATCAAAGACTGGGCTGCGATCACATTGGGCCTGGAGCGGTAGCCATTCTGTACAGCAGCGGCATGGATCTGGGACTTGGGTCAGTTTATACCTGGTCTGGAACATGGGGAAAATGCTAGCTTAAAGTAAGAACCCTGGCACAGTGGGGAGAACAGCACCAACTATAACGAGATCACCGAAGAAGTGATGGGCAAAATAGGACACCAGCTGCCCTCCTCCAATACCCCTTACTCAACTAGGCTAAACCTTCCTGAACTATGCCGCACCCAACCCCCATCCACCTTTGAGACCTCTGCATCCCACTCATCTCCGTCCACCATGGCACGCAAACAGTCAGAGGGAACCCAGAAGAACAAACAATCTGTCGACCAAGAAACACTATGTTTTATAAATAATAGTTAATGTCTACATTTTGTTTTTATGACTGTTGTTTTCATGATTTTGAGTCATTGTACAGAATTTTGGGTCATGTGAAGTATTGCCCCACTTACTGGAGGAGATCATCAATCAGCGGGTGGAAGTGACCCTTATTTCTCACACATTTTAATATATATTAAAAATGTGTACACTTTTTTTAGTGGTATTCTTTTTAAATTTTAAAATTGTAGTTTTTAGTCTGTGCACCAGGGGACGCTAAAAGCATTTAATTGGTGGTATTGTCGCCCTATATATTTCCGCCATTTTTTTGGTGGGATAGTCTAGAGTGGAAATAACTGTTCTGCCCCGGCAAATGTTGATCTGGCGTGCCAGGTAAATTATGTCTCTGCCTATTGAGCCGCCATGATTATGGTGGACTTTAGTCGATTAACGAGTAGCTTCCCATGAATTGGAAGACACACCCCTTGTTTTTAGCATATTTTGTTAAGCCCATGCTGATTGGCCCTCCCGGGTTGGTGGTGGATATAAAAAGAGTGGTCTGGGCGTGTGGGCGTATCCCTGATGACGTCAATTTTGACGAAACCGGTAGGAGCTACGCCCGCACGCTGACCACCCATTCGTTCTTGATCTGCACATGCGCGGCCGCATCGTGGCCATTTTACTTACTGGTGGATATTGACTCAAAGCTTACTCAAAGAGGACAATAATGTGAGTGAATTTATCTTTATATTAATAAACAAAGGTTTTAAACGTTATTACACTATTCTGGGCTATTTGTCCTTCTATGTTACGGTTGATCCGTTTGATCCCTGTGGTCTGGAAGTAACTGTGGGAGCTCCGCTGGTGACAGTTGGGTCCTGGAATATTGCAAGAGGAGAAGTGGAGGCTGCCTGGGTTTCCTGTCTGATATACTTTAAACAAACATGTTTGACCGCTCTTATCAGGGGGTCACACGTTCTCTGGTAAGAGCGTAGTGTTTATGGTGTGGAGTGACACCCAATCTCCATTTATTTCCGGTAAGGATGAGGGACCTTTGCTTTTGATCACCTTTATCTTCAAACAACCTTTTGCATGAACTTGTGGTCTTTTCCCTAGCGCTGCACTGTTATCCAATAGCGTTTGGGGTTTGATGTTTAACCTTGTGCACAGCTGCTGTGGGACTCAAATGCATTATCATTAATTTTCAATCATCATTGTGATATTGAGTGTTTTTGCGCAGATTATTTCTTAATACTTGACCAAGAAACACTGCTCACTCTCATTAACCAGATGCCCAAGGTCACAGATCTCCAATGCCTCGCATCAAATATCAAGGGAGCACTGTTGTATGCGGTTTCCGACCTTAAGGATGAGCTAAGAGGACTAAACGACAGACTAGAGGAGGTGGAAAGATGGCTGGCCATCATGATGCCGACATTCAGGAACTCCAACAGCATGGCACCGGATACCATTTACACCTAATACATATGCAGAGGAAACTTGAGGACCTCGATAACAGGGGCCGCAGGAGGAACCGCCACATCCGTGGAGTCCCTGAAAGCATTGAACACAACCAAATCCCTCTTGCCCTACAATCTCTAGTTAACAACATCCTGGAGAGGCCCCAAGATGCTCCGGTGGAGTTCGAGCAGGCGCACAGAGCCCTGCGAACCAAGGGGTAGAGAGATGGACCCACCGAGGGATATCCGCTGTTGCTTCATGGACTACAAATTGAAAGAAGAGGTAGCTATCCGGGCCCGCAAACAACAGGAAATCACATTGAATGGAGTGGAGATCAAAATATTCCAGGACTAGAGTTGAGCGAACCCGGACTATAAAATTAGGGTCCGTACCGGACTTTTGGTGTCTGTGCCCCTAACCCGATCCCGGACATTAAAAAAAAAGACTGGGATCGAGTTCGGTATTCGGGTATTTTTGGCGCCTTTTCTATAGCTGCTGGGCAGCCAATCAACAAGCTTTTCACTTGTTTGCCCTTAGAAGCCATCACAGCCATGCCTACTAATGGCATGGCTGTGATTGGCCAGTGCATCATGTGACCCAGCCTCTATATGGGGCTGGAGTCACGTAGCGCTGCGTGTCAGATCACCTCAGACTAGAGTAGGGAGAGCTTCATGCCGCTGCTGTGAGAGAAAGATTAGCATTCACAACCATCTCAGACAGCATTAGGGAGACCATCATTGCGGTCCTGTGAGGGAGACATTAGCATTCAGAACCATCTTATAGTGCATTAGGGAGATGTTCATGTCTGTGCTATGAGGGAGACATTAGCATTCAGAACCATCTTATAGTGCATTAGGGAAACGTTCCTGTTGGTGCTCTGAGGGAGAGATTCTCATTCTAAAACCATCTACTACTGCATTAGGGAAACGTTCTTGTTGGTGCTCTGAAGGAGAGATTATCATTCTTAAACCAACTACTACTGCATTAGGGAAACGTTCCTGTTGGTGCTCTGAGGGAGAGATTCTCATTCTAAAACCAACTACTACTGCTTTAGGGAGAGGTTTCTGTTGGTGCTCTGAGGGAGAGTATATAGTTCTAAAACCAACTAATACTGCATTAGGGCCAAGTTCCTGTGGGTGCTCTGAGGGAGAGTTTATCGTTGTAAAACCATCCACTATTGCATTAGGGAGAGGTTCCTGTTGGGGCTCTGAAGGAGAGTTTATCGTTCTAAAACCAACTACTACTGCATTGGGGCCAGGTTCCTGTTGGTGCTCTGAGGGAGAGATTATCGTTCTAAAACCATTTACTACTGCAATAGGGAGAGGTTCTTGTTGGTGCACTGAGGGAGAATTTATCGTTCTAAAACCAACTACTACTGCATTAGGGTCAGGTTCCTGTTGGTGCTCTGAGGGAGAGTTTATCGTTCTAAAACCATCCACTACTGCATTAGGGAGAGGTTCCTGTTGGTGCTCTGAGGGAGAGTTTATCGTTCTAAAACCAACTACTACTGCATTAGGGCAAGGTTCCTGTTGGTGCTCTGAGGGAGAGATTATTGTTCTAAAACCATCTACTACTGTATTAGAGATAGGTTCCTGTTGGTGCTCTGAGGGAGAGTTTATCGTTCTAAAACCATCCACTACTGCACTAGAGATAGGTTCCTGTTGGTGCTCTGAGGGAGAGTTTATCATTCTAAAACCAACTACTACTGCATTAGGGCCAGGTTCATGTTGATGCTCTGAGGGAGAGTTTATCGTCCTAAAACCATCCACTACTGCATTAGGGAGAGGTTCCTGTTGGTGCTCTGAGGGAGAGTTTATCGTTCTAAAACCAACTATTACTGCATTAGGGACAGGGTCCTGTTGGTGCTCTGAGGGAGAGATTATCGTTCTAAAACCATCTACTACTGCAATAGGGAGAGGTTCCTGTTGGTGCACTGAGGGAGAATTTATCATTCTAAAACCAACTACTACTGCATTAGGGCCAGGTTCATGTTGATGCTCTGAGGGAGAGATTATCGTTCAAAAACCATCTACTACTGCAATAGGGAGAGGTACTGTTGGTGCACTGAGGGAGAGTTTATCATTCTAAAACCAACTAATACTGCATTAGGGCCAGGTTCCTGTTGGTGCTCTGAGGTAGAGATTATCGTTCTAAAACCAACCACTACTGCAATAGGGCCAGGTTCCTGTTGGTGCTCTGAGGGAGAGTTTATTGTTCTAAAACCATCCACTATTGCATTAGGGAGAGGTTCCTGTTGGTGCTCTGAGGGAGAGTTTATCGTTCTAAAACCAACTACTACTGCATTGGGGCCAGGTTCCTGTTGGTGCTCTGAGGGAGAGATTATCGTTCTAAAACCATCTGCTACTGCAATAGGGAGAGGTTCCTGTTGGTGCACTGAGGGAGAATTTATCATTCTAAAACCAACTACTACTGCATTAGGGTCAGGTTCCTGTTGGTGCTCTGAGGAGAGTTTATCGTTCTAAAACCAACTAATACTGCATTAGGGCCAAGTTCCTGTGGGTGCTCTGAGGGAGAGTTTATCGTTCTAAAACCAACTACTACTGCATTAGGGCCAGGTTCCTGTTGGTGCTCTGAGGAGAGTTTATCATTGTAAAACCATCCACTATTGCATTAGGGAGAGGTTCCTGTTGGTGCTCTGAGGGAGAGTTTATCATTCTAAAACCAACTACGACTGCATTAGAGCCAGGTTCCTGTTGGTGCTCTGAGGGAGAGTTTATCGTTCTAAAACCAACTACTACTGCATTAGGGCCATCGTCCTGTTGGTGCTCTGAGGGAGAGTTAATCATTCTAAAACCAACTAATACTGCATTATGGCCAGTTTCCTGTTGGTGCTCTCAGGTAGAGATTATCGTTCTAAAACCAACCACTACTGCATTAGAGCCAGGTTCCTGTTGGTGCTCTGAGGTAGAGATTATCATTCTAATACCAACCACTACTGCATTAGGGCCAGGTTCATGTTGATGCTCTGAGGGAGAGTTTATCGTTCTAAAACCATCCACTACTGCATTAGGGAGAGGTTCCTGTTGGAGCTCTGAGGGAGAGTTTATCGTTCTAAAACCAACTATTACTGCATTAGGGCCAGGGTCCTGTTGGTGCTCTGAGGGAGAGTTTATCATTCTAAAACCGACTTATACTGCATTAGGGCCATGTTCCTGTTGGTGCTCTGAGGTAGAGATTATCGTTCTAAAACCAACCACTACTGCATTAGGGCCAGGTTCATGTTGGTGCTCTGAGGGAGAGTTTATTGTTCTAAAACCATCCACTACTGCATTAGGGAGAGGTTCCTGTTGGTGCTCTGAGGAGAGTTTATCGTTCTAAAACCAACTACTACTGCATTAGGGCCAGGTTCCTGTTGGTGCTGTGAGGGAGAGTTTATCATTCTAAAACCAACTACGACTGCATTAGAGCCAGGATCCTGTTGGTGCTCTGAGGTAGAGATTACCATTCTAAAACCAACCACTACTGCATTAGGGCCAGGTTCATGTTGGTGCTCTGAGGGAGTGTTTATCGCTCTAAAACCAACTACTACTGCATTAGGGCCAGGGTCCTGTTGGTGCTCTGAGGGAGAGTTTATCATTCTAAAACCAACTAATACTGCATTATGGCCAGGTTCCTGTTGGTGCTCTCAGGTAGAGATTATTGTTCTAAAACCAACCACTACTGCATTAGGGCCAGGTTCCTGTTGGTGCTCTGAGGGAGAGATTATCGTTCTAAAACCATCTACTACTGGATTAGAGATAGGTTGCTGTTGGTGCTCTGAGGGAGAGTTTATCGTTCTAAAACCAACTACTACTGCATTAGGGCCAGGTTCCTGTTGGTGCTCTGAGGGAGAGTTTATCATTCTAAAACCAACTACGACTGCATTAGAGCCAGGTTCCTGTTGGTGCTCTGAGGTAGAGATTATCATTCTAATACCAACCACTACTGCATTAGGGCCAGGTTCATGTTGATGCTCTGAGGGAGAGTTTATCGTTCTAAAACCATCCACTACTGCATTAGGGAGAGGTTCCTGTTGGAGCTCTGAGGGAGAGTTTATCGTTCTAAAACCAACTATTACTGCATTAGGGCCAGGGTCCTGTTGGTGCTCTGAGGGAGAGTTTATCATTGTAAAACCGACTTATACTGCATTAGGCCAGGTTCCTGTTGGTGCTCTGAGGTAGAGATTATCGTTCTTAAACCAACCACTACTGCATTAGGGCCAGGTTCCTGTTGGTGCTCTGAGGGAGAGTTTATTGTTGTAAAACCATCCACTATTGCATTAGGGAGAGGTTCCTGTTGGTACTCTGAGGGAGAGTTTATCGTTCTATAACCAACTACTACTGCATTGGGGCCAGGTTCCTGTTGGTGCTCTGAGGGAGAGATTATCGTTTTAAAACCATCCACTACTGCAATAGGGAGAGGTTCCTGTTGGTGCACTGAGGGAGAATTTATCGTTCTAAAACCAACTACTACTGCATTAGGGTCAGGTTCCTGTTGGTGCTCTGAGGAGAGTTTATTGTTCTAAAACCAACTACTACTGCATTGGGGCCAGGTTCCTGTTGGTGCTCTGAGGGAGAGTTTATCATTCTAAAACCAACTTCGACTGCATTACTGCCAGGTTCCTGTTGGTGCTCTGAGGTAGAGATTATCATTCTAAAACCAACCACTACTGCATTAATGCCAGGTTCATGTTGATGCTCTGAGGGAGAGTTTATAGTTCTAAAACCATCCACTACTGCATTAGGGAGAGGTTCCTGTTGGTGCTCTGAGGGAGAGTTTATCATTCTAAAACCAACTAATACTGCATTAGGGCCAGGTTCCTGTTGGTGCTCTGAGGTAGAGATTATCGTTCTAAAACCAACCACTACTGCATTAGGGCCAGGTTCCTGTTGGTGCTCTGAGGGAGAGTTTATTGTTCTAAAACCATCCACTATTGCATTAGGGAGAGGTTCCTGTTGGTGCTCTGAGGGAGAGTTTATCGTTGTAAAAGCAACTACTACTGCATTAGGGCCAGGTTCCTGTTGGTGCTCTGAGGGAGAGTTTATCATTGTAAAACCATCCACTATTGCATTAGGGAGAGGTTCCTGTTGGTGCTCTGAGGGAGAGTTTATCGTTCTAAAAGCAACTACTACTGCATTGGGGCCAGGTTCCTGTTGGTGCTCTGAGGGAGAGTTTATCATTCTAAAACCAACTACTACTGCATTAGGGGCAGGGTCCTGTTGGTGCTCTGAGGGAGAGATTATCATTCTAAAACCAACTAATACTGCATTATGGCCAGGTTCCTGTTGGTGCTCTCAGGTAGAGATTATCGTTCTAAAACCAACCACTACTGCATTAGGGCCAGGTTCCTGTTGGTGCTCTGAGGGAGAGTTTATCGTTCTAAAACCATCCACTACTGCATTAGGGAGAGGTTCCTGTTGGTGCTCTGAGGGAGAGTTTATCGTTCTAAAACCAACTACTACTACATTGGGACCAGGTTCCTGTTGGTGCTCTGAGGGAGAGATTATCGTTCTAAAACCATCTACTACTGCATTAGGGAGAGGTTCCTCTTGGTGCACTGAGGGAGAATTTATCGTTCTAAAACCAACTACTACTGCATTAGGGTCAGGTTACTGTTGGTGCTCTGTGGGAGAGTTTATCGTTCTAAAACCACTACTACTGCATTAGGGCCAGGTTCCTGTTGGTGCTCTGAGGGAGAGATTATCGTTCTAAAACCAACTACTACTGCATTAGGGCCAGATTCCTGTTGGTGCTCTGAGGGAGAGTTTATCGTTCTAAAACCATCCACTACTGGATTAGGGAGAGGTTCCTGTTGGTTTTCTGAAGGAGAGTTTATCATTCTAAAACCAACTACTACTGCATTAGGGCCAGGTTCCTGTTGGTGCTCCGAGGAAAGATTATCATTCTAAAACCATCTACTACTGCATTAAGGAGAGGTTCCCGTTTGTGCTCTGAGGGAAAGTTTATCGTTGTAAAGCCATCTCCTACTGCATTAGGGAGAGGTTCATGTTGGTGCTGTGAGGGAGAGATTATTGTTCTAAAATCATCTCATGCTGCAGTAGGGATAGGTTCCTGTCGGTGCTGTGAAAGACAGATTATCTTTCTAAAATCATCTCATACTCGTTTAGGGAGAGGTTCCTGCTGCTGTTGTGAGCGGTGCATTTCTTGCACAAAAATAAAAAGTGCAGCTACAATTTTCTTTTTAAAAAAAAAATAAGAATAATAATTTATTATTCTCTTTTTTTTGTATTAATAAATAGTGCAACATGTACATTTGTGTCCAGAATGAGGAGTGCGTCAAATAAGGGACGTGGTGGTGGTCGTGGTGCTGCTGGTGCTGCTGGTGTTGGTGGTGTTGCTGAAGCTCCTCTTGCAAGGAGAGGACGTGGTTGTTCTGTGCCAGCTACACGCACACGTGAAACACCTTCCTCAGGTAGCCAGCAAAACCTTCAATGTTATATGGTAGGCCCGAATGCCACTCAACGAATGGTGAGGCCAGAACAAGTACAGGCGATAGTAGATTGGGAGGCTGGCAATGCCTCCAGTAACTTCACATTGTCTTTCACCCGGTCCCTTGATGAAAGCTCAGAGTTGGTACCTGAACCCCATGGCCATCTGTCTTTCACCTCAGCCCCTTGTAAATCAGCTAAGCAGTCTGAGCCCCAAGTCATGCAGCAGTCTCTTATGCTTTTTGATGACTCTGCTGCTGTTCTTTCCGTGGACCATCCACATAGCCCTGGCCCAGAAGTGGAAGACATTGAGTGCACTGATGCCCAACCACTTCTGGTTCAGGATGAGGACATGGAAACACCATGGCAGCACGTCTGTGATGATGATGACAAAACACAAGTTCCAACTGCTGCGGCTTTCTACAGGGTGCAGACTGACAAGGAGGGCAGGGGTGAGGGGTGGGCGGAAGATGATGTGGAGGATGATGAGGTCCTAGACCCCACATGGAATGAAGGTCATGCGAGTGACGTGTGCAGTTTGGAGGAAGAGGTGGTGGTCGCACAGAGGCACCAGCACAGCAAAAGAGGAAGCAGGTTGCATAAGCGGAGCGAGCGTCCCCTAGACAGTATGCCTTCTACTACCCACTGCACCCAGGAACCTAGCACACCAAAGGCAGCTCAAAGGCGTTCCCCGGCGTGGCAGTTCTTCAGACAATGTGCTGACTACATGACACAAGTGATTTGCACACTGTATAATGAGAGGCTGAAGCGAGGCAGAAATGTTCTAAACTTGAGCACAACCTCCATGACCAGGCATCTAAATGCAAAGCACTTGCTGCAGTGGAATAAGTACTTCAAAATCCAAGAAAGGTCTCGGCCTCCTCCTGCTTCCTCTTCTACTGCTGCCTCTTCCTCTTCCTCTACCTCTACAGTGCAATGTCCCCTGCCACCCAGTAAACAGAC
>BLSH010466445.1:158796-169353 GCA_018402905.1 Glandirana rugosa
TACACGTTTTATCGTATTCCACGTGGTTTATTGTAGTCACCAAGAAGTACCACACGTCATTATATCAGTTCGTCACTACCCCCCATAACCACTCGAAGGAGATCTGTTAGGCTGGGGAACATTTAATTTTCGAATGGCCTACCTTCTATATAAGTGCGGACTTGTATACGGCCTGTTCCCGGAGTTCCACCTCTCCTCGTTGCAGTGTGATAGGAGTTATAGAGCCCTCGGAGTAGTCCACCTTCTAGCAGTGCGTTAGGTCATGCACATGTCGTTGACGTAGTTTACCCCTACCAGAGGCAGGTCAATCCGCTTTTATCCACCTGACTACTCGTGCCCCTTGGAGTCTGGACGGAGACCATCCCCATTTGATGCAGTTGCTGTACACGTACTGGATTGCGTGACGATCTTCCACCTGATGAGGCTCCCGAGATATTGAGGATAGTGTGACGTTGCTCCTCTCCACCTTGAGGCCCTTGTCCGGCATATGTTCAGGCGTGAATATATCTTCCATCCGGTAAGCTTTTAATTTACAAGGGGTCGGATTGTCTAGAGGAAGCTCACCAATACCCCCCATCACTGCTTGACTATATTACTGCACACCATGAAGAACCACTGATGTTATTTGGTGCACCTTATGCTATTTTGCACATTTGTTTATTTGCAAGTTTTTATTACGGTCAGGAATACACCTTTGGAATATTTCACCTAGTCACGTATTTTGGACTATTTGCTCACTGTTTGGACTATTTAATAATTTAGAGTTTCATTTTTTATTTTTTATGTTTTCTTATGGTTTCTCATATGACCTATACTGTTTGAATATCCATTTTTAGTGTTATTGTTGGTAACACCATATTCACATATATTTAATTGTGGTTTAGCGCCATTCCTCTAGCTTTTAACATTGACTAACGATTAGTTTGGTTGTTGTATGGCAGCTTACACCCTTGTGTGTTTTTAAAGCCTAGCGCGGTAATACAATCCCCATTTCTCTAATTACTGCAAACTCCAATACTGCAGCTCGGCATTTTCCAGGACCATGAACATTTTTGAATACAAAGCCACTAGAAAGTTCACCACAGAAGGTGTTTTTGTGGCTTCTGATCCCAATACAGAGGTGGGTGGCCTTTTCATGCGGCTGAGGAACCTCATGGTTTCTGAACTCCATCTAGAATGGGACGTTGCCTTTCTTATTTTCAATATTTTTATTAGCTGTTTCGAAAAGAAGTAACAAACGATAATTACATCGCAATGAAAGTATACAATACATTGAGTAGAACCACAGAATCTTGTTATTTGTAAAGACATGCAAAGTTGTTCAAAGAACTGGTGACTGCATCTTGAGTCAAACATCTATGCAATTCTTGGTAGAGAGGGCCCTAGGCACCCCCGAGGGGAGCAATCTGAGCCTTTGGGCCTTCTCTCCTCCTGTGTTATTTTCTTTTTGTTTTTTTTTTTTGTTTTTTTTGTTCTTTTTACTCAATAATTTTATTAGGGACTATCAAAAGTTAACATACAAGTATTGCATACTATCGGAAAGGTTTTAAGATTATATCTGAAAACATATATGTACTATGGGAAGCGATAAAAAGGAGATGTAAAACGGACATTAACCTTTACTGAGCGTTTAGGTATTTGAACTTCTGAATGTCACAATGACCTAAGAGTATCCTTGAAGCTGTACTTTGTCTTTGAGCGGTGTCTGGTGAGTTCACCGGACGGTTGAATCGACTCAGCTAAGTTGGTGAGTTGGGCTCTGACATCTCCTGGCACCCCAGATGGGTTCAGACTGTGTCAGAGATGAGAGCCCAACACCCACCAATCTGTTTTCTCGGACTGAAAACTTGACCTTTTTGTAGCTGAGTAACAGCTTTGTTATACATAGATTCGGTAACAAATATTTCCTCATACCGTTTAGTTTAAAGAGGAGGACGCTTGGGTCCTTAGTCATAGTGTACATTTGCTCAAGATACCCGTATATAAAGAGAGAGGTATTCGTTACGAATAGAATACCAAGAAAGGTAAGGAGAAAGTGAAAAAAAGTAGGAAAGGAGAGAAAGTACTAAGAGTGATTCTAGGATAAATCGTAGAGTGTTGCGTGGGCTCATCAGTCTACTTGGTGGGCTGACAAAACTTATAAACCCGGTGTGAAAGATATTCCTATAAAGTTTGCCCAGGGCTCCCAAATGGCTTCAAATTTGTACAGGTTATCATTTAAGATGCTCGATAACTTTTCTTGGGACATGATCCACGAAATCTTTCGGATGGCTGCTTTGACCGAGACTCGATCCTGTTTCCAGGCTTTTGCTAAAGAGATCTTGGCCCCTAAAAGAATAAACTGGATTAATTTCCTTTTTGGTTTGGAAATTTGGTGTATATGTTCATTTAGAAGAGCGATGGTCGACGACATTGGTAATCCGCATCCAGCTACTCTCTTGATAATACGAAAAATTTTCGCCCAATATGGGCGTATTCTTGGGCATTCCCACCATATGTGGACCATGGACCCGGATAATTGGCAACCCCTGAAGCATAGGGGGTCCCCAGATGGGTAGAATTTAGCTAGTCTGATAGGAGTTAGGTACCATCTCATTACCACCTTCAGACCTGCTTCTATTATGGTTGTGTTCTGAATGCCTTTAAAGGACTTAAAGCAGGCTGAATGCCAATCACCAATGTCCCAATCAAATTGGAGGTCCGATTCCCACTCTATCATGTGGGGTAATTTTCCTGTGGAGAGAGTGAGTGCCTCATATACAACCGATATACCCCCCTTCTGCACCGATGGCTGACCACACCACAGTTCATAAGCAGTGAAGACTGGGGGGAGTGGCTTTTCCATCCAAATGCTATTAAGAAAGCTTAAGATTTGGTTGTATCTGAACCTTTCTGAGTTTGGAAGTTCAAGTTTATTTACACAGTATTTATAGGAAATCGGGCCAGTTGCTGTGAAAAAGTGTCCTATACGGTATAGACCCTTGTTTAGCCACCATTGGAATGCTTTTATGTTTAATCCAGGTGGGAAGTCTTGATTGTGAAAGAGATGCGCGAGTGGTTTAGCAGAGGATATCAATGAGGAGATGAATCTGACCTTATCCCACAGTGCCAGCTCATTGGAAAGCGTAGGAGCTAGAATAGGAGGCCTTTTTTTGGGGGGAGACCATAAGAGAAAGTCTAGCGTATGATTGGGTATTGCCTGTCTTTCAATACGGACCCAATCTGGTTTTTCAAATTTCGAATAGATTATTGATATTTGGGCAATTCTAGCGGCTTGGAAGTACTTATAAAGATTTGGCAATCCCACCCCTCCCTTTCTCCTTGATTGGAAAAGAGAGTTTTGTGGAATCCTATAGCCTTTATTTCCCCATATATATTTGAGGATTTTACTTTGTAGTGACGCTAGATGATTCTTCCGTATGGGGATGGGTAGTGATCGAAATAAGTAGAGTAGTCTGGCTAATAGTGTCATTTTTATTGAGTTTATCCTTCCTAGCCATGAGATGTTTTGTTTGGACCAAATTTTAATATCAGCTTCTAATTTGAGGTATATGGGGGGGAAGTTATAGTTATAGAGATTTTCAAATTTCGTGGTAAGATTGATGCCTAAATATTTTATGTAGTTCTCACTCCATTTGAACTTGAATCTGGTCTTCAGAGTGGAGATCTTATCGGGTGGCAAAGAGATATTTAGCGCATTGGATTTGGAGCAATTCACTTTGAGTCCTGTGAGAATAGCAAAGTTATCTAGTGTCTGACATAAGTTAGAAAGTGAGGTGATTGGGGATGTTATAAATAATAAAATGTCATCTGCGAATAGACCGCATTTGTGTTCTTGGTCACCACATCTGATCCCTTTTATGTTAGGATTATTTCTGATAGAGATGGTGAGTGTTTCAATGGCTATAGCAAATAGTAAGGGGGATAGTGGGCAACCTTGCCTTGTGCCTGTCCTAATTGAAAATGAGTCAGAGTAAAATCCCTGTAGTTTTATTATAGCCTGCGGGGTGGAATATAATGCTTTCATCATGCTAATAAATTTCGGGCCAAATCCCCATCTGTTTAGTAATAAAAACAAGTAGGGCCACAAGACAGAATCGAATGCCTTACAAAGATCTAAAGAAAGTAGCATCCCTTCCTGAGCTGGCCCTCCTAACCAGTTAGACTGAAGAATTGATACTAAATCAATGGCTCTTCTAATTTGGTCTGGGCCTTGTCTACCTGGGATGCAGCCCACCTGATCTCTGTGAATGTATTGTTCTATGAAGGAGGCCAATCTATTTGCTAACAGCTTGGTGAGAATTTTCAGGTCGTTGTTTATGAGAGATATCGGGCGATAATTTTCAACTTCTTCTTGGTTCTTATCAGGTTTGGGAATTACCGTGATGAATGCGGTATTTAATTGCGGATCTAATGGATCCCCTCTCATCTTCGAGTTGAAGAAACTCGCCAGGTGTGGAGCTAGGGTAGTAGAAAACGTCTTGTAGTATGGCCCGGATAGGCCGTCTGGTCCAGGGGCCGAGCCCTGCTTAAGATCCCTGATGACCCCCACCACCTCCTCTTCTGTTATTGTTGCTTCCATGAGGTCTCTGTGGTTGTCTGAGAGGAGGGGAAGGGTGATGTCCCCAAGGAGCTCATCTATATCAGGCCTAGTATTATTAGCTATTGGGTTATACAGTTTTTTGTAAAAGTTTTGAAAAGACCCTAGCACCACCTCTGGATTGGCTGAAGGGGGTTTACCAGCCACTCTAATCCTTGGCATTGAAATTTGTCTCATACGAGGGGAGAGCTTTCTCGCCAGCATGGAGCTCATGTTGTTGCCATTTGTGTAAAATTTGTTTTTAGTCCATCTAATACTCTTCTCTGCTTTTGTGGTGAGGGCTAAATTAAGCTCCAGTTTTGCCTTATCCAATTTAACTAAAAGTGCAGGTGAGGGGCATGCTTTGTGTTCTGCTTTAATTGTTAGATAAGCCTGCTCTAATAGTTTTAATGAGGCCTCCCTTTCTTTCTTGATCTTAGATGCTATCTGCATAAATTTCCCTCTTATAAATGCTTTATGGGCCGCCCACACTGTTTCAGCTGAAGTCTCCCCAACCTTATTAAAGGAGAAGTATTCCTGTAGGCTTTTTCCTATTTCTGCTGCGTTAATAGGGTCCGATAACAGGGATTCATTAAGTCTCCAGTGAGGTGAGTGGAAAATCTTAGTCTGAAGGCGAATGGAAAGGGATACAATGGAATGATCGGATAAGACTGTGTCCTGAATGCGAGACTCGAGTATAAGGGGTAGTTCATATGCAGGTATTAACAGATGGTCAATCCTGGAATATGAATTGTGGGGATTGGAATAGTGGGTGTAATCCCTTCTTGTGGGGTGTTTTTCCCTCCATACATCTGTTAAATCAAATGAGTGAAGTAGTTTAGCTAGCTTCATGCTAACTCTCGTGGGATGAAGAAGTTGGGAGCCTAGGGGCTTTGTCTTGTCTAGTGTTTGATCGAAGGCAACATTGGAGTCTCCTCCTAGGATAATTGTGCCTTCAAGATGGGGCACCAAGGTATCCAACATTTTTTGGAAAAACTGCAGTTGTCCCTTATTGGGAGCATAGTATGATACTAGAGAGACTAGTCGTTCATCAATGTTGCCCTTAACCATAACGTATCTGCCTTCTGGATCTTTGATCTCATCAATCTTGTGGATATTACAATTCTTTGAGAAAAGGATGGCTACCCCTTTTGTTTTGTTCTCCGCGTTGGCTAGACAGTAATTTGGGAAGTATTGGTGAAGGAATTTAGGGTTGTAGGAGGCCGGTAAGTGTGTTTCTTGGAGCATAACAATGTCGTATTTTAATGCTTTGTATTGGTCACATAGTTTCTTACGCTTTATAGGGGAATTTAGGCCCTGGACATTGTGGGATGCCACCTTCAAAGGAATCTGGGTGTGATCAGCCATTATTTCTGGTGCAGAAGAGGTTAACATCAAGACAGGCACTCACCCTCCCCCGGATCAATCGGAAGCTCTCCGAGGTTTTTCGGCTCATCTGTTCCTTCAGGAAGTCCTGATTTGCCCTGTTAGATTGCCGCTGGTCCCTGAATACTCTAGAAGAGAGAAAAGAGAAAGAAGATCGAAAGAGACATAGGAAGAAAGTGAAAGAAGGAATGAGATTATGACATTTGTAGTAATCTCTATTGTGAGGGGGCCCTGAAAAGGGCCATTTTCTCCGATGGAGGGTCCTGCAACCAGGGGTGGAGAAAAAATAGAGCCCCTGGTTACCCCTTGGTAAAAAGTCAAATGTCTGGCTACTGTAGCCAGACAGCCCATCTCCCAGCTTCCAACCAAGAAAAAGGTTAGCAACTAAGAGAAGCTGAAATAAGGAGGGTCTGAGAGATTGGCGGAGGCGCAGGAGTACCTCCTGCCACCATGGAGCCCTCATACCCTACTTCAACATATGCTGAACGAAAACAATATATGATCATAACTGTTAAACTGTAACATTAACATTAACCACATAACCAGAGTCCCCTGGGGTTACCTGTGTGTTACTAGACCCCCTTTGTGCAGGTGAGGACTCTGAGGCATCCACCCCCACCTTTTGCTGAATGGTAAAGGGTTAGGCCTCCAAACCCCATCCCCCCCCTAAGCAGACCATAAAGGGTTTAAAAATTAAAAAAAAAAAAAAAAGGAGGGGTGGGGGGTTAAGGAGGACGGGCTCCTCCAGTACCCAGGTCCAAGTAAACAAGGTAAGTCCAGATCCTGCTTAGAACAAGGTAAATAAAAAATATAGACCCCTCTCAAGTTCCATCAGATGATTCACGGTGGACCATTGTCCTTGGCCCTTTTTGGTTTGGCCTTTACCCAGAGGGAGGTCTCTGGGCTGGTCGGAGACTGCCTTTTGGACGTGTTCGAGTTGTTATTGGAGGTATCCATTTCTGACTCCTGGGAAATTAATTTCAGATGCAGAAGTAGTCTTTCACCGTCCTGAAATGTAGAGAAGGAAAAATCCTTATTTTTAAAAGAGAACTTAATAGCGAACGGAAAGGCCCATTTATATTTGATTTCCTTTTGTGTGAGGACCGACAGAAGGGGTTTCATTGTTCTTCGCCTTTGAATTGTGGAGGGAGCAAGGTCTGAAAATATTTGGACTGGATGACCTCTGCAGAGTATTTTGGCTGCTGTTCTTGCCTGTTTCATCACCCCTTCCTTTACTACATAGTAATGTGGCTTGACGATGATATCCCTTGGTGATCCGTCCTTTCTGGGGGGGCCCAAAGCTCTGTGAGCCCTGTCCAATTCTAATCGGTGTTTTGGCGTATCTGGGATCAGGTTAATGATCAGACTTTGAATTGCATCATGTATATCTGTGATTGATTCAGGCAAGCCTCTCACCCTGAAGTTGTACCTCCGTGACCTATTCTCAAGGTCATCGATTCTTAGGAGGGCTGTGTCTAGTTGTTCCTGTAGCGTACTAATTAGGTCTGTGTTTCGATTAGATATTGCTGTGGTGGAATCAAGTTTATGCTCGATTGCCTCCATCCTGCTTCCCAGCATTTGAAAGTCCATTCTCATCTCCCCAGTGATAGTGGCTACTGTGTTAGCAAGGCCCCTCTCCAATAAAGATGAGAATTTTAGGTATTAGTCATCCACTTGAAAGGAGATATGTGGCGTAGGGTGGCCTGGGGATGTCAGGGCCGAGTCATTGGGGCCTGGGGTGATGTTAAGTTGTTCCCCTTGAAAGCGGCCAAGTAAGGACTCTGTGTAAGACGGTGATGGTGTCGCTACCTGATGTATGCCCCCTTGAGCAAGAGGGGTATAAGATAGGGTTGCAGCAGAAATTACCTGCCTGTTATCCGGGCGGTTTTTATTGCTGAGCGCTTCTGCGGCCTGTTCCTCGTGGATCCCGGTAGCGGCGGCCATCTTTGTACACCCCTGGGTGGAGATCGCTGCAAACAGGGGGAGCAGGTCTTTCTTGGCTGTCGGACCGGCCATATGGGGTGAAGCTGCCTTATTGCTGTGATCGGGGCACCCTTCCTGGGCAGGAGTCTCCGGTATGCGGTGTGCTGGCGGGCTCCGTTGGTGAGTGGAGGCGCGGAGCTCTCGTCTCAAGCAGCCATCTTGGACGGCCCACGCATGCGCACTGGGACGCTGCCTTTCTTAACCAATACATTGGAGAACAAATGGTTCCCAGAAGCCTTCGGTGGGAGGTTTCTCCTAACCAAGGTGAGCAGGATCTGGTGACTTGGTACAGCTTCTTCAATGAGGCTGGTATCAAACTCCTCCAGTTTATGATAGGGAAAAAGAAAGAAATAATTCTACCTTTCAAAGGCTCAATGGAATATAACACACTTTCCTCCAATCTACAAGCACATTTGGAAAAGGAGGAACGTGAACAGCGGACCAAGAAACAGAAAAAATACTCTAGGGACATTGAAGACTACAAAACTGGAGCTGTCTTCAAATGGCAGAAAAAACATAATGAAGCCCCCGCTATGGAAGAGAGCCAAAGTAGTGCCAATGCCCCCGAAACCCATATAGGAGTCTCAGGTACACAAACGGACTCCGGACCATTAGAGAGAACCACACATAATAACAACTCGGCCATTCATAGAGTAAGACATCTTAGCTACAAATCCCCCTCTGCTAGAGGGCGCAATATTAACAACCCTAATAGGGGTAGGGGGCGCCCCGGAACTAGAGGCTATCCTCGCACTCTGTATCATCAATACAATCCAGGGCCCGGGGACACTAGATATTTCTCCCTGGGCCCATATCATGGAGAAAACACTAGACAACACCGAGGGAACTACTCATCCCCGAGACCTTACAGACCCCCCATGGAAACCTCCAATCGGTTCTCCCCACTGAGAAGAAGGGATCTTTCTATGAATGAATACTCCTATGATAGGAATAGCCATGTTGATCACAACCGTCCCCCTTATAATTATAACTAAAATCACCCGCAACCATCAAGAGACCAGGATTTTTACAGGGGAGAGCAGGACTGGAGAAGAAATCCCAAACCAGAAGAGGGACCAGAGGGGGGAGGAAGAGACCCAAAAAAATGCAAGAGGAACTAACTAACTCAGGCATTTTCAACCTCAGCAAAGCGACTCTGACATCCAATGAGAAATTTGTCTTAAATAAGGGACTCAAATATGCTCCACCTCACCCAATGGACAAATTCCATACCTTCATAGACGTCCAAAAATTTGTTAGAAAAATGAATATACGTTATTTGATTTCAAACCCTACTACTAGATCTTATAGTACTAGTACTATTGGGGTACACACCAATCTTGCTAACCCCTCACTATTCGACCTTCCAGTCCAGGTGGCGCCAGCTGTTAAGGTATTCAAAGACCTGGTTCTGCGTGATTTGGACCAACTAAACACCAGAAAGGCAATACGGAGAGGGAATTTCAACGAGGGTATCAAGTCCTTGTGTGAAAGAAAGGATCTCATAATCCGTCCTGCCGATAAAGGAGGAGGGATAGTGGTCCTTGACAAACAGGATTATCTTAAGGAAATGGAGAATATCCTTAGTGATCAACATACTTATAAGGAATTAATTAAAGACCCTACACAGAACTATAAGAAGGAACTGAAGGCTATTGTGGACCAAGGATTTACGAATAAGATTTTGAATAAGAAGGAGAAGGCCTTCCTCATCCTGAAGGCCCCCCGGATTCCCATCCTTTATTGTTTACCCAAGATTCATAAAAATCGTGAAAACCCACCCGGGAGACCTATAGTGAGTGGTATAAATTCCATCACCTCCCGGGTGGGGAAATATGTGGATCATTTCCTACAACTACTAGTGAGAAAGACCCCCCTCTTTCTTACAGGACACTAAGGATTAGAGTTGAGTGAACCTCTGGAAGTTCGAGTTCTGCTGGTCCGTCCGAACTTCGGGACAAAGTCCGGGTCCGGGTCCGGACGGAACCCGAACGATCGCACGGGCAACGAACCCCATTGAAATCAATGGGGACCCGAACTTTTAGGCACAAAAATGGCTGTAACAAAGTCCTGGAAAGCCCTAGAGGGCTGCAAAAGGAAGTAAAACGGGGGTAAGGGTAGGGCAAGTGCCCTACAAAAAATGGGGACAGGGAAATAACTTTAAATATTTTTAAAAAAATAAAACATAAAAAAAAGCAAAAATGGAGTTGAATGTGGATCATCTTCAAACTGTGTCTGAAAAGTATTAATTAACGGTAGAAGCCATATAACTGTTCTAAAATCATCTTCAAACTAGGGCAAGTGCTCTACAAATAAATGGGGATAGGGAAAATAAATTAAAATCAAGTAAAAAAATGGGAAGGGGGGTGGATGTGGAGTAGGAGCCTAGAGGTTGACTAGGCCGTGACCGTGGCAGTGTAGGTGGAAGTGGCGGTGGTAGAGGAGTAGGAGGAAGTAGCCAACATGTTTTTTTTTTGTATTGAGGCCTATTCAAAAAAAGAAGTATATGAATGGCTGTGTGAGTCCGGTCTAAATGTTTATTCTGCACAAGGTACAGACAAGTCTTGTGGGATCCATGCCTGATTCATTTTAATAAAGGTTAGCTTGTC
>BLSH010466453.1:0-10090 GCA_018402905.1 Glandirana rugosa
TGCAGCACTGTCCACACAAGACCCTGACTTATATGACAAACCAGGATTAACCACACTGCTTGTATGAGAAAGTGATGCTGTTTTTATGAAAATCCCCACCGAGACAGACTCCTGGTTGGGAACTTAAGAAAGAATCTACATTTTGTAGGTTCAACAGGTGGGGAAAATGTTGGAAGAATGGGTTAAGTCAGGAGTCTTCTATTAAAATGTAGCCAGAGTAAAATGTAGCTAGAGTAATGCTTTATGTGAACCTATAAAATGTTGATTCATAATGTACTAATGAATGTGTTTATTTGAGACTAGAGAACATCCAGTGACAGGAGGAGATGTCGCTGCTTTTGAGAAAACAAATCTCTTGGATATGTGATGATCTGAATTATTCTTTTTTTCCCGGTTTCAAGATGGATTTCTTATAGCACTGCCTAAATTTTGTTTCTCTTTCTATTGGTCACATGGGAAAACCACCAATTTAACTGCTTGATTGTTAATACAAGATACAGACATTGATTAGGGTGATTATATGATCATCCCTAGGTTACAACTCAGAACACATCTATGTTTTATGCATATTTATTATTATAAAAATTTAAGCCCTCGCTTTCAGTAGGATTACACATAAGCAGACCTGTTGTACTGTGTTTCAGACTGCATTTGTAGCCCATTACAGTGATAGCCATCACCAGAACTGTAGCCCTGGCAGAACACAACCCTGCCTGGATTCATGCCACCGGAGTAAAATTGGTAAAGAAGAGACCTGACCCAGAGGGTACCAGAAGCAAGAAAGGAGGTACTAACGGGGGCAGAAAGCCCTTACTTCGAAAAGGAAAGTGAAGACCAAGGGGGTATTAACGGAGGTGGACAACCTTGACCCTGAAAATGAACTGCTACCTGAATTTTTGACAATGGCCCTTAATCTCCCTGATCCTACCTACCCCCCCTCATCTCTAGTGATTTTATTGACTTTTCTCATGTGTATTAGTACAGAGGTGGTCATTACCCAAAAAGGGTAAAACCCCCAGTCTCACAACATTCTGGTATAACATATCAAACATATATGTAGCCACCTTCACTTTTGACTGCCATATAGTTTACTGTTTTATAGTATTTGGTTAGTGTAATTTTTATATTCATAGGGGTACATATATATATATATATATATAGATGTTCAAAGAGGGGTCCAAGGTGAACTCAAAGCCAGAGATCAAGTGAAAGCTGGATTTGAATCACTTATCCCCATAATAACGGTTAATTAGAATGTAGAATGGATAAATTATATTTATTATAATCAACAATGTTTTGTTAACTAACTCAGCTATAGACAACCCATGGGATCAGTATTTTGGGTGGTTCACCGGGTGGAAACAAGCCCTAGTTCAACCTTTTATAATCATTGCTGCTATATTAGCGTAATAAGTATGATAGTGTACTGTGTTATTTTATGTTTCGGGAAAATGTGCAAGGGAGTAGATCATCCCTCTATGCTCGGACATATAGAGTCAGAACAGATCCCAAAATATCTTTAGACGGGTGGGTATAGTCCTTTTTTTGCAACAAGGATATCAAGAACAGGATAGTCGCATGCCCACTGACTTTACCGGGGAGCTATATGCCCCCGATGACGTCTGTGACAATGTAAGGTCCGATAGGGTTTTAGGGGAAATCATGTTTATGATTTAAGAGGGGGTTATGGGGGGGGGGATGCAGAGAAAACACTGAAACGCCATTTTGTCTTCTGGATTCCGTTTTAACCACTTCCTTACTGGGCACTTAAACCCCCCTCCTGCCCGGACCAATTTTCAGTTTTCAGCGATGTCGCTTTTTGAATGACAATTGCGCGGTCGTGCGACGTTGTACCCAAACAAAATTGGCGTCCTTTTTTCCCCACAAATAGAGCTTTCTTTTGGTGGTATTTGATCGCCTCTGCGTCATTTCTGATCGCCGCTATAAACAAAAAAATAGCGACAATTTTGAAAAAAAAAAACAATATTTTTTACTTGCTATAATAAATATCCAAAAATAAAAAACAAATTTATTCATCAGTTTTGGCCGATATTTATTCTTCTACATATTTTTGGTTAAAAAAATCGCAATTGGCGTTTATTGATTGGGTTGCGCAAAAGTTATAGTGCCTACAACTATGGACATTGATTTATGGCGTTTTTATTATTATTTTTTTTTTTTTACCGGTAATGGCGGCGATCTGCGATTTTTAGTGGTACTGCGATATCGGGGCGGACATGTCGGACGTTTTTGACACTTTTTTGGGACCAATGACATTTATACAGCGATCAGAAATTGAAATGTCCACTGATTACTGTATAAATGTCATTGGCAGTGAAGGGGTTAACCTGCAGGGGGCAGTGAAGGGGTTAACAATGTTTCCTGGGTGTGTTCTAACTGTGGGGGGGCAGGGTTGACAGGGGCATGACAGATCTAACTGATCCCAGTGACAGGGATCAGTAGATCTGGCATGCCCCCCCTCACAGAACGGGGGCGGTTCCCCGTTCCTCCTCTCTGTAAGGAGATTGCGGGTCTCCGGCGGACATCGGGTCCGCCCGACCCGCGGGCACGCTCCCGCAGTGTGCGGTGGCACGTGCACGCGCTGCTCGCGCCCGCGGGAGCGTGCCCAGCACGAGCCGAATGGGAGGACGTCAATAGATGTCCTCCCGGCATTTTAGAGCCGCGCTGTAGCCGTCATTCGGCTATAGCGCGGATAGGAGGTGGTTAAAATATCCTTTTCTCCTCTGTCTTGATGTTCCCCACCCCCCTTCTTCCATTTCAGAATTCACAGTTTACACGTACAGAGATGATCTCATCTACCATCCCAATTACTAAATTCCATGTACTTGGTACTACCAGTCACAATAATTAGAAGCACAACCCAATAGCTCCAGGCCTCTGGATAAAGACCCCCTCCTTTCTTAAGGAGGAGTTTTTCTTATCTATGATAATTACTAAACCTATAGTTTTATATTATTTGGAATATTATTAACTTTGTATAATTGTTAACCTATAAGGTGATGTGTTGCAGAATATCATTAACTTTGTAACGCCCTTTATAATGACTATAAGTGCCCGTTCACACAGGGGCGACTTGCGATCCGACTTGAGTCACCTCAAGTCGCCCCAAGTCGCTTGACATTTGAAATCCCATTGAAATGAATGGGAGCCGTCTTAATATACACGACTGAAGTCGCTCCGACTTCAAGGCGACTTCTTAAAAGGTTCCTGTACTACTTCTAGACGACTTCTATCCGACTTGTGCCCATAGGATTCAATAGAAGTCGCCTCCAAGTCGGATCCCCATCTACATGGAAGCGACTTTACAGTCTCCCTTCTCTGATTGGTCAAGGCAAAGTCGCCTGGCAAAAGTCGTGTTGTAAAGTCGCCTGAGGTCCTTGAAGTCGCGCTGGAAGTTGCGCTGAAAGTCGCGCTGAAATCACCTACCAAAGTCGCGCCGAAGTCGGCTCGCCCCTATGTGAATGCAGGCTAAGATGTTTGACCCAAACAATACAAGTCAGAATGATCTTGGCATCCAAACTGTCTGTCTGTGTGTATTTCTCATAATGCTAAGATTATTCTCTCTGGATCCTTAAAAGACTCAGGGTCGATCCAAGCCAGTCAGAACAGCAGGCCTCACTGGTACCCCAACAGTGCCCATCAGTGCAGCCTCATCAGTGCCCGTCAGCGCAGCCTCATCAGAGCTTGTCAGTGCAGCTTTATCAGTGCCCATCAGTGCAGCCTCATCAGTGCCCATCAGTGTAGCCTCATCAGTGCCCCTCCGTGTAGCCTCATCAGTGCAGCCTATACGTGCCCATTAGTGCAGTCTCATCAGTGCCTGTTGGTGAATGAGAAAAGTAAGTTACTTATTCACAAAATTTTATAACAGAAACTAAAAAAACTTTTTTTTTTTTTTTTTAATTTTCTGTATATTTTCGTTTGTTTAGCAAAAAAAATAAAAAGCTCAGTGGTGATTAAATACCACCAAAAGAAAGCTGTCTAAAAAAATGATAAAAATGTCATATGGATACAGTGCTGCATGACTGCACAATTGTCATTCAAAGTGCGACAGTGCTGAAAGCTGGAAATCGGCCTGGCAGGAAGGGGGTGAAAGCACCCGGTATTGAAGTGATTAACCACTTGCCGACCGCCAACCGCAGGTTGACGGCGACAAGGTGGTTCGTTATCGCAAATCGCCGTCATGCGACGGCGGCTGCAATAACGCGCACTGTGAGCGCGCGCGCGCCGCCGGAGGCGCGCCCGCGCGCTCACTGTGTTCGGGGAGGGCCAGGGAGCGGGTGCGGCGGCTTCGATTGCCGCCGGCTACCCGCGATGGCCCCCCCGGAGCGAGTGAGCGGAGGTCCGTGTAAGTAAACACGGACCTCCGCTCTGTGTGAGGGGGAAGGGCTGTGATCACAGCCTTCCTTTACGTGAAGGCTGTGATAACTTCCCTTCCCCTGTTAGGGCATCCCCCATACAGTTAGAACACGCCCAGGGAACATAGTTAACCCTTAGCGCGCCCCCTGCAGGTTAACCCCTTCACTGCCAATGGCATTTACACAGTAATCAGTGCATTTTTATAGCACTGATCGCTGTATAAATGCCAATGGTCCCAAAAAAGTGTCAAAATGGTCCGACATGTCCGCTGAAATATCTCAGTACCGCAAAAAATCGCAGATCGCCGCCATTTTTAGTAAAAAATTTAAAAAAAATAAAAACCCCAAAAATGAATTCTCATCATCCGTAAACGCGGCCACTTTTGCGCAAACCAATCAATAAACGCTGATTGCGATTTTTTTTATCGCAAATATGAGGAAGAATATAAATTGGCCAAAAACGGTGAAAAAAATGTTTTTTTATATATTTTTTTTTTATTTGTATTTTAGCAAAAAGTAAGAAATTTGGGTTTTTTTGCAAAATTGTCGCTCTTCTTTTGTTTATAGCGGCGATCAGAAATGACGCAGAGGTGATCAAATACCACCAAAAGAAAGCTCTATTTGTGGGAAAAAAAGGACGCAAATTTCGTTTGGGTACAACGCCGCACGACCGCGCAATTTTCAGTTAAAGCGACGCAGCGCCAAATCGCAAAAAGGGCTCCGGTCCTAAAGCTGGAAATCCTTCCGGGGCTGAAGTGATTAAGGTGTGACATGTTGGGTATCTATGTACTCGGTGTAACCTCACCTTTTATAATTTAGCAAATAATTGGGTAATATATAGTGTTGATTTGCCCAAAACCAAGCTTCTGTATATTTTTTATTACAAAGTTGCACTTGATAACCAGTTGCACTAATATTGTGTGACATAAACCATTGGAACTGCCATCATTTTATTCTCCAGTGCATCTGATTTCAGAAAATAGACAAATCTGCGGCAGGACTTCCTATACCCAGCTGGTCAGTGTAGAAGGCAGACAACTTCAGTGGTGGGCTGGCCATGGTGCCCCCTGTGTGGGTCTCGGAGGACTGGCCATTGTGCCCCCTGTGTGGGTCTCGGAGGACTGGCCATGGTGCCCCCTGTGTGGGTCTCGGAGGACTGGCCATGGTGCCCCCTGTGTGGGTCTCGGAGGACTGGCCATGGTGCCCCCTGTGTGGGTCTCGGAGGACTGGCCATGGTGGCCCCTCCGTGTGTCTCGGAGGAGATTAATTTTAGCTCCTCACTTCAGGTAATCCAGCTATAACAGCAGGAATAAGTCACCCCTGAACAAAGAACTACAACTCCCACCATGCCCTATACTCCGGCTACGTCATCACGCAGCACGCAGAGCCCCACAGCCCACGTGGTAGCATATGACTATAGTCCCGTGATCTCCAACCGGGAAATTGGTTAGCAGTGGGTGTGGTTACAGCCATAGCAAGGCGGCGATTGGTTTAGCTGCTGTTCGTCGCTCCGGCTCCGCCCATTCAGCCCTGACAGTCCGGCTTTTGCTTCCGGCTTGGCAGGGAGGTGTGTGGAGGGTGAATGGGGAGTGGAGGGAGCCGGTGAGCTCGGTGCTGGGAAGGGGCCCTGGCATGATCGTCATTGGAGCTGTGTACATTGTAGTGTGAGGTGCAGCTTCCAGCACACCCTCTGCACGCTGTACATCCGGAGCATCACCTGAGACCAGAGGGCTTCCAGCAGAGACACAGCCAGGTAATGTGTGTGCAGAGTCTGCCCTGTCCCTGACCCTCCCAGCAGAGACACAGCCAGGTAATGTGTGTGCAGAGTCTGCCCTGTCCCTGACCCCCCCAGCAGAGACACAGTCAGGTAATGTGTGTGCAGAGTCTGCCCTGTCCCTGACACCCCCAGCAGAGACAGTCAGGTAATGTGTGTGCAGAGTCTGCCCTGTCCCTGACACCCCCAGCAGAGACACAGCCAGGTAATGTGTTTGCAGAGTCTGCCCTGTCCCTGACACCCCCAGCAGAGACACAGTCAGGTAAAGTGTGTGCAGAGTCTGCCCTGTCCTTGACACCCCCAGCAGAGACACAGTCAGGTAAAGTGTGTGCAGAGTCTGCCCTGTCCTTGTCCTGGGACCCTTTGAGGATGGATGGGGGAGGGGGCATGCTGTGATCCTGGTGAGTCACTGACCTGGAACAAGCATGCAGCCATTGAAGTCTAAAGCATCGAAATCCTCTGACCTTCCATCCCTCACCCCCTTCCAGGTTAAGGACTTGCTAGATAGTGCAACCTGCATTGACTGGACAGGCTGAGTGCCATCACCGTGTACAGTGTCATTGCAGGTGATGTCTGGGTGGCACGGCTGGGTATATAATCTCCATAGCAATGAACGGATGTAGACCGGAGCCGTGTCCAGGTGTGTGCTCACACCATCATGGTATATACCCGTCTGCAGCCATGTATTCCTGTGGTTGGGTCTCCTGGGAGTGTATATACACATGTTATGTTGTGCTTCCATCTGCATGAGGCCTTAATGTGTACTTATGGCCAATACTTATTATATGTTAGGAATAGAGTAGGGGAGGAGAATTCCTCTCTAATGCCCATTTTACACTTAAGGGTGAACCATATTTTTACCATACAAAGGGCAGGTCTACTAGAATCTTCACGTGCCACTGGCTGTGGGTTGGAGGTCTGTACGTGCCATGGCTTTGGATGGGGGTCTGCCCGTGCCAATGGCTGTGGGCGGGGAGGTCTGCCCGTGCCGTGGCTGTGGGCGGGGGTC
The DNA here is from genome assembly GCA_018402905.1 of Glandirana rugosa. Classification (NCBI taxonomy): domain Eukaryota; kingdom Metazoa; phylum Chordata; class Amphibia; order Anura; family Ranidae; genus Glandirana; species Glandirana rugosa. Next base: position 7,160 of record BLSH010466453.1, read on the forward strand.
TGCCCGTGCCGTGGCTGTGGGCGGGGGTCTGCCCGTGCCGTGGCTGTGGGCGGGGGTCTGCACGTGCCGTTGGCTGGGAGTCTCCATGTGCTGTGGGCGGAGGCAGGGCCACCTTAATGGATGGGCACTGCCCAGGGGCCCAGCTGCATGGGGCCCCATGATGATCTTGCAAAACATCATACCAACCATCCCAGATTTGCTGGGACAATCACGCTTTTTTACTAAGCTGTTCCAGAATGGCAATGCCCAGAGCAGCATTCCAGATTCTGTACAGTGCCCTCCTGATACCAGTATTGAGCCCTTCTGCTTCCTCCCCCCCCTGTACTGTGCCCTTTGTGTTAATTAGTCTTTGATTTATGGCATGTTTTATTGTTTAAAATCAATTTTATTAAAAGTACTAATAAATATATGTTTAATTCTATCAACGATTTATAGTTTAATTCTTGAGAGTAGGTGCGTAAATTGGGGCAGGCTGGTAACGGCCCCAGAGTATTACTTTGCCCATGGGCCCATGATGCTATTAAGATGGCCCTGGGCGGGGGTCTGCACGTGCTGCTGGCTGTGGGCGGGGGGTCTGCACGCGCCGTAGTGCTGGAATCTTGCATTGTGGCATGGCAAAATGTATCCCCCCCCCCCCCCCACAGTGTTCACCATACCGCATCGGACAGTACCACCCACCAAACGCACCCCATTCAAGTAAATGGGGCCAAGCTGCAACCTACAGTGCAGGCAGTTGCAGGGTAATGCAGGCTTTGAGGGGTTAAAACAGGTGGTGATGAGGCAACATAATGCCCTCTGAAACAGTGATCCACTGTGAATTGCCTTTTTAGAGGGCTGCCGCTAGTGTAAACTGGGCATTAGATAGTTGTCACCACACCAAGTGTCCCCATTGGAGCATTTCCTCTCCCCTCGTGTGCCCTGGGTCTTCCTGCTGGCCCCTGTTTCATGAATGTGTTCTTAGGATGATGTCATATTTGGGATCCTGTTGTCGGTGAGAATGCACCAATGACAAGATCATAGGTGTCCAGGGGCGGAAAAATAAAATATAGTGAATGCATGTGGCCTATAGCTCACCACAATTTTACAATCGCCTTTAGATCACCAACAAGCATGTAGTACAAGGGCCTCTCTGATTGGATAGATTAGGCAGGTCCTGATATTACATCATTTTGGTGGAATCGAGGTTGATTGTATAGTCAGACTGTAACATGTATAGTGACCCTAAATGGCTGGCAGATGTTCTCACCGGACACCAGCAACTGGCTCACCCGGAATGGCAGAATGTGAAGATTCTGCTGGAGGTCATTGGTCACTGAAGTGATGTCGCAAGCCTGCTAGGCAGGTATTAGGAGTCTGCTTTTTCCCAGCACTCCTGGACTGTCCAGCTTGGAGTGAGCCTGGACTTTACCCATTCGTGCCAAAGTTCTAGGTTCACTCTATGGCTGGCAGCCTACTGCTGCTATTTACCTCCCTATCTGGGTGGGAATACATGGACTGCTGGTGGTCAGCAGTCAGACTGGGAGAAGACCCTCCCACCAATACGGGGTTTATTCTGTCTTGTAGACAATGGAGATCCCCTTGAGATAAATCTGTCAGACTTTGTACTCCCCCGTGTTTGTTCTATGTAGAGTTCTGTAATCGTGATGTTTCCTGCTCTGTTCCATCTGTAGTGGATATTCACATTCTGGCCGTACTTCTCCTTTTTATATTCTATGTGAGCATGTTTCCATGCCATGTGGCTGACTCCGCTTTAGGGAAGTTGGTTTACTAAGTAATCATATGTAATAAAACAGCCACTGATAAGGTGGTTGTCTGGCCCACGGCCCGCCACCTCCCGGTCTGGGATGGCGGGTTGGCAAGCCCAGATTGTGGGTCCCGACCCACCATCCCTGAGCATCAGTGTTAAGAACGGAGCCGGCACTAGAGGAAGCAGAGACGATGCTTCATGTATAGTGCCAGCTCCAGTCACAGGTGGAGTGATACCAAATGTATTGTGCCTGTCACAGGAGCATTGGCTCTGCTCTCTACTGCAGCCGCATGCTTCCTCTAGCGCTGGCTCCTGTCACACTGATGCTCAGGGGATGGCGGGTCAAGAACCAGCCAGCAGGATCCATCAGCAGTACCAGCCCTGGAGGACAGCCAGCAACAGCCACCAGCCATACCCGTCTAGGGGACAGCAGCAGCCAGCGATACCTGTCAAGCTGATCACTCTGCTTAATCCTGTCAGCATGTTGCCTGTGAGCATGTCTATGCAACACACCTAGGTAGACCACTGAGCTTCCGCTTTCTTCCAGTTATAGTTCTGATGTACAGCAGATTACAAGAGGCTGATACCAAGTCAAATGCATGTGCTTAAAGTGGAGTTCCACCCAAAAGTGGAACTTCCGCTTTAAGAGAAGGTGACCCCCTGACATGCCACAATTGGCATGTCATTTTTTTTGGGGGGGGGGGGGTGGACACTGTTTTCACAGGGTCCCAGGTACACTTCTGCGGCTTCTGGAAGGAAGTTCACCTCCCCCCTCCCTCTCGGCGATCTTCTGGGTCACAGGTCCCAGAAGATACAGCGGGGCTCGCGCACGGCTTTGAAGCCAAAGCCAGGTGCCCACACTTATGATGCCGAGAGGAGGGGGCGAAGAGCGAGCCCTTGGGCAGCCGCATAGCTGGAGCAAGGGACAGGCGAGTGTACCTTTTTGGTAGCTGCTAACTTTTAACCGGGTGGAACTCGGTTAACTTAACCACTTCAGCCCCGGAAGGATTTCCAGCTTTAGGACCGGAGCCCTTTTTGCGATTCGGCGCTGCGTCGCTTTAACTGACAATTGCGCGGTCGTGCGGCGTTGGTTTAAAGCAAACCCATGTTGCGGCGTGCTGGCGCGTTAACAGTCAATTTCGCTGCGTCGCGGCTTAGCGTTTTTCCCGAGGCCAGGATTTCGA
>BLSH010466453.1:10980-27498 GCA_018402905.1 Glandirana rugosa
ACACACACACACACACACACACACACACACACACACACACACACACGACAGACAGGCAGCGGGAGCCATTGGACCCCTGCTGCTGCCAATCAACACCTGTGACGAGGGGGCGGGACTGAGCCATGCTGCCTTTGTCTATAGACACAGGCATCATGACTCGGGATCGAGCCCACAGGTGTGCCACATTAGGAAGCGTTTGTTTGTTATTTTGAAAAAAATAGAAAAGTTAACCTTAAGGGCCGGTTTACACCTAGGTGACTTGTGATCCGACTTGTGTCCACCCAATTCGCCTCAAGTTGCTTGATAGAAGACATCCCATTGAAATGAATGGCTGCTGTCTTAATATATACTACTGTAGTCGCTCCGACTTCAAGGCGACTTATGAAAAGGTTCCTGTACTACTTCATGGCAACTTGTGCCCATAGAATTTAATGGAAGTGGCCCTCAAGTCTGATCCGTATTGAAGCGACTTTACAGTAAAAAGAAAATAATTTTTCAAGGCACCCCCCCCTCTCTTCTCTGATTGGCCACAGGCAAAGTCGCCTGGCATGGAGGTTGCACTGAAACCACCTTGAAATAGCGTTCAAATTGCCTAGCAAAGTCGCCCCTGAAGTCGGATCGCCTAGGTGTAAACCGGCCCTTACAATCACTTCAATGATTTTTCTGCTGTGTACATAACTGCATTAGGGCCGGTGTTGATAGGCTTTTGTTTGCTTTGGAACTGCCTCTTTCCACATCCAAGTCTATTGGATTGCAAAGGTCCTATGCAGCTCAGCTGCACCTGCAATGAATTCAGAATGCTCATGCTTGCTTCATTGTAATAAATGTGCCCACAGGTGCCCAACACGTGGCAGACCCAGCCCAGGACACAGCAGGCTGCACACAAAGGGCTGTGCGCTGGGCCCCGGAGGTACAGACGAAGCTTATTAATTGAGATGACAGGCTATTGTTTATGTCAAAAACCTTTTAGCATTGATTATGCTGGAAAACTGTCCTTCGATCTGCTGGTGCAGTAAATGCTCGGGGCACATTGCACTCATGTTTTAGTGTAATCAGACTCCAAGGGTTTTCCAAACTTGTCAGAGATGAGAAATAGACACATCTTTGTATAGTAAATAGCAGTGAAACCTTTTAGGCCTCATACACACGGGCGTATTTTGACGCCGGCGTCTACTGACGTTTTTTAGCTGCTCCCCATGTTAGTCAATGGCCACATAAAATACGTCGGCGTTTTTGAGCTGTAGATGGCGTCGGCGTATCAGAGAACCCACGACCAGCGCGTTCCTTGGCTGCAACGACGTCAAAAAGCGCCACGAAACGCCACGAGACGCCAACAGACGCCAACAAACGCCACCTAATATTGTACCGGCGTTTTCCGGCGTTTTTTGACGCCGACGTTTTTAGGTTGAAAAATAGCAGAGGAATGATTTTTTTTTTAAAAAACGTCTATTGACGCCGACGCTCACTAGCGCTCAAAAACGCCAATGCATAACGCCGAAAAACGTCGACTTTATCTCCTTGACGTCGGGCCCGACGTTTTGTTTATTATTTTATATACGCCCGTGTGTATGAGGCCTTAATGTCAGGCCTCCTGAGATGAAGCTCACATACTGATAGAGCGTTTCTTCAGAAGCAGGGTTACGTAACAGCTTCACTTCTGAATAATCGCGTCTTCCTGTATGGAGGTCGGACTTCTGCTCTATGATGAAAGTCAGTTCCTCTTCCCTGCCATTCTCTGGCTGGAGATCAGGAAGTGTGTGACTGATTACACGCTTGGGTCTGTTTGCACGGTTACAGCATACCTCTTCAGGGGTTCTAGCAATACCTGCTTTGCCGGTTTGTAATCCAGCTTCAGCAAATTATACTGCTGGTATACTAAGTGCCCTAAAACACAAGTCTTATTCGTATGATTGCATGCGGCCTGCTTTGTAAACTGCATAGAAAACCTTTGTAAGGTGGCTGTAGTGTGAGTGCAATGCTGTGCAAATGTGGGTGGAACAGTACCCACTGCTGTAGGATATATCCATCACATCAAGGCAATGCTTCACCAGTTGGCCTCCTGAAGATTTTTACCCCCATGACCATTCCATTTTTTTGCTATTCAGTACTTCCCTATTTTAACTGCTAATTGCACGGTCATGCAACACTAGCCAAATGAAATTTTAGGTAATTTTTTTTTTTTTTTTTTGATATTTAGGGCTGCAACTAACGATTATTTTTATAGTCGATTAGTTGGCTGATTATTGTTTTGACTAATTGGATAAAAACCTAAAAAAAAAAAAATGATGTATAATTTAGTTGGTATGTAAAGTTTAAAAAAAAAAGACAGTTTTTCTTGAATATGCATGACAGACTCCCTTGTCAGAGGCAGGTAGCTTGATACAAACGATCTGCACCGGCTGTCACTTGATTTTCTAATTGTTAGTCCTCCTACACACGGATGTTTTTTATCGCTGCATTTTTTTGCAGCTCTCCGTGTTATGCAATGGCCCCATAAAAGCGCTGACGTTTTTGAGCTGTAGATGGCGTCGGCGTTAGTGAGCTGAAAGCGGAACCCACGGCCAGCGCTTTCAGAAGCTGCAGCGTTAGAGCGGTTTTGACGCTGAGCCTGCAAAACCCCCACTAACGCTCATTAATGCTGTAGCGACGTTAAAGCGGTAGTAAACCCATCCATTTAACAGTTTAAAAATCCGTTACATTTCCGGCACGTGCCGGAAATGTAACATTACAATTGGTCGTGCTCTAAACCAAACTGTCAAATCATCCAATGGCTGGTGTCATAGCTGATCACATGTGCAGCATCATGGCAGTTGTAGATTAAAAAGAGGCCAAGATGGCGGCTTCCTTGGCTGAAAATGATAGGAGGGTTTACTACCACTTTAACCTGTGATCTTAGCACCGGTGTTTTCAGGTTAAAAAATAGCAGAGGAATATTTTTGTTTTTTTTTAACAAAATGTGGCGCTCATTAACGCCGATGCAATCGCATTTTTGATGCCTTTTTTTTTCTGTGACGTCGGGCCTGACGTTACAGCTTATTTATTTAATACGCCTGTATGTATGCGGCCTTTTGGGGTCAAAACGACATTTATTTTCAACCACAGTGACAGGAAAATTCACAGGAGCAGAATAGCAAATTTTTCTCGCCTCAATGAATTTTCTGACAGTGTGCCCAGGTTCACAATGACAGTGGGATTGAAATGATGCAAGTTCAGCTGAACTTACGATTTCATACCCGCATGTCAGTCCGACTTTGGGGGTGATTTCATAGATATCTGTGTGGGTTGCAGTACAGATGTCTATGGAAATCGCACCCTGAAGTCGCCAAATGTAGTACAGAACCTGCTTTTGGGCATCAGTGCAGCGTTGCACTGATTTGGATGGTGCCATTGCCGCCAATTTGACATGTCAAATCATATGCCAGATCACTGCAATGTGAACCAGAGCTGTATGTGGTTTTCATTCAGAAAATATATTTATTTTAAAATTGAATGTTAAAAGTAAGTGAGATTTCCAATCATTCATTAAACGTAAAAAGAATTTCAATACAAATATTTTTGTCCAAACGTCAATAAAGCGATAGGTGTATGGCCAGCAGAAAACATTTTGTGGTAGAAGCATGCTTTGAGTGCTCCTATAGCAAGGTAAAAAAAAGTCTGCCTTTAGAATCACTTGCTTCCTTCTCCTGCCCAGGACTACATGTCCCATGAGGCATTGCTCCTCACACATTCAGGCACTTACTGACATGTATGAACATGAGCTGTATGTGTGCTGCACTGTGTATACTGACATGTATGGACATGAGCTGTATGTGTGCTGCACTGTGTATACTGACATGTATGGACATGAGCTGTATGTGTGCTGCACTGTGTATACTGACATGTATGAACATGAGCTGTATGTGTGCTGCACTGTGTATACTGACATGTATGGACATGAGCTGTATGTGTGCTGCACTGTATTTCCTGATATGTAAACAAATACTGCATTCTGTATGCGGGCCAACTAATCGATTATGAAAATAGCTGACCAATATTTTCATATTTGATCAGTACTGTGTTTTTCTTTTTGTTTTGTTTTGTTTTGTTTTTTTTGCACTATATACGAAAAATATTTTTCTTTTTGCTATAAAACTTATACAAAAAATGTAATTTGTTCATAAATTTTGGCCAAAATGTATTCTGCTACATGTCTTTTGATTGAAAAAAAAAATCTGAATACATGTATACTGATTGAATAATTTGCATGAAAGTTACAGTATAGTGCCTACAAAGTATGTATGTATGTATGTATATATACACACACTGATAGCAGCAATCTGCGACTTATAATGGGACTGCGATAGTGTGGTGGACAATCTGACTGATGCTGTGGGGAACTGACCCTGACATCACCAGTGGCACTAATACAGTGATCAGTGCCAGTACTATATACTGTCACTGTACTTGTGACACTGGTTGGGAAGGGGTTATACAGCTAGGGTGATCAAGGGGTTAAATATGTGCCTAACAATGTGTAATGTGTGTACAGTGTGCTGCTTTTACTACTAGATCTGTGTGTTTTTTTTTTTTTATTTATTTATTATTCCTGCTTTGCAGGGATGAGTAACTGACAGATTGCTCCCTCTGTACAGAGCTCTGTGTTGTTTACCAACACAGAGCTCTGGGCTGTGATTGCACACAGCCAAGTGGTTATAGGACAAGTTCACCTTTAGTAATACGTTGCATGTTACACCTATATTTAGGGTGGAACATGTAACCTGTTATTAAAGTGGAGTTCCACCCTTTCCTTATGTTTATTAAAAGTCAGCAGCTACAAAAAGTGTAGCTGCTGACTTTTAATAAACAGACACTCACCTGTCTCCTGTCCAGCGATGGAGCCGCACGGAGTCTCGCTCCTCTCCCCTCCGCGGCATTGCTACTTTGGGCACCCGGCCGAGGCTTCACGGCCGGGCGCACACTGCGCATGCGCGAGCGGTGCTGCACTTTGTGATTGGTCCCGAAGTCTTCTAGGACCTGTCCCTTGTCCCAGAAGACTGAGGGAGGGAGGTGGAAGGAGACCTTCCACTTCCGATCGCCTAAGGCGACCGGGGCGGAAGTACCCCTAAAAATCGGGTATCCCCACCCCCCTCCTCCCCCAAAAGCTCAGTTTCAGCATCCGGAGCTGGGGGAGGAGGACTTAAAGTGAAAGTTCCACTTTTGGGTGGAACTCCGCTTTAAGCAGAAACCCTGCTCACCCCTTCGATCCCCCACTGTGACAGCAGGCAAGGGATCCTTTGTCCTTTAGTTGGCATTTCTTGTGAATGAAAAACGACAAGACCCGTCTTCCGCTATGGCAGACGGACTTGTTGTTTGAAGGAACTGTGGGCACACTAATCGGCTCCAAGCAGTGTAGGAACCTGACATTGCACCCATGATCTGTTGATTGTGGGTGCAATGCTCTGCAGTCTCCTAAGAAAATTAAATAATTGTTCGTTTTTTTTGCACCTGGAAAAATGTGTACATTTTATTTATTTTTTGTCAAAAGCTGAACTTGGCCTTTGAGACAAGCAGATATTGTCGAAATACATTCAGCATGTGTATTTTTACGTGAACCCTTGCCGGAGCTTCCTTTAGTAAAGACCGGTCACTGCTGCTCTCTCCCCTTATGCACAGAGACTGGTCTTGTATCCACCCCTGTTTTCTGCAGGCAGCCTGTAGTGGGTGGAGCCTGCAGGTCCCTCCTACAGCTCTGCACAGGCTATGTACAGCACAGTGATGTTGGAGCTACAAGGTAATACAGTTGTGCTCAAAAGTTTGCATACCCTGGCAGAAATTGTGAGATTTTGGCATTGATATTGAAAATATGACTGATCATGCCGGAAAACTATTTTATTTAAAGATAGTGATTATATGAAGCCATTTATTATCACATAGTTTTTGGCTCCTTTTTACATTATAACAGAAATCGCCCAAATTGCCCTAAAAGTTTACATCCCCTTAAATGTTTGGCACACACAGGTTAAAATAGCAACTAAAGGATAATTACCCACATCTGTGGCTTTTTAATTTGCAATTAGTCTCTGTGTATAAATTGTCAATGAGTTTGATAGTTCTCGCGTAGATGCACTGATCAGGCTGATTACTGAGCCATGGAGAGCAGAAAAGAACTGTCAAAAGACCTGCGTAACTAGATAATGAAACTTTATAAAGATGGAAAGGTATATAAAAAGATATCCAAAGCATTGAATATGCCAATCGGTACTCGTCAATCACTTATTCAGAAGTGGGAAATTCTGGGATCTCTTGATGCCAATTCAAGGTCAGACCAAGATTGCAGCCACAACTGCCAGTTGAATTGCTCGGAATGCAAAGAAAAACCCACAGGTAACCTCCGGAGAAATACAGGCTGCTCTGGAAAAAGATGGCGTGATCGTGTTTAAAGTGGATGTAAACCCTCCATATACTCAGTGAAGTGGGCAGCCATCGATTAAGGCACAAAGATGAAACAAATATCCCTATATAAGTCTTACATGAATCAGGTTTACATCCACTTTAAGGAGCACAATATAACGATACTTGAACAAAAATTTGCTGCATGGTTAAGTTGCCAGAAGAGGCATTTACTGCGCTAATGCCACAAATAAAAGCCCAGTGAGGCATGTCGGGAGTTGCCGGGCATATTGTAACCGGGCTTTTTGTGGCATTAGAGCAGTAGTTGCTTTTTTATGGCAACTTAACCATGCAGCTAATTTTTGTTCAAGTATTGTGGTATTGTGGTGCTTAAAAACAACCACACCGATTGTTTACAGAGCAGCCTGAGATTAACCTGTGGGTTTTTCTTTGTATCCTGAACAATTCTTCTGGCAGTTGTGGCTGAGATCTTTCTTGGCCTACCTGACCTTGGCTTGATATCAAGAGATTCCAGAATCTTCCACTACTTAACCACTTGCTCACTGCCCGCCGCAGCGTGACGGCAGCAAAGTGGCTCATTATCGCGAACCGCCGTCACCTGATGGCGGCCGCGATAACAAGTATTTCTAAACGTGGATCTCAGTTCTGACAGAGGGGGAAGGGCTGTGATCACAGGCTTCCTGTATATGGAAGCCATGATCACTCCCCTCCCCCAGCCAGCCCAGCCCCCATACAGTTAGAATACACTGAGGGAACACAGTTAACTCTTACAGCGCCCCCTCCAGGTTAACACCTTCACTACCAATGGCATGTACACAGTAATCGGTGCATTTTTATAGCACTGATTACTGTATAAATGCCAATGGTCCCAAAAAGTGTCAAAATGGTCCGACATGTCCGCCACAATATTGCAGTACTGCTCAAAAATGCAGATCGCCGCCATTACTAGAAAAAGAAAAACCCCAGAAATTAATTCTCATCATTCGTAAATGCGGCAACTTTTGTGCAAAGCAATCAAACGCCGATTGCGATTTTTTTTTTTTTTTTTTTTTTATTTTTTCTTTTTGTTGTTTTACCAAAAATATGAGGACGAATATAAATCGGCCAAAACCAATGTCAAAAAATGTTTTTTTTAATATTTTTTATGGATATGTATTTTAGCAAAAAGTAAGAAATTTTTTTTTTTTTTTTGCAAAATTGTCGCTTTTTTTGTTTATAGTGGTGATCAGAAATGACGCAGAGGGGATCAAATACCACCAAAATAAAGCTCTGTTTGTGGGAAAAAAGGACACAAATTTAGTTTGGGTACAACGTCACACGACCGCGCCATTGTCAGTTAAAGGGACGCAGTGCCAAATCGCAAAAAGTGCTCTGGTCCTAAAGGGTAAAATCCCTCCGGGGCTGAAGTGTTTAATAAGTGATTGAACAGTACTGACTGGCATAGTCAAGGCTTTTGGGTATCCTTTTTATATATCCTTTTTCGTCTTTATAAAGTTCCATTACCTTTTTGTTATGCAGTTCTTTTGACAGTTCTTTTCTGCTCCCCATGGCTCAGTATCTAGCCTGCTCTGTGCATCCATGTGAGAGCTAACAAACTCATTGATAATGTATACACAGATACACAAAAAGCCACAGATGTGGGAAGTTCTCCTTCTAGTTGCCATTTTTACCTTTGGGTGTCACCTTGTGTGTCTTTGTACCAAGGCCAAACATTCCAGGGGACAGAAACCTTTGATCAGAGCCATTTGGGTGATTTCTGTTTTTATGATTTAAAAAGAAGCCAAACAACTCTGTGATAAATGGCTGCATATGATCGCTATCCTTAAATAAGACAGGTGTTTGTTTTTTTTTTGGCATGATTAGTCATATTTTCAATATCAATGCCAACATTTCACGATTTCTGCCAGGGTGTGAAAACTTTTGAGCACAACTGTATCTTGGTTTGTAAAGGCATTTGTCGCACACAAAGTGGATGTATATCCTTTGGCTATTGAAGAATGCATACATTTAAATCACTGTCTGTGTCCAGAATTCAGCTTTTATAGGAGCAGTGAGACCGTTTTATTATCTTGCGGCACAATTCAGAAGTTCCACCCCTCTGCTTCTCTAAGTTGCACCATAAAACCTGCCCCTGACCATTTCCCATTTTGGGAATTCTGTCTCCTCTTCAGTAATCTATCACACCCTTCTACAAGTCTGTTTTCTGCCCAAGATTTCAGGCGCATTGTTCCCAAGTACGCAGGAAAACTGTTGCATAGAGTAGACTTTGCTAAATGAGAGGCAGCCTGATTTGCAATTATGTTGCTGATTTGCTTGATAAATGTCCCTCAATGTCTCTTTGGAGTTCATTTACATTGACAATCACAGTATACAATGTGCTGTAATAAAAGCGGAGGAGATGCATTGTAATGACACATTACACTGTTTACTTTATTGGAATGTCACATAATGACATGTCTGGTATGTTTATGTATTGCAGGGGGTTGCAGTACAGTGCAGTGCAGTGCAACGCTGCGCTGAAAAAGGTACTACATACGCCTTTATTTTAGCGCACACCATGGCAGGGCGGTGGTGTGAACTGAACTATTAGGACATAAGACAGATTTCCTATGGTGTGGATGGGCCCTTAAAATAGCCATCTTAAAAGTACAGTGGTTGTAAACCCTTACATATACCTAGTACAGTGACTGGCCTCAGGTGACACACAGAGATGAGACAAATCCTGCTATATAAGTTGTATCTGTCTTTCTGCAGTCTTCTCTTCTCTCTACATCCATTCAAAGTGGTGAATTTATAAGTTTGTCTGAGAGTCCAGAAAAAAAAGGGCAGAGCGCTGAACTTAGGAGAGCTCTGAAAGCTTATTGGAGGGAAGGGACACACCCCCTCCACACATAAACCTAGCTAAGGCTGGAGATCCCTCCCCTGTCACCATTTTTCTCTTGGTGTCAGGAAAACCTGTCAGAAGTGATTCTTACTGATAGAGAGTCCAGAAAAAAAGGGCAGAGTGCTGAAGTTGCCCTCTGCAGAGCTCAGTGAGGAGAGCTCTGACAGCTGATTGGAGGGAAGGGACACACCTCCTCCACACATAAACCTAGCTAAGGCTGGAGATCCCTCCCCTGTCACCATTTTTCTCTTGGTGTCAGAAGTGATTCATGCTGATAGCAGGGGGAATTGAGCAGCAAAAATGGCACTTGGTGTTCTGCATTGAGACAGATGTGCACAATAGAGGGATATGCTTTGTTCATATTTCATGTCTGAGGTTTACAACCACTATAAGCCGACCATAGAAGGTTTGAATCTCGGCTGGTTCAGCAAGGACCGGCTGAGTATCGATCCATCTATGGGCAGGCTGACTGTACCCAGGCCGATCAATTGATTGCTTTGGGTACAGCCAGCATGTCGGACTGCTGGCCTGTGACTATAGCCAATGGCAGTAATTACTGTGTTCTCATGGCAGGGACAGCTGCCATGCCCCACCTCCCTGCTGGGAGAACACAGTTCTGTTGGGAGGGGTTCCCCCATCAACACTGACTCTCTCAATGGGGGAATTGAGCAATTTTCTTGCCTGCAACCTGTGGTTGCAGGCAAGAAAATCGCATGATTTCTGGCCTGTTATGGTCTCCATTGAATGGAGTTTTCACTGTCTTTTTTTAGTTAGACATTTTATTCAAATGTGCGTTTGTGCCACGTCTGTATTCCGAATGATGTCCAGTGTAGATCGTGGAGAGATTCTGCTATGGCTGTACACAGGAGGGGCCTCTAAGTTTACATTCTGAGAGCCTGGTGACCTATATACAACGTGACCGCATTCTGCTTATTACATAGCTGCTGATTCATACAACCCCACCTGATCTCTGATTTTACGGGCATCTATTACTAATAAAGTAGCTTTCTGTTTGCCTAGAACCCAGTTAACAGTTTCTTCTTCTTTTTCCCTTGCAGGATGTACGCACCATTGTGGTGTCTCTGCATAGTTGTTGCATCAACCATTGCTGACAACCCGGTTGTGAATGACTGCATCCTGTCCGGGGGAGACAAGAAGTCCGCAGCAGAACTAGCTCTCCTCCAAAAACTGGCTCCACTGAAGAATAAGAGGTAATTATGCAGGAATATTGGCTGTTCGATATGGAATGTGTAAATCAGTGTCTGTGTTTCTCCAAGGAACGAATCAAATTGTAGATTTCATAACCTGCATTGAGCAGTGTTGGTTGGAAAGAGGTTTCTGTGAGCAACACTATTTTCCTTCCTCTGTTTTATGGATTGTTCTAATGGCTTTTAATTATGGGGATTGATTTCAAGAGCCAAAGAGGCTCTTCATTTTGATTTGGAATTTTCACTTTGTGAGGGCATTTTGCCTTAGCTTGAGATCTCTGCTGACTTCCATCATGCAGTCACATACAAGCAAAAATATATATATATATTTTTTTTTGCTTTTATGTGATTGGGTATTCTTTGCAAAGTGAAAATATTCTTGCACTCTAAACAAGCATTTTAGCTTTTGTAAATCAACTTCATGGCTGGTGTTTCTCTCATCTGTCAAGAAAATGTGGTAAAGATGTGCACTTTGTAAGCTGCTGCCAGACACTATTCCTGGCTGGAGAAGAGGACCTGTTTCCTGTGCTTCTCTGTCCAGGCCTGTCGGGTGCACTATATGGCAGAGGTATATAGATGACTATTGTCTCCTACCACGATATCCTTCTGTGACACAGAGGGGTTGATTTACTTAACCACTTCAGCCCTGGAAGGATTTCCCACTTTAGGACCAGAGCACTTTTTGTGATTCGGCACTGCGTCGATTTAACAGACAATTGCGCGGTCGTGCGACGTTGTACCCAAACTAAATTGACGTCCTTTTTTCTCCTATCGTTCACTGACAGACGCAGCTCTCCATTACGTGTGGGTTTATGCTGGTCTCACTAGGAGTTAACTAGGCAGGGAAAAGAAACAGCTGGCCCCTCCCATGGGGGCTGTCCTCTCTTCCCACATAAACCCCCTCATAGCATAGCTCTTCAGTTTCAATGCCTAGTTTGCAAGGAGTTGACCTGGCTTCCCTTCAGGGGAATTGCAGTCCTGTTTGTGACCGTTTTTTATTTAACCACTAGAGATCCGCGCTATAGACGAAAGATGTCTATAGCGCGGATCTGAAAATCCGAGTGGACGTCCATGGACGTCCGCCCCTTTACACGCCCCCTGCGCGCACTGGGCGGCGGCACGCGCCCGCCGCACGCTGCGTGGGCGTGCCCGCGGGTCGGGCGGACTCCATGTCCGCTCCTGACCCGCGATCGCCTTACAGAGCTGTAGAACGGGGAACCGCCGATGTAAACACGGCGGTTCCCCGTTCTGTGACAGGGGACAAACAGATCTACTGATCCCTGTCACTGGGATCAGTTAGATCTGTTATGTCCCGACCAGCCCATCCCCCACACACACAGGGAACATTGTTAACCCCTTCACTGCCCCCTGCAGGTTAACCCCTTCACTGCCAATGACATTTATACAGTAATCAGTGGACATTTAAATTTCTGATCGCTGAATAAATGTCATTGGTCCCAAAAAAGTGTCAAAAATGACCGACATGTCCGCCCCAATATCAAAGTCCCGATAAAAATCGCAGATCGCCGCCATTGGCAGCGCGAAACCAAAAAAGCGGAGGACAAGTCCTCCTCAGCCTGATGGGTTGCCCCCACCCGGGATTCGGGGGGGGGGGGCGTCCTCTGGGATTCGCAGGCCGGTGGCTGGCCCACATTCCCGATCGTTGGGTCCGGGAAGTGGTGTCCACCGGCTACAGGATAGAGTTCAACACTACCCCCAGACAGGTTCTTCCCATCAAACTTAGGGCTCCCACAGGACCGCCGGGAGGCTCTTTTTGGGCTGTCCAAGCACTTTCAGTCCAGGGGGTGATCGTGCCTCCAGAAGAGAGGTTTTGAGGTTTCTACTCAAATCTATTTGTGGTTCCCGAAAAGGGGGGGGGGGGGGGGGGGTTCGGCCAGTACTGGACCTGAAGGCCCTGAACCGGTATGTCAGGGCGCGGAAATTCCGGTTGGATTCTATCCGCTCGGTCGTGGCCGCCCTTCATCAGGGTGAATTTTTGGCGTCCCTGGACATCAGGGATGCATACCTCCATGTACCAATTCGTCCACGGCATCAGTGCTTCCTGCGCTTTGCAGTGGGAGACCTCCATTTTCAATTTGTGGCACTCCCCTTCGGCCTGGCCCTCGGCACCTCAAGTTTTCACAAAACTGTTAGCCCCGGTGTTGGCGTTGCTCCGACAGAGGCATTGCGGTGGTAGCCTACCTAGACGACCTGCTCGAGTCCGTCTCGGATCTGGAGGAGAATGTGAGACTCGCAATGACATCGCTGCAGGACTTCGGTTGGTTACTCAACCTGCAGAAGTCGTCGGTCTCTCCATCCCGTCGCCTGGAGTATCTGGGTCTAATTCTGTTCTGTATCCAGGCGAAGGTGTTCCTCCCTCCAGCCAAGTTGCTGTCTCTGCAGTCGGCAGGTTCTGTATGCGGGTGCTAGGGCTCATGGTCTCGTCGTTCGAGGCATTTCGCCAAGAGTCGCGCTCGTCTCCTTCAGCAAGCAATTCTGGCTCGGCGGGACAGGTCCCCTCGGTCGGTCCTTGGACTTTCGTATCCGTCTGAGCTCCCAGACCAGGGCGTCTCTGGCTTGGTGGCTTCAGGACTCGACCCTGACTCGGGAAGTCGTTCCTGCCCCTTCAGTGGGTGATCATCACCACGGATGCCAGTCTTTCAGGCTGGGGAGGGATCCTGGGGCAGCTGTCTGCCCAGGGCCGTTGGTTGGCGCAGGAGGCTCGCCTCCCCATCATTGTCCTGGAGCTGAGAGCACTCAGATTGTACCTTTTTTTTTCACTGGGTGAGATTGCAGGGTCGTCCGATTGGAAATCAATCGGACAATGCCACAGCAGTGGCGTATGTGAACCATCAGGGCAGCACAAGGAGTCCAGCAGCTGCGGCAGAGGCAGCTCTGATACTACGTTTGGCGGAATGTCACGTTCCGGCAATCTCTGCCATTTACATTCCCTGTGTGGAGAACTGGCAGGCGGACTTTCTCAGTCGCCAGACCCTGGACCAGGGAGAGTGGTCTCTCCACCCGGAGATGTTCAATCAAATTTGCCGCAGATGGGGGACTCCAGACGTGGATCTCATGGAGTCTCGATTCAATCACAAGGTGGAGACCTTTGTGTCCAGAACAAAGGATCCATTGGCAGTGGCCACGGACGCTCTGGTGGCCTCCTGGGGCCATTACCGCCTTCTGTACGCTTTCCCTCCGATAAGACTGCTTCCGCGATTGATACGCAGGGTAGGGCGGAGGGGATACCAATAATCCTGGTGGCTCCAGATTGGCCTTGGCGCACTTGGTACGCCGGCATGGTGCACTTGGTGGCAGATGCCCCTTGGCGGCTCCCCCTGCAAGACGACCTTCTGTCTCAGGGGCCCATCTTACACCCTGCTTTACCCTCGCTGGATTTGACGGCTTGGCTATTGAGTCCCAGGTGCTAAGAGACAGGGGAGTCGCTGACTCAGTGATCCCTATGTTGTGGTAGGCTTGCAAGTGTACTTCCCGCAAGATTTACCACCGCACCTGGAAGGCTTGTATAGCTTGGTGCGAGGCGGAGGGTCATAACCCTCACTCTGATGTTGCGTCCAGGGTCCTGACTTTTTTGCAGCAAGGCCTGAACAAAAACCTGGCTTTGAGCACACTCAAGGGCCAGATATCGGCTCTGGCGATTCTTTTTCAGAGACCTTGGCTTCGCACGCGTTGATTCGTACCTTTGTACAAGGTGTGCGGCATGTGGCGCCTTGGGTGATGGCTCCGTGGGATCTGAATTTGGTGCTTTCTGTACTTCAGAAACCGCCATATGGGAATATCAGGGAGATTTCCTTACAAGTGCTGTCGCAGAAGGTGACCTTTTTAGTTGCCATCACTTCCGCCAGGCGGTGTCTGCATTAGCAGCACTATCGTGCAAGTCTCCCTACCTGGTCCTACATAGGCGACCCTCTCCTTCATTCCTTCCGAAGGTGGTTTCTTCCTTTCACTTTAATGAAGATATTGTCCTTCCTTCATTGTGCCCTCGTCCGTCACACTCAAAAGAGATTGAGTTGCATACTTTGGACGTGGTGAGGGCCTTACGAGTGTACTTGGCTGCTACAGCTTCTTTCCAAAAAGCTGATGCCTTGTTTGGCTGTCAGAGGGTCCGCGCACAGGGTTGGTGGCCTCGTTGGCTACGATTTCTCGTTGGATCAGACAGTCCGTGACCCATGCGTATTCTGTTAGGGGCAAGGTTCCCCCTTTTCCGGTCACAGCTCATTCTACCCGGGCTGTTAGCACTTCCTGGGTTCTCAGGCACCAGGTCTCGGTGTCGCAGGTGTGCAAGGCGGCCACTTGGGCCTCGGTTCACACTTTCACTAAGTTTTTTTATAGGTTGCTGTGCTTGCATCTTCGGATGCTGCTTTTGGCCACAAAATTTTGCAGGCGGCAGTGTAGGCGATTCTGGCGCCTCCTTGAGAGTTTAGTTGAGTACTGTTAGCGTTTACCCACCCCTCTTTTTGACACAGCTTGGGGACATCCCCACACGTAATGGAGAGCTGCGTCTGTCAGTGAACGATAGGAGGAAAAGGGATTTTATTAAAACTTACCGTAAAATCCTTTTCTCCGAGATCACTGACAGACGCAGCACCCACCCCTCTGTGCTCTGTTCTTGTACGGCTTGTGTACAAACTGAAGAGCTATGCTATGAGGGGGTTTATGTGGGAAGAGAGGACGGCCCCCATGGGAGGGGCCAGCTGTTTCTTTTCCCTGCCTAGTTAACTCCTAGTGAGACAAGCATAAAACCCACTCGTAATGGAGAGCTGCGTCTGTCAGTGAACGCGGAGAAAAGGATTTTACAGTAAGTTTTAATCCCTTTTTTTCTCCACAAATGGAGCTTTCTTTTGATGGTATTTGATTCCCTCTGCATCATTTTTGATCACCGCTATAAACAAAGAGCGTCAATTTTGAAAAAAAAAATATATATTTTTAAATTTTTGCTATAATGCATGTCCAAAAAAAATAAAAAGACAAATTTATTCATCAGTTTTGGGCAATTTATATTCTATGGGGTTTTTTTACTATTTTTTTTTTTTTTAATCGGGACTGCAATATTGTGACAGACATTTTTGACCCTTTTTTTTGGGACCATTGACATTTATACAGCGATCAGACTTTTAAATATCCACTGATTCCTATAGAAATGTCACTGGCAGTGAAGGGGGTAACATGCAGGGGGCAATCTAAGGGTTAACTGTGTTCCCTAGGTGTGTTCTAACTGTGTGGGGGCTGGGCTGCCAGGGGCATGAGATCTAACTGTTCCTGAGTACAGGATCAGTAGATCTGTCATGCCGTCTGACATAGCGGGGAACCACCGCGTTTACAACGGCGATTCCTCGCTTTTCTGCTGTATTAGACGATCGCGGGTCGCTGACGGACATCAAGTCCACCCAATTCATGGCCCCACTCGGAGTGTGCGGCGGGCTCCTCGCGATTCCCTCCGCTAGCCACGCATTCGTGAATCCCCGTTTATAGACGGCGATTCGCGTTACGTTGCCACTCTGCAGCAGTAAATGTGCACGAGCCGTTCTTTAAACAGTTAAAGTGGAGAGTGCAAAATCTATTGCAGCCGTACATGGTTGCCAATCAGCTTCTAATCTCAGCTTTTTCAGTTAGGGTCCTTTTCACACAGGGAAACTACCCGGTGGACTCAGTGGGGGATCGCTCCACTGATCACCACTGAGCAGGCAGATGAGCGGTCCATCTCCACTTAATGTGCTGAGACGGACCTGTCAGAGCCCCGCTCTCTTTCTCACCGTTGCATTGCGCTTAGCGGCAGATATTTGCCCCTAAGTGCTTACGCACCGATCGCCTCCCTTAGCGCTCCTCGGGCGGCGTGTGAGGCTCACCCCGGTACTTAACCCACCTGAACTACAGGCAGTCGCTGGGCGCTAGCAGATTATGTCGTCTTTTCGCTCCTTAGCGGCAACATTTGCGCCACCAAGGGGCGATACAGTCTGCCGTACTGTCTAGATGACTAGGACATGAGTCCTTGTCAATCTAGAGTACGGGGACCGT
>BLSH010466453.1:118193-129340 GCA_018402905.1 Glandirana rugosa
GTCAGAAGAAACGCCAAGACATACTCCCACGACCCCGAGTACCAGAGCAGCAAGCTCCGCTATGGAAAACGGGTCTCAGTGTGAGCAAACGAGGTTGCTCGTTAAGACCAAGTTATCCTGTTCAGGGTGTCTAAGCACCTAGACAAAAGGTATCGCCTCGAACGACGAGACCATGAGCCCCAGCACCCTCATACAGAACCGCAAAGAAGACTGGCGGCGTGATAGTAGGGTGCGCACGGCCGACTGTAAGCTTGGTTCGTGTCCAGAATGAGACCCAAGTACTCCGGAACGGCAGGAAGGAGACACTGACGACTTCTGCAGGTTGAGTAACCATCCGAAGTCCCGCAATGAGACCACTGCGATGTTCACATTCTCCTCCAGGGCAGAGACAGAGTCCGCTCGCAGGAGCAGATCGTCCAGGTAAGCCACTATGGCAATGCCCCTCTGCCGCAGCAACGCCAACACCGGGGGCAGTAACTTCGTGAACACCCGGGCGCGGCGATCAGACCGAAGGGAAGAGCTACAAATGAAAAATGGCGATCCCCAACAGCGAACCACAGGAATCGCTGATGTCACGGATGGATGGGTACATGAAGGTACGCATCCTTTATGTCCGATGATGCCAGGAATTCCCCTTGGTGCAGGACGGCCACAACCGACCGAACGGACTCCATCCGGACTGTCCGTGCCCTGACAAATTTGTTTAGGGCCTTCTGATCCAGGATGAGCCGAAAACCGTCCCCCTTTTTGGGCATCCTTAATAATTTTCGTCAAGTCGTGAGCCAAATAGGCGCCCACCCTGGAAGGGAATATCAGCCAAACCTAGTTTGGAGGCGTGGTCACCCGACCAGGATCGCAGGCAGAAAAAAGAAAATAAAAAAAGAAAAATGGTCACAATAGGACCGCAGTTCCCATAGGGAAGCCAGGTCAACTCCTTGTGAACTAGGCATTGAAACTGGAGAGCTCCTCTGTGAGGGGGGGTTTTAAGGAGGGGCCAGCTGATTTCTTTTCCCTGCCTAGTTAACTCCTGGTAGGACGAACATAAAACCCCACAAAGTCATGAAGAGCTGCGTCTGTCAGTGAACGTAGGAGAAATTGTGTTTCTCATGTTCTGAGAGTCCTTCAGGGGCCTTTTGGCAAGCTTCGGGCAGGCTGTCATGTGCCTTTAACTGAGGAATGGCTTCTGTCAGGCCACTCTACCATACAGGCTTGATTGGTGGAGTGCTGCAGAGATGGTTGTTCTTCTGGAAGGTTCTCCTCTGTCCACAGAGAAATGCTGAAGCTCTGTCAGAGTGACCATCGGGTTCTTGGTAGCCTCCCTGAGTAAGACCCTTCTCCCCAGATTTCTCAGTTTAGCCAGGCGGCCCTGCTCTAGGAAGAGTCCTGGTGGTTACAAACTTTTTCCATTTACAGATGATGGAGGCCACTGTGCTCATTGGGACCTGCAGAAATTTTTCTGTACCCTTCCTCAGATCTGTGCCTCTATACAATCCTGTCTCGGAGGTCTACAGACAATTCCTTGGACTTCATGGCTTAGTTTGTGCTCTGACATGCACTGTTAATTGGGGGATCTTATATAGACAGGTGTGTGCCTTTTGCAAATTGTGTCCAATCAATTGAATTTACCACAGGTGGACTCCAATCAAGTTGCAGAAACATCTCAAGGATGGATCAGTGGAAACAGAATGCACCTGAGCTCAATTTTGTGTGTCATGGCAAATGCTGGGAATACTTATGTACATGTGATTTTTTTTTCTTTTTTTTTCTTTTTTAAAAATTTGCAAAGATTTCAAACAAACTTCTTTCACGTTGTCAATATGGGGTGCTGTTTGTAGAATTTTGAGGAAAATAATGAATTTAATCCATTTTGGAATAAGGCTGTAACATAAAAAACATGGAAAATTTGAGCGCAGTGAATACTTTCTAGATGCACTGTACATGTCCTACATCTTAGATTAGCAGCATTACGTGTACTAAGCAGCCAAATATATTCAATAAAAAAAATTTACCTCTTGGCACAGGTCATTGAACAGAACCGCTTTGAACCCCGAAACTGATCTGATGGAGCAAGCTTGCCACAGTATTCGCACTTTAATAGTTTGGAGCTACAAGAATCTGCAACACAAAACATGAATAGAATAGGTGTAAGATAACAAGAGTTGAGCCATATATACAGACAGAAAGCACTAAACAATTATCACTGCATTTAAATGTCCTTTCTTTGTTAACTTTTTAGCGACTGCCCCACAGATATACTGCGACAGGGTGGCCGCTCTGTGCCAGATCACATACCTAGTACGTGAACTGACACTTCCGAGTCTGGGGCGCGCGTAGTAGGCGACCCGCTCCCTCTGTGATTGGGCATAGGCAGACCAGCCGATCGATCAGGAGAAAGGCAGAACGGCGGTCTGTGAGAGGGGAATGTGCTGATCCCCTGTTCCTGCTAAGCAGGAACACAGATCTTTACATTCCCCCAGTCAAAGCACACCCCCGACACTAATTAATCCTAGAGAGCACATATAACCCTTTGGTCGCCCCTGATTTTAACATCTCCACTGCCAGTGTCGTTAGTACAGTAACAGTACATATTTTTAGCACTGATCACTGTATTGGTGTCACTGGTCCCCAAAAAGTCAAAAGAGTCAGGTGTTGGATTTGTCCGCCTCAATATTGCAGTCCCGTAAGTCGCCGATTGCCACCATTACTAGTAAAAAAAAAAATGAATAAAAAATAAAAATTAATAAAAATATACCATAGTTTGTAGCCGCTATAACTTTTACGCAACCCAACCAATATACACGTACTGGGATTTTTTTTTTAACCAAAAATATGTAGCAGAATACATATCACCTTTCATAGCACGTTACACCTATATTCAGGGTGTGAATGGCCCGGCCTTCGCTCCCCCGCTTTGACAGCTAGCCCGTCCGGCCGAGTCACTCATTCACAGTGTTCTGTGAATGGAAAACTACAAGTCCCAACAGCAGTGAGCGCTGTGGTAGTTCATTGATTATTCCTGTATCTGTTTTCCTGTACACGGTACGAGCAAACAGATATACTGACAGGTCTGCAGAAGTCTTGCATGGCATCAGCCATCTGCTGATCGCTGGTACAATGCTTTATTTAGGCAAAGTACATTTTTGCAAATACAGAACGTTTCCTGTTAGTCCTTGCAGGATGGAAATTGTGTTACTGGCAGGATCACCAGGTGAAAATAAAGGAAAAAAAGCCTGAAAAATACAATAAATGCAGTCACCACATCTAAGGACTGGTAAGCTGCAAAAATCTTATTTTCTTCATGATGCATTGAGAGAAACAGGAATTCAGAAACTTGGGATGTCCAAAGGCAGTCCAATAAAGGAGCTGGCAACTGCCACTGTTGGACCTAAGACGAAACCAGGAACGGTTTGCAAAGGTGGGCAGAAATAGGAACAAAACACCACTCCAGACTAGTGCATATGAACACCAAAAGGCAAGAGGATGAGTAAGACCCATCCACTAAAACATTTGGCGGTGTCTCTAAGACCTGAGAAAAAAATACTACAGGACCTGCCTACCTGATCTAGAACATGATAGATACTAAGAGTCAACTGAGTTGCCCTGATCCAGCCATGGATGGAGGGGCAAGAACCTTTGCCAGACTGCTAAAAACATATATGTGACTAAGGACAGAACCAAGAAAAGGTATCCAGAGAAGATTTCGCACAAGCCTTTGGAACAGCCGCAGTAGGTGTACCTAACTTCCAAGTGATCAGGTCACACAAAGGCCTATGGATGTAGTGTCCAAATCAGGCTGTAAATGCAGCAGGATTCTAGTGTGAGTTATCTGCTTACAATCCAAAGGAATCCAAGGTCCTTAAGTGATGATTTCCTCCTGCCATGCAAGAGATGAGGTGCATCCAGATGCATAAATCTTCCTCTTCAGAATGGAGGCTTCACATTGATGGGAGCCAGAAGGCAATGTAGTGTCTCTATGGAAGATCATGCGGTTGAAAGTAAAACCTTCAGCATTGTCCCCAGACCATTCAGTCGGTCACAGAGAGCATTCCCAAACCTTCTTGGAGGTAAAGGTCTTATAGCACACCAAAATGATGTCCAACATGATCTAGGTCAAGTAACCAATTCAGAGTGGGATCCTTTGAAAAAAAAAAAAAAAAAACGGGTACCAATTGCTCTGGGAAACAAGATTCAAGCTCCAGGTATGGGAACACCCCTACAAGTACGGTTATCCTGGATATGGGATAGTAACCATCCCATTATCTTAAAGTGGTTGTCAACTCGTGACAACCACTATAACCTACAGGTAAGCCTATAATAAAGCTTACCTGTAGGTGCCCTGCATATCTCCCAAACCTGCACGGTTCAGGAGATATGCAGTGTACTGCTGATGCCGACATCATTTCGGCACATGCGCAGTGAAGAAATGGCCTCCGTGCCGTTTCTTCGCTGTGATCGTGCCATGACTGGCAGCTCCCGCACACATGCGCAAGAGTGACATCAGCGCTCCCGCGCGCAGGAGTGACGTCAGCGTGGCTCCGCCAATCACAGCGCTGGAGCCCACGCTGTGATTGGCCGGAGCCGCGTACCAGGAAGTGGCATGTTGCCGGTCACAGCGGTGTGCCGAGACCGCTGCAACAGCTTCATTTCAAGGTAAGCATTCCATAATGAGCTAGTATGCGATGCATACTAGCTCATTATGCCTTTGTCTTGCAGGGTTTTTTTTGGGGGGGGGAGGTGTTGACTTGACAACCTCTTTAAAGAGAGGGGTCATGCCAGGGACTTCTTGGTGCATAAGGACCATCTGATTGTCCCATGTCCAGGCTCCTAGGTACCAAGGTGTCAACAAGGCTGAAAGGCAAGAGGAGAAGGGGATACTGTTAAGAGGGTAATCCCTCAACTACATACAAGCCCTTAGAGGGAAAGAAGGGATAGGGAAGGATCAACTGACCCAAAGGGTGTGTTGAGGATTTCTCCACCTGGCCGAGGCGAACTGAGCCGGAAGTTTGCAACCCCCCTCCTTCCCCCACAGCCTTCTGGGACACTTCACAGGTCCCAGAAATTGCAGCTCACTCACAAAGCACAGCACACTTCGCACAGGCGCAGTAGGAAAGCAGCTGTGAAGCCGCAGGGCTTCACTGCCAGTTTCCCTTAGTCAGGATGACGGTGGCCAACTGAAGAATCAGCTCGGGTGAAAACACCACTGGATCAGCAGCTACAGTATTTGTAACTGCCGACTTTTATTTATTATTTTTCTGGGGGGGGCGCCTGGACCTCCTTTTTAACATGCAGTTACCACAGGTTCTATGGCTGTGATCCTATCAGTTTGGGAGAGTTAAATCTGACTTACCAAATGCTAAGTAATATAAAGCAAGACACAATGTATCAAGTTAGTACATGACGACACAACAAAGCCAATAGAATGACATAGGGAAATACCACTAATAGCCTGGTCTAGTGTGGGCTGAGGGGGAGGACTCTCCTCTGGAAGCAAAGCTGGACCAGTCGCAGGCACCTTCTCGGGGTCCTTTGGTATTTGAGGACTACCCACCTGGAAACAGACAAGATGCATGAGAAAACGTTTTCCTCCATCCAGCAAGCAAATCATTTCTTTCCTTAGTGATATAAATTTAATAAGCTAACCGCTTCTCAGTTACATCTATTGTTATCCCAATACTCTTTCTTAAAGGCTAAATTCACTTTTTTTTTCTAAATTCCAGCTCCCCTATTTACAAATATACCATTAGTGTACTTCTTTTGCAAATATAAAACAGCTTTTCATTTATTCTCCACATGCTTACCTCACTGTCCTCATGGCTGTTCTGCCTTACTTCCTGGACAGACTTTAGGTCATGACACAGGAAGTTGACCAGCTGAGGTTAGATGGTGCAAGGTGTGTGCGAATGAGATCAGCTGGTCAACTCCTTCCTGTGTCATGACCTAAAGTCTGTCCAAGAAGTAAGGCAGAAGTAGCTGAAAGTGTTCTTAAACAGCCGTGAGGACAGTGGGGTAATCATGTGCAGAATAAATGGAAAGAGGTTATATTTTTGCAAAAGAATATTACATTAATGGTACATAGGGGAGGACTGTGGGAGGAGGCCGACATTAACCCTTCCATAGATGTTAGTCTTACTTTGACTTCTACTACCAGCAGCCCTCAGGAGAAATGTGGATGGTACTGGACATGCATCAATGTGGGAGTGTCCAGCATTATCCTCCAAAGTGACAATGTGACATTAGGTGAAGATACTGCATAATCACACAGCTAATGTAGCCTCCTATTCCAGCGGTGTCAGAGTGAAAAGGGTGACAACACTGGGACAATTTTAAAACAAAGCACATACACCAGTGTCATTCTGAAACAGAGAACAAAATGCCTGGACACAGAATTTAGCAGGATCAACAGGTATGTTTTGCATGAAAGCAAAGGAAAAAAATTAGAAAGCACTTTACTCCGTTAAAGAAAAGTTCATTCTATTTCACATGCTACTTTTTCATTTTTGCCTCTACAAATGCTTTAATAAACATTTTCAAAATCTGTACACATACGGTACATAACTCTTCTCAACCAACAGTAGCACATAACTAAGATAAGGGCTAATAGCTTACAGGAAAGGGTTCCGCTCCCTCTTGGATGACAAAGCCCTCTATGATATGAGTCAGGATCTGTGGCTTCACAATGGCTTGTGGGGGCTTGGAGTCACTGTGCTGACGCGACGTGACCGAAAGGGTGGGCGCACAAGGGGGTGCAGACACAGACAGAGCAGGGGTGACTTGAGAGGCAGCTTCGGACTTATCTGTGGAGTACAGTGTGCAAATAAAATGAAATCAAGCTGTGAATGAAAACATCAGCGTCTTACCTACTGCCTGCAAATGCAAAATGTGAAAACAAGGAGGCTGAAAGAGCTGACACGACAAATGCGAGTAGAATGTTACCAACTTAAGTGCTGAAAGACATAACGAGTAAAGCAAAGCAGAGTTATCACATTCACCCACCAGCTGGGGTGCTGCTTTCTTCAACTGTTGGTGGAGTATCTGCTGGGGGAGATGCTTTCACTGGGAGTGTTGGAGACTCTTCCCTGTCCTCCTCTGACTCTGTCTTTCTCTTTCCAGCTGCAGACATCTTGCCCTAAGAGATCAAATAACCATTGTGTGTCTTATTGAATGGTCTGTCCAACCTGGTCAGTTGAATCATCGATTCTATTTTTTCCCTCCCTAGTAAGAAGCTGTCTTCAGCTTGTTACTTGTGTTCCCAGCTCTGCCAAACTGTCTCACTGTTCCTGATGGGTTTTTCATTAAAACTCTAATGCTGGAGGGGGATAGAGATGGGATCTATAGAAGAGAAACCTTTTCCCAAAAGATAACAGAAATCAGAGAATCCCACAATATACAAATACAAATAGAAAGTTATGGTCATACCAATATATGGACCTTGGGTTTGTGTAATATGTTTAATCTTCATATGAGAGTCTTAGAAATAGTGTAATTCACTGGATAAATTTCCCTCAACCATTATAAATCAAATATATAACTATTCCCGAGGGGAAAAAAAGGGATAGTCCAATAGGAATGGTTATGCACAGTACATATAATATACACAACAATGGTATAGAAAACACTTAAAAGAGAAGTATGGGGTTTTGTTTTCTTATTCATTACTTGCCTAGCTGGATGCAGCATCAGTCTGATGATGCATCTGTCCCCCCACCAGCTCTAACAATGAGAGAGAACCGAGCGATCGGCTGTATTTGATCGCTCGGTTCTCGCTCTGTGACCAGAGGGCCGTGGCTGTCAATCACCGGCTCTCTGCTCCGCCCCCCCTCCCCCACACACACACTTACTGGAGCGCTGGGCTGTGGAGGGGGCGGGAGCAGCCGGCTCAGGCTCTCAGCAGCTCGCTGAGAGGCTGAGTCAGGTGTCGGTCCAGGCTGAAGCCCACTGTCTGCTGAAAATAGGTCACAGGAGTGCAAAACGAACAGCGCTCCTGTGATCCACAGGAGAAGTACAGCCAAACAAGCTTTAGTTGTACTTCTCCTTTAACATTTTCCATGCTATGTGCCCCTAATTTAAAGCAGAATAGCAGTCCATGTACGAATTCCTCATATGTGCACACCATCTTCTGCAGCTATCCCTGAGCTTAACATGCACAAGGGGATGCACAAAGCTTAAAGCGATCAAAGAGAAAAAGAAAGGGAAGTGCACAACCGTGTGCAGTTAAATACTTTACTAAAAATAAATACTATCAAAGAAAGATTGCACACATGTTTCAGCTGGGGAAGAAACTATTTGCAAAGCCTCATAACCACAAAAAGGATGAACACCATGGCCAGTGTAGGTAACAGCTCCAAGGTCAGTTCTCTCTGGCAACCTACTGCTACCTATCAGAGGGAGTGCATGTCCACGGTTGTACATGCTGGCTGTATGCTGTGGGCTCCAACGTGGATCACTGTACCATGCGCAGGAGTGAGTCGTCCTTTCCCTGGCCTGTCAGCGCTCACAGAAAGGACTGAGATTGGAGTTGTCTGCTACACTGCACCACCGGCCATGGTGTCAGTGTTCATCCTTTCATGATTAGGAGGTTGTGTACAAAGTTTCTTTCCCAGCTGACACAGGTGAGTGCTAACTCTTTTTGATTCTATTGTTAATAAAATGTTTAACTATGCAAGATAGTGCACTTCCCTGCCTCTTTCTCTTTGACCTCCTACAATATACACAGAAACCTAAATTCTATTTATCACATCAAAATTTATTTCAGCATTGGTATTGAATAAAAACTTACATTTTTGACTGTATTTATACAATTAAAGTAATATAGGCAAAAGTTTTTCTTTCACTTTGGATATTTGAGGGAGGGTTATAACCCCTGTAAGGTTTATTTTTGTCATCTGTGTCCCATTGGGGAGATTTACCTTCACTTCCTGTCCCATAGCCAAACAAGAAGTGAGAGGAAATCTCTGCAAATTAAGGGAATTTCTTGGGGACCAGAACTAGTTGGAATATTGGACATTTGAATATCTCCCCTCTATTACTTTTCTGGGGACAAGATTTGATATTTTCTTTTATCAAAGATAATGGTAACCGTGACAAATAGAGGGGGTGAATCTCCTTAAAGTGGAGTTCCGCCCACATATTTTTTTTTTCTGACAGAGAAAATTGAGTACTGTCCGTGATACTTTTTTTTCATTTGCACTAACATACAATTTTTCAGGACAAGCTTTCGGGGTATGTCCCCTTCTTCAAGATCCAAGCAGTATGCAGTACTTTTTTTTTTCTGGCATCCACCTAGTTAGTATTCATTACATAAATAAAGTAATTGATAGCTTTAAATCTGGGTAGTCTTCCTATTTATTTTGTACTTACATTGCTGAATTTTTCTTTACTGGGAGTTCCCATCTTAGCTGTGGGCAAGTGAAGCCCACTTGCACCCTCCTCAAGTCTCTTCCTGGATAAGGTCCATGCTGGGTAACCAGCATGCACCTCTCGATCTCGAGTGTATGTCGAAGGTCCCGTCCCGTTGTTATGGGAACATAGATAACATGTCACTCCCCTGTCTGGAAATAACGTGATTTTATAGCTCAGGAGTGCCCACTGACTCATGGGAAATTATGACTCACATCTCCCATGAGCCCAGGCGAGGCAGGAAGTGATGTGGAGTGCCGCAGATCAGAAAGTGGAAGATTACAGGGACCATATACCAACAGGGCACTTAGGTCGAGTATAAACATTTTTTTTTTCTCCAAAGGTGATTCATCATGCAGAGGATTTGAAATATATAAAGATGCATTTGTGGGTGGAACTCCGCTTTAAGAGGGTGCAGAAAGCAATAAAAACTGACAAGTGTTCTAATCCATCTACATTCTATCCAAAACTAAAAAAAAAAAAAATGTTTTTCCTTTAGTTATAATTTAAGTTCTCCGTATACATTGTATATTTTATGTAGGGAGTATACTTATTCCTACTGGAATATCCCTTTTTTGGGTGCATTCATTAGTTGGATTTAAGTAGAGAAACTTACACCTTTCCTAAAGGGGCAGCACTTCGAATCATTTGTGAATAAAACTCATATCCCACACGATGTAAAACTTTACAATTTTTTTTTTAGTCTACTCTCTGTATGGAATTGCTATTTAATAATAAAAGGTAGTACAACTGATATGGAAGCGCTGTATAGTTCACTGAACACTGACAAATGTTTTTAGTTCACTTAATCAGCCATGAGTGGAATTCATCTTTGAAAGCAAACAAACAAGAGAAGAGCACGTTTCTTCAGAGCACTCACCTGCAGAACTCCATAGAAGGCAGCTTGTTCCTGTACGGTACCAGACACAGAAGTTGGGACAGGAGCTGGAGAAGGAGGTAATGTCATCTGCGTTAACGTCGACCCCTGTGATGGAACTTGAGGGGCTCCTAAGGCTAGTGCTTGAGGGGGACCCTGCTGTCTGGCACCAACCAGTTGTACTGGAATGTGAGGCTGATTAGGAGGGGGTGTAGGGAGTGGTCTGGCACCCTGAGTTGGTTTGGCTGCTAGGTGCCCTTGAAGATTTAGAGGAGGAACCCCTTTGCCTGGCTGCTTAGGTTGAATGGGCACAGGGGCTTTGGTCGGCAGAGTTGCATCAGGGGTCTGTAACATTGGCTGTACGACAAGGGTCTGTTGTGCAGGAGGTGTCTGCAGACCTTGCTGTGAGGCCGCCTGGGGCTGTTGCTGTGCCAGCTGAAGGTGAGCAGAGGCATGGACAAGCTGGGACTGGCGGTGCTGGTGGATGGCAATTTGTTGCTGGAACACCACCTGTTTTTGTTGTAGGACCGAGTGAGGCTGAATGTGAGTGTACATAGCTGTAGAGCAGAAAATGTAAAAACAATGGGGATAGAATGGTGAGTGGATGGAGAGATATTGAAGAAGGAGGGGAAAAAAATGGAAAAAACAAACAAAACAATCAGTTACAGTTCATTTGTATCAATACAAAACCCAAAGTAAATATTAGGTTTGAGAAATTTTAAAGAGGTAAAAGTAATTCATTATTTGTGTTCAGTTATTCAGCAAGACTATTTAAAGTGGAGTTCCACCCAAAAGTGGAACTTCTGCTTGTCAGATTACACTACTTTGGACTCCCCCCTCCATAGACTGTTCGTCTTCAAGGTGAAAACCCACC
>BLSH010466453.1:129350-150974 GCA_018402905.1 Glandirana rugosa
GGGGATGACACGTACGTGCTCGGCGACGAAGAGACCGTCCCGCCGCCTCCTCCTCCCTCGGCCCGACGACTACATTAGGCGACGCCGGGCTCGAGGGCCTACACTCCTTTTCCTGTGGACAGTTTCTGTACATAGGCCCCCCTCAGGTTTCATCACATTTGGCACCTTTCAGGGGGGGGGGGAGGATACATGTCTTTGACAGGTGTCCTTTTCCTCACATCCGGGAGCTCGGGCCGCAGCGGATTACGTCAGCAGCCCGGCTCCCTCCTCCTCCGCCGCCCTGCCAGAGAAGCAGCGGCTCGTGCATGCACAGTAGGGGCCGGGCCGTGAAGAACCTACACTTCCAGGTTCCCTTACCCCCCAATGGTGGCGGCAGCACTCAACTAGACGATCCGAAGATCGGCGGCAGTGCCGGCATCACTGGACTCCAGGACAGGTAAGTGTCCGTCCTAATGTTAAAAGTCAGCAGCAACTGTATGTGTAGCTGCTGACTTAATTTTTATAGGGGCGGCGGCGGACCTCCTCTTTAATTTATGAGTAAATGCAAACAGGTTGAATAACTCCTGGACTACCCACTACCAGCAGGACTTCTCTGCTTCATATAAGAGAAATGAAATTTGAGAATCAACTCCCCACTCAATATAGTAGAGCTTTATCGTTCAGAACAATTCACACTTCTCTTCTTAGCGCATGACAAAAGGCAAATACCAAGAATTCTAATTGGAAAATCTCACTAATGCCCATTAATAACCATCCATGACAAAAATATTCTGGCATAGACCTGACCAATAACTGCACAGGATGTTATCTGTCCACAATGCCATCATCATCGACCAAACAAAATTCATTACAAGCAAATATGAAAAAAAAAAAAACAAAGGAACTTTGTCTATTTCTTATCAAGGAAGGTGGGGAAAGAAAAAGGTTAATATTGTCCAAAGCTAATAAAAATGTTTTGTCAACACAATGAGACCTCATTGGTTGTGATACAACACAAATAGTCTCTTTAAAGCGGGCCTTTGCCCTCTTCTATCACGTACCACCATTTTGCTCCTTCCCTTTACAGAATTGGCTATTAAAAAATTTTGTATAGGGTATAAGTATCTGTTCTGCGGGTCCTAGACCTGCCCTTGCCACTTTCTACCCGAGAATGAAGCCTCCCGGGATACTGAGGTCACACATCCAGGAGGCTTCGGTGTAATCTCAACTGCACCGAGTATGTAACATGTCATTAGGGGCGGATGTAAAAACTAGGAAGAGAAAGCTGCCCCCCTGATGATTTCAGAGAATAACCTGGCACAAGACCCAGAGACGTGGCGGCACTGGATTTGCTGGGTGCATAAAACGGGATTTTTTGACTTACCGTAAAATCCCTTTCTCTGAGTTCGTTGACAGGCACAGCGACTCCTTGGACTAAGTGGGTTATACTGCCCTCTTCAGGAGTTTACTAGGCAGAACAGGCTGTTCAAACAGCAAAAAACAGCAACAGACACAGCCCCTCCCCGGCGGCCATCCCCACTGGCAGATAACCCTCCACCCAGCTCTGCTAGCTCAGTTCGTAACAAGCAGTGCAACAACAAGAGGGGTGGGTGCTGTGCCTGTCAACAAACTCAGAGAAAGGGATTTTACGGCAAGTCAAAAAATCCAGTTTTCTCTTTTGTTCGTCGACAGGCACAGCGACTCCTTGGACTAAGTGGGACATCCAAAAGCAGTGCCAAAAAATGAGGGGTGGACAACAGAACTACACCCAACCGAACACTCTGTGAGGAACCAAAACGTGTCTCACACGGCCGCCTGCAACACCTTGTGGCCAAACGCAGCATCCAAGGATTCCAAAACATCAACTTTGTAAAACTTTGAAAAGGTGTGCACAGAGGAC
The DNA here is from genome assembly GCA_018402905.1 of Glandirana rugosa. Classification (NCBI taxonomy): domain Eukaryota; kingdom Metazoa; phylum Chordata; class Amphibia; order Anura; family Ranidae; genus Glandirana; species Glandirana rugosa. The sequence goes on from BLSH010466453.1 coordinate 131,230, forward strand.
CAAGTAGCCGCCTTGCACACTTGAGATACAGACGCCTGATGTCGGAAAGCCCAGGAAGTGCTAATTGCCCTAGTAGAGTGAGCCGTGACCGGGAAAGGGGGCTCCAGACCCCAAACAGCATAGGCTGTCTAATCCAACGTGAAATAGTTGCCGATGAGGTCGCCAAGCCCTTGTGTGGACCATCCACCACCACAAAGAGCGCATCAGACCTCCAAAAGGAGGCCGTGGATGCCAGATACACCCGCAGGGCCCGAACAACATCCAGGGAGTGCAAAGCAACCTCCTTAGGGTGAGATGGGTGCAGGCATAACGAAGGAAGGAAAATGTCCTCATTGATGTGGAAGGATGACACCACCTTCGGCAAAAAAGAAGGTGATGGGCGCAAGACCTACAAGATAGAGCCGCCAGCTCAGACACTGACTGAGCGGATGTGATAGCCACCAGGAAAACCACCTTTTGCGAAAGCAACTGCAGTGATACCCCCTGATATTCTCAAAAGGCGGCTTTTGAAGGATCGAGAGGACCAGATTGAGGTCCCATGGCGCCAGAGGCGACCGTACTTGGGGGGCGACATGCCGAACCCCCTGCATGAGGGTACGGATCAGGGAATGCGTCGCCAAGGGACGCTGAAACAAGATCGCCAGAGCAGAAACCTGACCCTTGATAGTACTCAACACCAGTTTCTCGGTCAAGCCCCCTCTGTAGAAAAGCTAGAACCCGAGATACCGCAAAGGAGCGAGGGTTCCACCCCCCTGGCCTTGCACCAGGCGATGTAAGCCTTCCAGGTGCGGTGGTAAATCTTACGTGAAGTGGCCTTACGTGCCTTCAAGATGGTAGGAATCCGAGACACCTCGATTCCTCAATACTTGGGATTCAATTGCCAGGCTGTTAAAGCCAGAGAGGGTAAAGCAGGATGCAAGATGGGCCCCCGGGACAGAAGATCCTCGTGAAGCAGGAGCCGCCAGGAGACGTCCATCACCATTCGTACTACGTCGGGGTACCAGGGGCGCCTTGGCCAATCTGGGGCCCCCAGAATGGTCGGTATCCCCTCCGCTTCTATTCTGCGCAGAAGGCGTGGAAGCAGCTTAAGAGGAAAAGCATAAATGAGTCGATACTGAGCCCACGGGGCTACTAGAGCGTCCGGCTAGGGGATCCCTTGTCCTGCACAGGAAGGTCTACACCTTTCGATTGAGAAAGGACGCCAACAAGTCCACGTCCGGAGTGCCCCATCTCAGACAAATCTGATGGAACACGTCATGCGGGGACCACTCTCCCTGGTCCAGGCGCTGTCGACTGAGATAGTTCGCCTGCCAATTTTCTACGCCCGGTATGTGCACGGCGGAGATTGCCAGAACATGGCATTCTGGCCATCGCAGAATGAGGGCTACTTCCGAGCTCACCGCTTCTCGTCCCGCTCTGGTGATTCACGTATGCCCCAGTCGTGGCATTGTCTGACTGAATCCGGACAGGGCACCCGTGCAGCCTCGACGTCCAGTGGAGGAGGCAGCACCAAATCGCCCGCAAATCCAGGACATTGATCGGGAGACGTGACTCCTCCGGAGACCACTGGCCCTGGGCTGAGAGCAGCCCCAGGACTCCACCCCAGCCGGTGAGGCTGGCATCCGTCGTGATCCCTGTCCAATGAAGGGGAAGGAAAGACTTCCACCACCGCGGGGCGCTTACCTGATGATCCAGCCTGATCACCCAATCTAGAGATGAGGGGGACCGGTCCCACTTCAGGAGAATCTCCCATTGCAAAGCACAGGTGTGGTAAGGGACCGCCTCGAAGGAGGCCACCAGGACATGCATGCAAAAACAGAGTGAGGCCCTTTTTTTGGACAGCAGGGACCGAACCGCCGACTGAAGCGTCTGCCGCTTGGTTGAATGAAGGAAAACCTTCACCTGGGCTGCATCCAGGAGCAGCCCCAGATACTCCAGGCGATGGGCCGGAGTCAGAACCGACTTCGGAAGGTTGATCACCCAGCCGAACTCCTGTAGGGTGTGCAAAGTGATCCTTACACTGTCCCTGAGTGCTGGAGCCAACTCCGCGCACAATAGAAGGTCGTCCAGATATGCCACCACTGCGCTGCCCCTCTCCCTCAACAGAGCCAGAACCGGGGCCAGCAGCTTGCTGCCACAAACTGATAGTGATGCTCCCTGACCGCAAAGCGCAGGAAGCGCTGGTGCTGGGTGCATATGGGAACATGCAGGTACGCATCTTTGACGTCGAGGGAAGCCAGGTAATTTCCCTGGTGTAGCGCTACCACAGAGCGGACAGACTCCATCCTGAACCTGCGAACATGGACGAAGTGGTTGAGGGCCTTCAGGTCCAGGATGGGGCGGACCCCATCCTTCTTTGAAACCACAAAAAGGTTGGAATAAAATCCTTGGAAAAGTTCTGCCTGAGGAACGGAGACAATCACCCCCTGACCAAGTAGGTCCTGTACCGCCCTGAACAGAGCCTGCAGGCGGGCAACTGCAGGTTGGAGGCGAAGAACCTGTCCAGAGGGCGGGAACGGAATTCTATTCTGTATCCGGACAAGACCACTTCGTGCACCCAGCGGTCAGAAATGCGGGAGGACCACCTGTCTGTGAACTCCAGGAGACGTCCCCTCACCCGAGAGGTGGGTGGGGGCAACCCTTCATGCGGAAGAGGACTTGTCCTTTGGCTTACGCTGCCAGGGAGGCTTCTGTCCACCCGCGTGGGCCTTGGCAGGCTGTGACCCCTTGCCCGAGGTGTGGGGGGGAAGAAAATAGGATTTTTTGACTTACCATAAAATCCTTTTCTCTGAGTTCATTGACGGACGCAGCCTCATATTCTTGACATGTGGGGTTATGCACCTTTCACTAGGAGTGGACTAGGCAGAACGTAGTTCAGCTAAAAGCAGACACAGCCCCTCCCAGGGGGCTGTCCTCACTTGGCATAACCCCTCCTGCCCTGCTCAGCAACTCAGTTCGTGACAAGCAGTACAAACTCAACAAAAGAGGGGTGGGTGCTGCGTCCATCAATAAACTCAGAGAAAAGGATTTTACGGTAAATCAAAAAATCCTATTTTCTCAATCGTTCATTGACGGATGCAGCCTCTTATTCTTGACATGTGGGGATGTCCCAAAGCAGTGTCACAACGAGGCGTGGGCAATGACAACAACTGTACCCAACAGAAAAGTTCTCTGGGAGGTGCCGGACGCGCCTCACACCACTGCCTGCAAAACTTTGCGGCCAAAAGCAGCATCCAAGGACGCTTCCACATCAACTCTGTAAAATTTTGAAAAAGTGTTCACCGAGGTCTAAGTGGCCGCCTTGCAAGCCTGAGAAACCGACGCCTGATGTCGGAAAGCCCAGGAAGTACTAATCGCCCTGGTAGAGTAAGCCATGACTGGAAAGGGGCCCGAACAGCATACGCACGGGTCAACATCTATCGTATCCAACGGGAAATAGTAGCCGACGAGGCCGCCATCCATTGCGTGGACCATCCACCGCAGCAAAAAGCGCATCCGACCTCCGAAAGAGGCCGTGGCTGCCAGATACACCCGCAGAGCCCTAACCACATCCAAGGAGTGCAAAGCAACCTCCTTAGGATGAGACCATGTCCTCATTGATGTGAAAAGAAGAGACCACCTGAATGGCAGGGAGCCCTAGCCCCATGGCGGAAGGAATAGAGGAAAAGAGACCTCTACTGGGCCACCAAGGAGTGACCCGTGCAACGGGGCTCCCAACCTCCTGGCTCCAACGTGGCTCCAAGAGCCGCCTAGTTGAGAAGGGAAGACTGCCAGGGTCTGCCTGACCGACAGGACCCTAGCGAAGCAGACATCTAAGCTTTGAAGGAGCCGGCCAGCGCGTCCCATCCATGCAGGAGGAAACCCCGCATATGCAGCTTCGCGGTGTGAAAGCTTAGCCCATTCCGAGAGCGTTTACAACACCCGAGTGGAACCAATACCGGGTGAAAGCTGACCCTGCCAGAACCACCCAGATCGGGCAGCAGACGGCATGACACTAAAGGACGGTAATCAGCGTCTGCATAGTTTTCAACATACAGTGCAAACTTGCAACACGTGGCACCTGGGAATCAAAACCACGGAGTCAACTGTGGAAGGTAGATGAGCCAACCACTACCTGCCCAGCTGAGCCCCCGAGATCATGGTCACCACGATCAGGCGGAACATAGTGGGTACCACCACGGGCTGCCATACAGAAAAAAAGGGGGGCTGAGACCACTCCCAGTCCCCGCAGCTGCACTCCAAGTAGGACACCTCGGGAACCCAGAGCCACACAACCGTGCTAAGCGGCCCGACAGGGACAGCCCCCCCCTGCGAGGGCCCACCCCAAATCGGAACTCGTGGCCCCCGACAATGGGAGAAGGGGGCCACTGCTGGGCGGACCGGTGCCGGCCCGCCTGTGACACGGGTCAGGCTACCCCCTACAAGAAGTAACCTGACCGAGAGCACAGGACAACTGCCACCGGTTATCCGCTGACGATCAAGGCGCTGTCTGGTGCCTTTCCGTGTGCCGCAGTAGCCGCGGCACACCCCTATATACTATTCGGGGAACACCGGGACACACCATCGACATCCCAAGGGGGGCCCCGAACTAGGAGGGCCCCCGTCAGGGTCCGACTCATCCCAGAGTCCCTGGCCGGGAAACACAGGACCCCAGGACCGCCTCAAAGTCCCTAAGCGCCACAGAGAAGTCAAGTGGGACGGCACCTGCATCGGCTGCCAATGTAACCCACCCTGGTAACATGGCCCGCAAACTGAGACCTGTAGTACCATGAGACCAGGCATCCGCCACTGCGCAGGACTCCCACAGGAAGGTGACCCCAGGGGGACTTACCACCTGCCCGCTCTACCGCTGCTGCTGCCCACCGCTGCATATGCTGCCTTTTCCCTGCACATGCTGCTACCAAGGCAGGCCTGTGCACACCAAACCTTCCCCAGGGTCAGGGCTGTCATGCAGGGTCAGGGCTGTGACCAGTATCAGCTACTGTGCGGGGGGTAAACCAGCGCCAGAAGGCCAGGGAACTGCCCCCCACACACATACAGGCTGTACTGAAATGCATGGGCCACCGCGAGATGGCCGCCATGCACACTAGAGGCCAAAACAGTCCGGCCAGCTACAGGAAAATGGCGGCCGGACCACAGCAAAATGGCGCTGGCCGCGGCTACCGACCATGCGGCCGGCCCTGCCGAAGGTAAGGGGCGCCACTAAGAGCCCCCACGTCCCAGGGGACCCCCGGAGGGGGGTGGGAGGGGAAAATAGCAGCGGAGGGGGGTGAAGAAAAGGGGGAAACAACCTGCCAGCCTAACACCCCGGGGGGGCCCGTCTGCCCTCCCTGCACCCCAGGGGGGAGTACTTACCCATCCAGTCTGGTGTATCGGGTTACCACCCGAGACAGACCTGCCACCCCGCCGATTCGGTGGGAGTTGCCGGCCATGCGACACCCGTGACGCGAGCCCGAGGACCCGGTCCTAAGTGCGCTGGCGGGACGTTTAACCCGCCGGCCGCCCCACACGGAACGAGGCCAATGCGGCCAACCCCGCATGCAGCTAAAGGTCGGCTCGCGTCCGTTGACCGCGCTGGGGAGACTACCTGAATCTAGGATATCCAGCTTGTCACCCAGCCGGCTACTTGATTGCATTCTTCATCAGAAATCTTGAGAAAAAAGAAAAAGGAAAAAAGAACGGGGAACCGCAGATCCCAGCAGGGAGAGGCACTGAGTTGCTGAGCAGGGCAGGAGGGGTTATGCCAAGTGAGGACAGCCCCCTGGGAGGGGCTGTGTCTGCTTTTAGGTAAACTACGTTCTTCCTAGTCCACTCCTAGTGAAAGGTGCATAACCCCACATGTCAAGAATAAGAGGCTGCGTCCGTCAATGAACGATTGGGAAAAAACCGCCTGTGGGCCGAATACGAGGGGCCCGACCGGCGACGGATCTCCGTACCCTTCCTCGTCTCTGAGAGAAAGGTGCTTTTCCCACCAGTGAGATCTTTGATAATCTCATCCAAGGAGGCTCCAAAAAGCCGCCCACCCTGGAAAGGCAAGTCCACCAGGGCCTTCTTAGAAGTTTGGTCCGCCGACCTGCACTTCAGCCAGACCCAAAGCCTGGCCACCACAGAAACTGCGGACACCTTAGATATCAGGGGGGCTGCGTCCAGGGCTGCATCGCACAGATACTGAAGCCCCTGGACAAGCTGATCAGCGAGACCCACACACTTAGGGGGAACCTGAGCAGTGCTCAGCTCGTGGCGTAACAGCTTCGCCCACTCAGTGAGTGTTTGCGACACCAGTGCCGAAGCCACAACGGGCCGCATGGCTGATCCTGTCAGCACAAACAGGGATCTGACAAGAGCCTTGGTCTTTCTGTCAGCCGGGTCCTTAAAGGACGGCATGCCCTCCACAGGGATTGTGGTCGCCTTATTCAGGCAAAACACAGGGGGGATCAACCGCAGGGGGTGATGCCCACTTCTTCAACAAGCTGTCCTCGAAGGGATAACGCACATTGAAGCGTTTTGGAATAGGGAGGGGGCTCTGAGGCCTAGCCCAGTCCTTATACACAAACCTGTCCAGGTAATCCACATACGAGAAGACCTTTGCCGCACGGGCCGGTCTGTGTGACCCAAAGGGGACAGGCACCCCCTGAGAGGATCCCGCCGTATCCTCCAATTGCAGGGTCTCACGCACTGAGGTGATCAGAGCGTTCACTAGTGCCTTCTAATGTGCATCATCAGACGCCGCAGACTCGTCCTCACTATCGTAAGCATCCATGACCTAGCCATCCGACAGCTCAAGGGGGGTCCCCCAACACGGAGGAGCCCCCTTCGGGTTCCAAGTCCTCCCCCGAGGAGGGGGGGGGGGGGGGGCAAGGGCCGCTTCTTCGCGTCCCTGTGGTCCAACAGCAACTCTAGCCGGGAGACTAACGTCTCCAGGACCGCAGACATAGCGTCAACAGGGAACGGAGTCCCAGAAGTACTGGCTGCAGGCACTGAGAGGTCTGGTGGGGAAGCACCCGCATCGGCTGCCATCTTGTCACACACCCTGGTGGCGCACCAAAGGCCCCAGCGCCAGGTGACTAGGCACCCCGCAGCTGTGCAGGCCACAAAGAGGCACCCCGGAGGGACTCATCACCCGCAGAGGGGCTGCACCTGCCCCTGTTACCCACCGCTGTCGCCCAACTCTTTGTGCCCACTGCTGCCCGTAGCTGCTGTGTCCAGGGAGACTCGTGCCGTGCAGGGGGGTAAAACGGCGCCAGAAGCAGACCGGGAGCGCCCCCTATCACACACAGGCCGATTCACGTGCACAGGCCACAAAAAAATGGCCGCCGAGGCCCAACTACCACCTCAGCAGCGCTGCGGCTACGACAAAATGGCCACCGGCCGCTCCCTAAGCCGACCATGCGGCCGGCTTCAATAAAATGGTTGCCGGACCCCCGCCTGCAGCACAAGGTGAGCAGAGAGGCAAAGAGAGGGGGGAGGAGGGGGACCACTGGGGCCCGGCACACACACCCTGGGAGCCCCTGGGAGGGGAAGGGGGGTGCGACAGCGGGGCACCGGAGGAGTGGGGGGGCGTGCGTACTTACCCCATCTAGTCGGGCAGTGCGGGATCCCACCCGACAGGCCGGGGGGGGGGGGTGGGGGGGGATTAGCTGTCGGCCCTCGGCGCACAACGTGCGGTGGCGGGGGCGTTGAACCCACGGGGCCACGCCTTCCGGTTCGGGGCATGTCGGGGCCGACCCAGCGCGGGGCTAGCGGTCTGCACGCGTGATGGCCGGCTGGGGAGACTACCTGGATCTGAAACCCAGCCTGTCACCCAGCATGGCTGCTTGATTGTAGTCTTCATCTGTGAGGCTGTCCTGCAGGACAGCCAAAGTGGACCAAGAGAGGTACCACAGATCCCAACAGGAAGCCTAAGTCTACTCCTTGCACTAGGCAGAAAAAAACTGAGCTAGCAAAGCTGGAGTGGGAACAGCCCCCGGGGAGAGGCTGTGTCTGTTGCTGTTTTTTGCTGTTAGAACTGCCTGTTCTGCCTAGTAAACTCCTGAAGAGGGCAGTATAACCCACTTAGTCCAAGGAGTCGCTGTGCCTGTCAACGAACGAAAGAAAAATATATTTTCGCAGACAACCAGTGGACATGGTAAGATGGGGAAAAATTGTAAAGGAGACAATGAAGTTCCTGTTGAAGTTTACTTACAAAAAGTCTACTGAGCTCTATTTATGGTACACAATTTCCTTCAACAGTTTATAAAAACAAAGCAACAATATTGAGAGCATTAAATACTAAAGAGTAGAAATTAGTTGAACTCACAAGAGCTGATCAGAGTCTGATTGGGTGCTGGAGTTGCTGCTCTGGTCAAGTTGATACCAACGTTCTGCTGTACCCCCTCCCCTTCTGTTTTTCTACCCTCTGCCTCTGTCTGACTTCCTTGGCTCACAGTGCCCCCTGTTTGACTCAAAGGACTCTTCACAGTCTGTGGTACAGGGGAGGAAGGCAGTTGTGGGGGTGCTGAGGAAGAGGGTACTGGATGACTAGCTGGTTTGGTTGTTGGCGGAGCAGGATGAGCAATGGTAGATCCCGCAACAGTGGAGGTGGGCTGAGCAGTTTGCTGAGTTCGGACAGCCAAGTTCTGAACCTGCAGTACAGAAAGACAACAATGTCAATATAGTCAGCATTAAAAAAAAAAAAAAAAAAATTATATTTATAGCAGCATAGGGGTCTATTATCTATCCTGACAAACGCGAACTGGTCATTTGAGCAATACCACCAAGCAATGTAAATGCAGAGTGTGATCTCGGAGATATTGAGCTTAAAGGAGTTGTAAAGGCAGAAGGTTTTTTATCTTAATGTATTATGCATTAAGATAAAAAAAAACCTTCTGTGTGTAGCAGCCTCCCCAGCACCCCCCTAATTACTTACCTGAGCCCCATCTCTCTCCAGCGATGTCCACGAGTGTCTCAGCTGTCCGAGACACTCCTCGTGATTGGCTGTGACACAGCAGGGGCACCACTGGCTCCTGCGGCCTTCAATCAAAGTCAGTTAGCCAATCGGGGGGGGGTGAGCTGGGGCTCCATGTCTGAATGGATACACAGAGCTGTGACTCGGCTCGGGTGCCCCCATAGGAAGCTGTTGGCTGTGGGGACACTCGATAGGAGGGAGGAGCCAGGAGCAACAAAGAGGAGCCCGAGAAGAGGAGGATCCAGGCTGCTCTGTGCAAAACCAACTGCACAAAGGAGGTAAGTATAACATGTTTGTTATTTAAAAAAAAAAAGAAGACTTTACAATCACTTTAAGACCACCTTCTAAATTTAAATAAACCCAGACAATAGCATACAAAAGTTACCGTTAGTGAACATGGAGAAAAGCTTGGTTACCATCTATAAGCCAAGCTAAGCTACAAGCCAAGCTTGACATTCACCCCGTTGACACTGGCCAGGATTGTGACAAAATTTACTTTAATAGATTAGTTTTGGACAAGCACTGCGAAATCAATGTGCGTTCAGTGTCATCCTGCCAGCCATCACCCAGCTAATGATCAATAGCGGGCCACATGTGACAACACCACTCAATAATTTAACCTTTGGAGCAAAGAAAGAAAACATGATGGGTTCTGCCTTTATGCCAGGGGTGCCCAACTCAATTTCATCGTGGGCCACATCAGCATTATGGCTGCCCTCAAAGGGCCGGTTCTATCTGTAGGACTAGATGCCCAGAGCACCTCACCCCACTTACACCAGATGTCAAGAGCCTCCCAACCATCAGAAGTTAAGTCCTCCACCATCCCTTACATCACAGTGCCCCCCCTCCCACCTTGTGCTGCTGCCAGAGAGAAGCTGGGAAGCAGAAAGCGTAGGGTCTGGAAAAGGACCAGAGGAGGATTGAAGTCTGCCGAATGAGGAGACTAGGGGAGGCAGAGATGAGGGGGTGCTGTGACTGCACAGAGACACAGGATCTGTAGGAGGAGTTCTGGCCCACTCTCTGCTGCCGACTGCTGTAACAAGGTGGGGGCGAAAACAAAGAGGGTGCTGCAGCTGCAAGAGAGGTGTAAGGGCCACTTTAATTGGCTTGGTGGGCTGGATTCAGCCCATGGGCCTTGTGTTTGACATATGTGCTTTATGCAGTCAAGAATGGAGCTGGAAAGTGTAACTAAAGCCAAAACTTAGAGCACAGACGGTTCAGGACCTTGATGGGGTTTTGATTGCTACCCTGGGCTTCATTTTAGAGATTTCTCCTCACTTTTTGTCCCAGTGACAACAGACAGAAATCAAAATATGACTGGGGTTCTATCTTTCCCTTACCCTACTATGGAAGAAAAAAACAAAAAACATTCTGTTTTTGTTGCGGTTTCAGATTTTTCTATACTTCCTATCTGGAAAATGCTGGAAGTGAGGGAAAATCTCTCTGAGCTCTGGGTAGTAGTAAAAATCAAAGGGGGTTCCAACCCTTTTCCATCCACAACTGAAAAAAAAAAGTTTTACCTGAACATGCAATTTCAGTAAAATGAAACTTTACAACTTTACATTTCAAGTTCCTCATAAGACAGTTAGCTTCTCCTAAAGAATAACCATTTTAACAGTTTCCGGACCGCCCCACGCACGTATAATGCGGCAGGGTGGCCCTTCAATGCTAAATAGTGTACTAATACGTCTTTTTTTACCTTTTTCAAGTCTGGGACGTGCACCGCCGGCGACCCACTCCTGCTGTGATTGGACACAGGGGGAGCCAATCAGCGGGCCAGGCAGAGCTGATTTTCGCCGGCATCCGGCGATCCTTTCCGAGAGAGTAGGAACGGCGGTCTGCCTATATAAACAAGGCAGATCGCCATTCTGTCAGACGGGAAGATGGAGATCTTGTGTTTTTGCTAAACAGGAACAGAGATCCCTGTCTTACCCCAGTCAAAGCACCCCCCCCCACACAGTTAGCAAGCGCTCCCAGGGAACACATTTAACCCTTAGATCACTCCTGATGTTTGCCCCTTCCCTGTCAGTGTCATCAGTACAGTGACAGTGCATTTTTTAGCACTGATCACTGTATTGGTGTCACTGGTCCCCAAAAAGCGTCACTTAGTGTCAAATTTGTCCGCCACAATGTCGCAGTCCCGCTAAAAATCGATGATCACCGCCATTACTAGTAAAAAAAAATCCATAAATCTATCCCATAGTTTGTAGACGCTATAACTTTTGCGCAAACCAATCAATATACACCTACAGACGGTTCCCTAGTTACAAACATCACACTTACAAACGACTCCTACTTACAAATGGAGGGAGACAACAGGAAGTGAGAGGAAATCTCCCCCTAGGAAGGGAAATTCACTCCTGTAAGGGTTATGGGAAAAAGGTGTCTCCACTGAAGCTTTGCCACCAAGGTTTGTTTCCACAACAACCCAAAATTTTCAAAATCCAATTATCATTGGGACAAGAAGTGAGGTGACATCTTCTGAACAGAAACATAGACAACAAAATAAATGTTACAGAGGTGATAACCCCTCCCTATGCTATCCTAAAAGCTTAAAAATTATTTTTTTGGCTGAAGCTACACTTAAAAAATTAACCTGTTCTGACTTACAAACAAATTCAACGCAAGAACAAACCTACAGTCTCTATCTTGTTTGTAACCCGGGGACCGCCTGTATTGGGAAATATGTAGCAGAATACATATTGGCCTTAATTGATGAAGAAATTTGATTTTATTAATTTTTTTTATTGGATATGTTTTATAGCAGAAAATAAATATTGTTTTTTTTTTCTTCAAAATCGTCGGTTTTTTGTTTTTATTTATAGGGCAAAAAATAAAAACCGCAGAGGTGATCAAATACCATAAGAAAGCTCTATTTGTGGGAAAAAAGGACATACATTTTATTTGGTTACAGTGTTGCACATAAGTTAAAGGGTGGCACAGTAGTGTAGTGGATAACACTTTTGCCTGGCAGCAAAAGGGTCGCTGGTTCGAATCCCAACCACAACACTAGCTGCCTGGAGTTTGCATGTTCTCCCTGTGCCTGCGTGGGTTTCCTCCAGGTACTCCGGTTTCCTTCCACACTCCAAAGACATGCTAGTAGGTAAATTAGATCCTGTCTAAATTGGCCCTAGTATATGTATCAGTTTGAGTTGGTGACCTTAGATTGTAAGCTCCTCGAGGGTAGGGACTGATGTGAATGTACAATATATATGTAAATCACTCTGTAAATTGACATCGCTATAGAAGTACTTGAAATAAATAAATAACGCAGTGCCGTATCGCAAAAAATGGCCTGGTCATGAAGGGGGTTAATCTTTCCCGGAGCTGAAGTGGTTAAACATGGATAAATTAATGTAGGCTTATATAACCGGAGAATCAGTTCTCAAAAGGCACAGCCCCTGTACGATGTCTGAAACAGATTAAACTATGTGCACGGCACAATGTAGCGAAGCATTTTAATGGGGCACGCGATGGGGATACTTCTTTAATGCAGATACAAGGCATAGAAAAAATGAGTACCCCTAGGCGGGGTGGAGATAATTTTAGGATCGTGTGCAAACGAGAAGTATTCTGGATTTTTTCCCTACAAACGACTATACCGGAGGGCTTGCATTTACCCATTTTTATGACTGACCCTCTGCTTTGTTCTGCATCCCCATTTAAAGTGATTGTAAAGGCTTGTTTTTTTGTTTTTTTTAATAACAAACATGTTATACTTACCTCCTCTGTGCAGTTGGGTTTGCACAGAGCGCCCAGATCCTCCTCTTCTGCTCTCCTGGCCCCTCCCTCCTTCGAATGATCCCTCAGCCAGCAGCTTTCCATGGGGGCACCCGAGCCTAATCAGAGCTGTGTTTCCATTCAGACACATAGCCCGGCCCGACCCCTCCCCTCCCCTGACTGGCTGACTGATTTTGATTGATAGGCGTGGGAGCCAATGGCGCCGCCGCTGTGTCTCAGCCAATCAGGGGGAGTGTCTGGGACAGCTAAGACCCTCATGGACATTGCTGCAGAGACAAGGGGTTCAGGTAAGTAATTAGGGGGGTGCTGGGGAGGGCTGCTACACACAGAAGGTTTTTTTTATCTTAATGCATAGAATGCATTATGATAAAAAACCTTCTGACTTTACAACTCCTTTAATATTATGTAATATTATTTTGTATCTGTAGTGGCGATGCAGCAAAAGCATGGTGTACACGCTCCCTCTATAGCAGGGATATTCAATTAGCGGAGTCCCATCATGCCTCTGGGTGTCATGCTTGTGGCTGTCAATCTTAATATGCCTCAAGGGACTTGTAGTTCTGCAACAGCTGGAGGTCCGCTAATTGCATATCCCTGCTCTATAGGGACGTGTGCTGTATTTTTGCTTATTTTAGTTTTGTTTTTTTGTTTCTTATCCGTGTTTTCAGTTTTGTTTTTTTATTTTGGTTCTGACACAATCATGTATTTGTATCCTTTTTTTCCTCGCAGATACTATATATATTGTTTCATACATCTGAGGATTATACTAGACCATTGAGGTGTTTTCTAAATGGGAACAAAGAACAGACTATGAGGATCCAATTACTCTGGAGTGATTACACCTGTTTCGTATAAATTATGTTTCAATGTGATCATGTGCTTTTCAGTATATTTATGTGTCAGTGGGTGGTTGTACCCCATATGGATTTGTCGCAGCACGCTAGACGTACGAAACGCGTCACCTCTATTCCCTGCCTGTGCTATTGTCATTGTGCTTGTTTTTATATTTATCTCCTGAATAAACATATTGCATCGGATGGGAGTGCGGCCATCCATTTTTTTTTATGTTTCTATGTGCAGTTATTGTCTGAATAATGTGTAACGACAGAGTTTCACAATATATATTTAGCTCTGATGTAGATTAAGCTCTGAACATGTGTAGCACACCTACTACAATGGTTTTGCAAAGGCAAATAAATATTTACAGAGATTACAGAAGATGTCACTTTAAGTGACGTTGTTTTAGTAGAATAATGCTGTTCCATTGGAAGCTGCGCCAATGCCCGTGATTTTTGTATGCAAACAGCTGAGCAAACCGTGATCAAATATTTGAGATCTCAGTATCTTATAGAAAAATAATTTGTACGGAGGAATGGACTATTACGTCAACCCTCTGATAACACTGCAGTCTTATTACCCCACATATACGTGCCATAAAAGTAGCCTTTAGCAACGTGGTGACAAATCGTTTTTGTGAATATGCAGGTGGTTAGCACAGGTCACACAATGAATCAGAAAACATTTAACATTGTGGAAATACAGAGCAACAATGAATCACAGTGGTTACTATACTCAAAAAGCCGTCTTTGATGAGCTGTGGGCTAATATAACATATTACTGGAACATATACACTCACCGGCCACTTTATTAAGTTCACCTATTCAATTGCTTGGCAACACAAATTGCTAATCAGCCAATCACATGGCAGCAACTCAATGCATTTAGGCACCTAGACGTGGTAAAGACGACTTGCTGAAGTTCAAATCGAGCATAAGAATGGGGAAAAAAAAGAAGGCTTAAGTGATTACGAACGTGGCATGGTTGTTGGTGCCAGACAGGCTGGTATGAGTATTTCAAAAACTGCTGATCTACTGGGATTTTCATGCACAACCATCTCTAAGGTTTACAGAGAATGGTCGGAAAAAAGAGAAAATATTCAGTGACTGGCAGTTGTGTGGACGAAAATGCCTTGTTGATGTCAGAGGAGACAGGGCAGACTGGTTCAAGATGAAAGAAAAGCAACATATTTAACCTTGAAGTAGATGGGCTATAGCAGCAGAAGACCACACTGGGTGCCACTCCTGTCAGCTAACAGGAAACCAAGGCTACAATTCGCACAGGCTCACCAAAATTGTACAGTAGAAGATTGGTAGAACGTTGCCTGGTCTGACGAGTCTCAATTTCAGCTGCGCCATTCAGATGGTAGGGTCAGAATTTGGCATAAACAACATGAAACAATAGATCCATCCTGCCTTGTATCAATGGTTCAGGCTGGTGGTGGTGGTGTAATGGTGTAGAGGATATTTTCTTGGCACACTTTGGGCCCCTTAGTACCAATTGAGCATTGTTTAAATGTCGCGGCCTACCTGAGTATTGTTGCTGACCATGTGCAACCCTTTATGACTACAGTGTCCCCATCTTCTGATGGCTCCTTCCAGCAGGATAATGCACCATGTCACAAAGATCAAATCATCTCACCACTGGACAATGAGGTCACTGCACTCCAATGGCCTCCACAGTCACCAGATCTCAATCCAATAGAGCACCTTTGGGATGTGGTGGAGATGTGTATCAGAGATGTGCAGCCGACAAATCTGCAGCAACTATGTGATGCTATCATGTCACTATGGACCAAAATCTCTGAGGAATGTTCCCAGCATCTTGTTGAATCTATGCCATGAAGAATGAAGGCAGTTCTGAAGGCAAAAGGGGGTACAACCTGGTACTAGCAAGGTGTACCTAATAAAGTGGCCGGTGAGTGTATATTGTTGTGTTGTTGGCCATATCATGAAAGCATGCACAAAACAGCTTTTAGTAAATACGAAGAACAGATATATGAGAAACTAATGAAAAAGCATAATATATAACACATTATACATGCACTAGCTGCATGAAAAAACCTACACATAACACACTAAGAGCCGGTTCACACACAGGCGATCCGACTTGCGGGGCGACTCAGCGTGACCCCGCGCGGTGCGACTTCAGCGCAGCTTGTAAACTCCTTCTGTAATAGAAGGCAAAGCAAGTCGCCTCAGAAGCAGTACAGGAACCTTTTTGTAAGTCGGAGCGACTTGACTCACTCCTATTAGAACGGTTACATTGCACTGCATGGAGGCGACTTGTCAGGCGAAAGTCGCGGCAGTGTGAACCAGCTCTAAAGGTAGTGGAAATAAACACTTTTAAGGATGTACAAAGAAAAAATATAAATGTGACAATGTTGCTTTTAACTTTACAACAACCAAAAGGATTGAAATACTAATTTCAACCATAATGTTCAATATGGTAATGGTTTGTAGTGATCACCACACTATCTTTAGATGTGATGGCTCATGGCTGCATTCATTCTTCTATAAGGCTTCAATTCCATCTTGTGATCCTGCCAGTAATAGGTTTCTTGTCCTGGGGTGACAACACTTACTGCACTGCATTTATATAGAAGTGTTGTCACCCTAGCCTGTTATCCTGATCTGAACCAAAACACTTCCCCTTTCCTTTTCTCCACTACACAGGGAGGGGGTTGTTTTGTAGCGCACAGAGAGCCAAGAAAGCTCAAAACGTTTTTTGAATTTGGTTCCCATGAATTTACAAGGACAGTGGATTTTTGGCAGGACCAACAGTTATTTTTCTGTACTTGCTGAAAACGTACTTCACCTGAAAAAAGAAAACTATTGCAGCCACCACCTCTTAGGACTGGTAAACTAATATATTACATTTTTATACTTGGGTTTAGATATACTTGAGAGACCAACTCCGGGAATTTGAAAAAATTCACATTTGCAATGGGGTTACTGCAAGGGTGGATTTTTTCCCTATCCCTGGAGTTGGGTTTTAGGCCCAGTTCACACTAATGCGGTTTCCATACTGCAACAAAATCGCACCCAGTACCTACAAACCGCTGCAAGTGTGTATGTTAAGTTAACACCACCTCGAAACACAGCGTGATTTGCAGAATCGGATCGGATGGGTATGAACACCCATGCGATCTGATTCTGGGGCCTTAAACTGCGCCCCAAAAGGGGAAGCTGTTCGCACCCTCCACTGCCCCATTTAGCACTTTGGGGGGGGGAGCAGGTACCTGGTTTTGACACATACCTGCTTCCACTTCTGGGTAAGATTGCCAATTATTTCTGCCCCCACTGTCTTCTGGGACACACACAGATCCCAGAAGCCAGCTGGACCATTCAGAAAATGCAGCACGACTCCGACATGTGCAGTAGGAAAATCGGCTGTGAAGCTTGAAGGCTTCACTGCCGGTTTCCCTTATTTATTAAGCCAGCGCCTGCACCCAAAGCCGATTGATGGATCGGCTCGGAGTGCTGACATTGCAGGAGCCCTGGACAGGCAAGTGTCCTTATATTATCAGTATTTGTAGCTGCTGACCTTTATTTATTTTTTTTTTTTTTACAGACTGGAGCTCCTCTTTAAGGTGAGAACCAAAGTCAGAACTATTGCACAAGGATCTCCTCCTTGGCAGATGACTAAGCTTATCAAACTCCATCTGATAAGGAAATATCATCTTAGGTTGGACTGAGAACAGGCGGATCTGCAAACACATTATTGGGATGTAATAGAATTTTAAAGAGATATTGAGACATTATATCTAAAAGTTTGTGTGTGTTTTCTTGCGCTATTATGAAATAGTTTTATGAAGAAAGTTTACCTAAAATTATGACAAGGGTTACACTTCAAACAAATGTGTCCAACCATTTGTATATGCCTGAATAGGACAGGAAGGCTGTTCTTCATTTCTAGTTACCATTAGTTTTGATAATAAATACAAAGTAAACAAAGGATTTACCTGGTCTGAGTCATGCATGCCTTGGTTTTGGTGCGGTGCCACTTCCTGCTGGACAGTAGCCACTGAGCCATTAGGCATTAGAATAAGCTGAGAGTTCAGAGGGACTCCACGACCAAGAGAACGGTTTACTTGTAAAAGGTTTCCCAGCTGAGGCTGCTGCTTAGAGACAATGACAATTAGAAGAGAACAAATAAGATGCAGAGGTACTACAGTAAGACTGGCCATACATTATACAATTTTCTTATTCAATTTACCAAAACCATACAATATGAGGTCAAACCTAAACACTTTCAATTTGTATGCAATCAGGCAGGCCCTTGCACTATATAGTTAAAGGTAAATCTAAAGAAAATTTAAGAAATTTGCATAGTGTATGGCCACCCTCATCTCTCCCCACCCCAAGAAAGAAAAAGTATGTAATTTTTAAACTCACCCGTAGGTACATTTGTGTCTGGGACTGGCTGAGGGGTGGGGAGCTGGCATTGCTGAGCAGAACTGATTGGGTAAGCGTTGTTGCACTGGGGGCAGTGACATTCTGAGCGCGACTCAGGAGCTGGGCCGATGAACTGGTTGATAAAGTTGCCTGCTGAAAAAGACAAAGCAAGAATGGAAAAAAAAAAAAAAAAAACAAAACAGTAAAAAAAAATTGTTTGTAAATATAGTGGTAATAAAAATTAATTAGTATGGAAAAAATGCCCATTTAATGTCTACCACTTACTGATCCTTGGGTGGTGCTGGTCTGCTGATTGGAACCAGTGTTAGGAGAAGCAGCCTGGCGGGTGGCTGCAATGGTAGCCTGCAATGTCAAAACACAAAAAGTTAGCTCAGATCAACACTAAAGCATTTTGCGACTGACTGCACATACAGTTGTGCTCAAAAGTTTGCATACCCTTGGAGAATTGGTAATATACTGTATGTACCATTTTTAACCACTTATGATATATACTGCGGCAGAAATCACGTACCTGTACGCAATTTTGTGCATGGTGTCTGGGGCACACGTGCCACCAGCGACCCGCTCCCGCTGTTCTATCAGAGGGGAAAATTGAGATCTCGGTTTTCCTTTAGCCAAGGCACATCCCCCACAGTTAGAAAGCAACCCCTAGGGACACATTTAACCCTTTGATTGCCCCAGATGTTAACCCCTTCCCTGCCAGTGTCAGTTGTATCGTGACAGTGCATTTGTTTGGTGTCACTGGTCTCCAAAAAAGTGTCAGTGTCAGACTTATCCACCACAATGTCACAGTCCCACTAAAAATCGCTGATTGCCGCCATTACTAGTAAATAAATAAATAAATAAATAAATAAAAATTCCATAAATATATCCCATAGTTTGTAGACGCTATAAATTTTGCGCTGATCAATATTGGGATTTTTACCAAAAATATACAGAAGCAAAATATTAGAAATTTTAGAAATATAAAATAGCAGAATACATATTGGCCTAAATTGATGAATACATTTGATTTTTTACATTTTTTGTTGGATTTGTTTTATAGCAGAAAGTAAAAACTATTGTTTTTTGTTTTTTTTTTAAATTGTCCGTCTTTTCGTTCATAGGGCAAAAAATAAAAAACATGTTCAAATACCACCAAAAGAAAGCTCTATTTGTGGGGAAAAAGGACATACATTTTATATGGATAGATTTAAAATTGTGATCACCCGGGTATATAACCCATATGTGCCAGCATCCCATAAAGATAGCGAAAAACAATGAAAAAACCCCCTAAGGTTGTTGGGACTTTCAAAGCACAGTAAATGATATAGAATATATAAAAATTAATACAATTTATTGAGAATACAAAAAATCAAGGTAAAACAACCATACACCATGTATAGTCGTAACACATAGGACTTTGTACAGCCCGGTAACTGTGTTTCATAAAAGTTCGACGTTCTGTTGAAAACGGAAACTTGTGGGGACAGAAAATCAGATAAAAGCTGATATGTACCACATACCAACAAAATGGAACTAAAAAACATAAGAGTTATTTAACATAATTAAAAATATATAAGATATAGTAAATGACACGAAACTTTCAGGGTTGTTGGAATCCCCCAAAAAAGTAACAAAAAGCGATAGAAATACCCTACGACCGTGTATACCCAATATATGGGCCCACTAGTGTTAAAATTTAGATAGGTATATTTTACATACAGGAAAAAGGGGTGTTTATCTCGAAAGAAAACCACCATAAACTTGTACAAAAAATAAAAAACGGGATACTTGCTTTTCTGCCTGTTAAATTTTTTTTTTGT
>BLSH010466453.1:160815-171491 GCA_018402905.1 Glandirana rugosa
AACCCTTACCTAGGGATAGGTAGACTAAAATCGTCTGTCCTAGCCTACAACCACCCACAGTTACCTGTGTACAGACAACTGTAGAACGTGAGGTATCTCCCGTTACCTACCAGGTTAACCCAGGCGGATTTTTGACTGTCTACCTGGGTTAGCCAGACGGGCGCACTTTCTCCGGAATAAATATCTTCCTTTCACATCGACCATTGCGTGTTTTTAATCTATCACACACATGTTGAGTATTTTAAAACCTTTTACAAACTTTTAAAACGCAATTAACTTACTTCACGAAAAAATTTAACGTCAAGAACCGTGGTTGTACCTCTGTCCTTTCCTTCTATAAATAAGGCCTCTTTCACGCGGGCAGACCGATTGGGTCCATCTGTCAGTTTTTAGGCGGACCCAATTGGACCATCCATTGCCCTCTATGGAGTGCAAGATGTCAACAGACATGTGTCCATTGACACCCACCAACATCCGATCCTGTCTGCTAAAATCAGATGGATAGGGATCCATTCCCAATCCGTCTGATGGATCAGATGACAGCCAGATGTAAACGGACAGGCAGTCCGTTGCCATCTGACTGCCCACTGAGAAAAGCAGACTGCATCTGTGCCTGCTCTGCATAAGTGGAGCGGGCATGGACCTGTCATCTGCCTGCTCAACAGGGATCAGTAGGCAGATTCCTCACTGAACAGGCGGATCTACTGGCAGAGATCACCCATCTGAAACAGGCCTAAGAAGCTAGAGCCTGCCAGCCTTTAAAAAAAAAAAAAAAAAAAAAAAAACAGTCCTTATCAGGATACCAGACAGATGTAAAAACATGGGGTGGGGATCAATCCTTACTAGTTTACACCCAGGCACATGCCCCCAGGATGCTTCAAAGGCCTTGCTGGCCATAAAATAGCACCAGAGTAATTAATAACATTGCTTTTTAAAATCTCTTTTTAACTGGGCAAATATGAAATATTAGAAGGACTAAGCTATATTTATCACTCAAACTGCCAACAACTGAAAATTGAAGCAGAGAGATCAGATTACACAGACTGCTGTATTAGTTAAAAGGGGGAACCCATCATCATTTAACCCAGAGGACTTGTGAAATACTGCAAATTCAGGGTTTTATGTGCTCGCCCTCTAAGGACATCACCACAGCACCCTTTAACCTTAGTGTGTTGATGCAAAAAGCAGTAATGAGGTCTTCATATCAGTGCAGCCCTCTGCATCATGGAGGACTGCCCGCCACCAATGAGAAAACTGAAGAGGACCCAGTGTGTCACGTGACCTGAAGACGTCTGAAAAAGGTAAGTATATTAAGAAAAAACGCACAACATACTTCTTAGGGGACTCCGGGTAGGCAGGGGGTGGCTGGCTGGCGAGGAGGCTGAGCCCATAGTCAAATTTCAACACCAAATGGATCAGCAAGGCAGCCTAGTAACTAACTAAAAGAGACCATTCAAGACAGGTTTCCTCTAGATTGAGCTGCATTGGATAGTAAGATATATCTGTGAGGTTTTTGTTCAGATGAACAGCAAATGATCACACTGTACTTCCTGAGCAACTAAATAAGCCCTGCTGCATAAATAACAGGCTCTATTCATCTCTATGGATGAGTGCAGCTGCCATATAAACCCAGCGGGAATGAGTGCATGATGGACACTGGCTGCCACTTGTACACATATATTTTTGTGCATTTTCTAACTGCCAAATGCATATACCCGCACTTATCAGCATTGTGCTAAATTATAACTCCATCCATCCAACAATCCATAAATATGAATGGAGCCTGCCATTCATGCAGTGAATACCATCCAGCTGCTAAAGCAAAGAGCTGATTACTGCTCATCAGAATAAGCCCTAAATGGTGCGGCTTTTAGTTTCTTAAGAATTAGCTGTACCGTTGCACTTCCAGCTGCAGACAGGCAGTGAAGGCTGCTATGCCGTCCATCAGTGGAACTACTAGACAGAAATTTGGTGGTGTGCTGCAATCTACAATAGTAACTTCACCTTAAATCTGAACGTCTAGATAATCAAACATTGTTTAACCACTTTAGCTCCGGAAGGTTTTACCCCCTTAATGACCAGGCCATTTTTTGCGCTACGCCACTGCATTATTTTAACTGACAATTACGCGGTTGTGCGACATTGTAACCAAACAAAATTGACTTCCTTTTTGCCCACAAATGGAGCTTTCTTTTGGTGGCATTTGATCACCTCTGCAGTTTTTATTTTTTACGATTAAAATGGAAAAAGAGCAACAATTTTGAAAAATAAAACCAATATTTTTTACTTTCTGCTATAAAAAATATCCAATAAAAAATGTAAAAAAAACAAATTTCTTTATCAGTTTAGGCCAATATGTACTCTGCTACATATTTTTGGAAAAAAAAATCCCAATTAGCGTATATTGATTGGTTTGACAAAAGTTATAGCGTCTACAAACTATGGGATAGATTAAGAGACTTTGAATTTTTAACAATTATTTTACTCGTAATGGTGGCGATTAGCGATTTTTAGCAGGACTGCGACATTGCAGAGAGAGACACTTTTTGGGGACCAGTGACATCAATACTATAATCAGTGCTAAAAAAAATGCATTCTCGCTGTATAAATGACACTGGCAGGGAAGGGGTGAACATCAGGGGCAATCAAAGCTTTAAATGTGTTCCCTATGTGTGCTTTCTAACTGTGTGGGGGATGCTGACGCTGGACAAAGAGAGATCGGTGTTCCTGATTAGTAGGAATCACAGATCTCTCTCTCTTGCTCTGTGACAGGACGGTGGTCTGCCTTGTTTACTGTCATTCCCCCGAACGTTCGCGGGTGGCCAGCGGCCATAATGGCCGCCAGACCTACTAATTGGCTCCTGCTGTAAGCGGGCCGTCAGCGTCACGTGCGCACCCCAGACCAGGGACCGTGAACGACTTACAGGTACTTGTTTCGTGCAACCGTGCCGCAATATATGTGCAGCGGGCGGTCCGGAAGTAGTTAAATCAGGGTGGATTTAATTGAAATAACTAGTAAAAAGGCTTGATTTAAATTGATTTATTTCAGGTACTTATATAGCGCCATCAATTTACGCAGCGATTTTACATATACGTTGTACATTCACATCAGTCCCTACCCTCAAGGAGCTTACAATCAAAGGTGCCTATCTCACATTCATACATACACATACTAAGGCCAATTTAGACAGCATCTAATTAACCTACCAGCATGTCTTTGGATTTAAATCAACTTGATCATCTCTGTCCTACAGCGGCTCCTCCTCTGACCCATTGTTAACTCACCGACCATCCCATTCACTTTAACCACTTCCCACCCAGCGACGTCATATGGCGTGAGGATATCTGAATGATGCCTGCAGCTACAGGCATCATTCAGATATCTTCTTTTAGCTCCTGATGATTCCCTATACTGGAAGAACAATCATAGCGGCTGTTCAGCCACTTGATCGTTCTTACAGGCAGCAGAAGGGGGGTGCTTCTCCCTGCTCGCCCGTACAATCAGCAACAGGGAGAAGGAATCGCTCCATGCCAGATGTTGAACACAGAGATTTCTGGTGGGCCAGATGGTCCCCGGAGTCTCTATGATCTTTCGGAGGCCTGGTGCAATGTTATGACGTCACGCCCGGCCTTTGCATTTGAAAAAATGCCACCACTTTGGCTGGGAAGCGGAGATCGTTTTTTTTTTTTTTTCTTTCAGGCCTCCCAGCCTACAGGAGAGATGTGGGGCCTTGTTGACCCCAGATCTCGCTGTAAAGAGGACCTGTCACGCACTATTCCTATTACAAGGGATGTTTACAATCCCTGTAATAGGAAAAAAAGTAAAAAAAAAAGTCAAAATAGAGAAATAAAAGTAAAATAATAATAAAAAAAATGAAAAGCGCCCCCGTCCCCGCATACAGAAGCGACCGCATACGTAGGTCGCGCCCACATATGTAAACGACGTTCAAACCACACGTGAGGTATCGCCACGAACGTTAGAGTGAGGGCAATAATTCTAGCACTAGACCTCCTCTAACTCTAAACAGGTAATCTGTAAACATTTTTAACCCCTACAGATCCGCGCTATTGCCGAAGTACGGCTCCAGCGCGGATCTGAAATGCCGGGACAACGTCTATGGACGTCGTCCCCTGTGCACGCTCCCGGCGCGCCCCCTGGCGGCAGCGGCGGCGCGAGAGTGCCCGTGGGTCGGGCGGACTCGATGTCCGCTCGAGACCCACGATCGCCTGACAGAGCTGCAGAACGGGGAACCGCCAATGTAAACACGGCGGTTCTCCATTCTGTGACAGGGTTAGATCTGTTATGTCCCGGCCAGCCCCGCCCACCCACAGTTAGAACACACCCAGGGAACATTGTTAACCCCTTCACTGCCCCCTGCAGGTTAACCCCTTCACTGCCAATGACATTTACACCGTAATCAGTGGATATTTAAATTTCTGATCGCTGTATAAAGGTCATTGGTCCCAAAAATATGTAAAAAATGTCCGACATTTCTGCTGCAATATCGCAGTCCCGATAAAAATCGCAGATTGCCGCCATTACTAGTAAAAAAAAAAAATAATAATAAAAACGCCATAAATCAATTCCCATAGTTTGTAGATGCGATAACTTTTGCGCAAACCAATCAATATACGCCGATTGCGATTTTTTTTTTACCAAAAATATGTAGAAGAATACTGATGAATAATTTTTTTTAATGGATTTGTACTTTAGCAAAAAGTAAAAAAATAATGTTCTTTTTTGCAAAATTGTCGCTCATTTTTTGTTTATAGCGGCGATCAGAAATGAAGCAGAGGTGATCAAATACCACCAAAAGAAAGCTCTATTTGTGGGAAAAAAAGGACGCAAATTTTATTTGGTTACAACGTCGCACGACCGCGCAATTGTCATTCAAAATGCAACAGCGCTGAAAGCCAAAATTTGGTCTGGGCAGGAGGGGGGTTTAAGTGCCCAGTAAGGAAGTGGTTAAAGAATCACCTACAGGGATTTTTAAGTACGGAAGTTTGGTGCCCTTTTGTCGAGTGTGCGCAATTTCAAAGCGTGACATGTTAGGTATCTATTTACTTGACGGAACATCATCTTTCACATTATACAAAAAAAAAAAAACGGGCTAACTTTACTGTTTCGTTTTTTTTAAATGCATGAAACTTTTTTTTTTTTTTTTTTAAAAAGGCGTCTGAAAAATTACTGCGCAAATATCGTGCGAGATAAAAAGTTGCAACGACCACCATTTTATTCCCTAGGGTCTCTGCTAAAAAAACATACATAAATGTTTGGGGGTTCTGAGTAATTTTCTAGCAAAAAAATTATGATTTTTACATGTAGGAGCGAAGTGTCAGAATTGGCCTGGTAGGGAAGTGTTTAATGGGACGGCTGGTGATGCGGGAGTGACACAACAAGGTGAGGGATGTGGCCGCAGCAGCAGGTGAGTGGATGCCCGCTAACAGGTGCTGCCATGATGGCTCTGAAAGGACAGGTGCTCTTTAAATGTAAGGACTTATTCTTTCTGGTAGTTAGAATCTTTAATATTTGCACACAAAATGAAGGTTTCCTATTTAGAATAATAAGTTGTCAGGTTAGTAAAAGAGCGAAATCAGAACCAATTCAATCATACAGTTTGTAGTGTACATATGGATAAAGGAATATTCTTGAAGTCTGTTCTATCTCATGGTTACTGTGAAATTGTGTGAATGCAGGGCATGTTATCTCAGCTTGCAGAGCTTGGATTCATTGAATGAGTTTACCAAAAATGTAAATATTGCAGAATATACAGCCTCATGCTACATAACTAAGCTCCATTTCATGCTGAATAAACTAATTTTTAAATGTGTCTTAAATAAAAAAAACTATCTTTAGATAGATTTTTACTCCAAATATATTTTATTAAAATAAATTTGATTAAAAAAAAACATTGATTTTTATCCACCCTGGTTTAAAGCTGAATTTCTGGCAAAACACATTCATTTATTTCTTCCTCAATAACCACAAAAGGACATAAAACGCACTTTGGGAGTACAAAATACCTTTGCAAACCCAGATATTGCCTTGTAAAAGTGGCAGTGACATCATCACTCTGCTGTACATAGCCTGTGCAGAGAGGAGAGCTTTGAGAGGGACCCAGAAGGCTCCACCCACTGCATGCTGCCTGTAGAAAACTACAGGAGAGGGCAGAGACAAGACCAGACACCCTGCACAAGGAGAGAGAGTGCAGAAGTGACTGCAATTAATTACAGGAAGCTCCTACACAAAGGGAACATTTTATGCTGGATTACTGCTCAAATCTGGAAAAAATACACCAAGATTCAAGTAACACTACACACGTATTTACAATATTTGCTTATCATGGAGTACAGCTTAAGGCTCCACTCACACCAATGTGTTTTTTCATGCTTTTTGCAGAAACGCGGGACCTTATTTTTAACATGGGCTCCTATGGAACATGTTCACATCAATGCATTTTCATGGCTGTTTTTTGGTAAGGGACTTTTTTTAAAGGCAAAAAAAATAATAAAAAAAAAAGGAGGTAATCAAATACCACCAAAAGAAAGCTCTATTTGTGGGGGAAAAAATGACAAATGTTATTTGGGTACAGTGTTGCATCACTGCGCAATTGTCAGTTAAAGTAACGCAGTTCCTTATTGCAAAAAATGGCCTGGTCATGAAAGAGGGCAAATGTTAACGTTAAAAATGTCAATGTAGACAAGTGGTTAAACCAAGCTCACAGCTGCTGCCACTTTTTAAGGGCTCTTAAAAAGGAGCGCCCCCCACTGGTAGCACCCGCGGTGGTTCCAGGGCTCTCACGTTACACCAGGGAGCATGGGGCTGAGTGAAACGGTTTCCCCCCCAGTTATAGCAGGAGGAAAATCGGGGGGCATCTGTTCCTCGAACCCTCCAGCACCTAATGACCCCAGAGTCAACATGAATTACATTGTATCCAGGGTTATTGGTTAATGTAGCACAGAATATAGCTATTCCAGCACAATCTGTGCTGGAATAGTTGCACTGGAGGGCAGGGAAGACATTGGGGGTCCAATAAACCCCAATGTCTCCATAAAGAAGACTTGTCACCTGCCCATGGCATCATATAGAGCAGGGGTAGGGAACCTGCGGCTCTCCAGCTGTAGTAGAACTACATTTCCCATCGTGCTTCTGGGAGTAATTGTATCCATCAGCCTTGCAATGCCTCATGGGAAATGTAGTTCCACAACAGCTGGAGATCCCTACCCCTGATATAGAGTATCTAACAGTAACAAACTTTCTATACGATGGCACAAGTAAAAAAAAAAAAAAAAAGCACACATGGAAGAAAAAAAAAGGAACTGTATAAAAAAATTACATTTTAAAAACATTTAAAGCACCCCCTTCACCCTAGCACACACCCCATAAAATAAAAAAAAAAAAGCACAGGAGGAGAACATGTATGTTACATCGATTGCACCACACATGTGAGGTAGCGTCACAAATGTTGGAGTGAGAGCAATAATTTGAAGGCCTTAGTTCACGGTTGCCTCTAAACTGATGATCTGTAAAGGCTTTTAAATCATTGCCTATAGTTTTTTACAATCCCACAGACATGAGCAAGTTAAAAGACTTAACATATTTATATCAAATTGCTCGACACAACCCATCTTTAATATTTTACGAAAAAAATTGTGCATAATATTGTGTTTGCATGCACTAAAATTCATTTTAGAGCATTTTTTGCTGAAAATATGCATTTCATCAAGAACAGCGCAAATATCATGAAACTCACAAAATTGCACCTACCACCATTTTATTCCCTGGGGTCTCTGCCTTTCAGAAACTATAAACTTTCTGAGGGTGCTTACAGTAATTTCGAGCAAAGAATGCGGATTTTAACGTGTGCAAAAAATTGAAAAATTGCCCAAGTAGACAAGTGGTTAACCTTGCTAGAAACTTTGGCTACTGCAGAAGGTCAGTTCCTAGTACAGACCCCTCCCTCCTAGCATGGAATAGCCCTTTATTCTACTGGTAGTGTATAATTAGTATCTGTGCTGGCACAGCTCCTCCACCCCTCCTACATATAAGTAACCTGCTAAGAGCTAACACCACACCCAAGATAGTGGCACCCACAGCAGTGCTTTTATATGTCAACATAATAAGGAAGGCTTTTTATGGGTAAATAAGATGTTTAAAATACATTAAATGAAAATATAATGTTATGAAAAGATTTTTGTTGAAATTAATTGTCTGGTGAAAGTCTCCTAAAGGAACTTTTTGCAATAAGACCGGTTTGTTGCCTCACAATCATTACAGACTGTACCAATTCCTGTACGATATTTTACAACAGGGCTTGACATATTTGCTCTGAATCTAGGAGCCAGCTAAAAAAGTTGGGAGCCAGTTTTTTTTTTTAGCTAACAAAACACTATTTTCAGCAACAAAACCCCTTCTCTATGTAGCCCTGATGGGTATCATTACAGATGCACGACACAGGTTTACACAGGAGGTGCCGGGATGTTAAGAAGCAAAAAAAAAAAAAAAACTTTAACCATGTTAACCACTTCAATACTGGGCAATCTCACCCCCTTCCTGTCCAGGCCAATTTTCAGCTTTTAGCGCTGTCACACTTAGAATGACAAGTGTGCGGTCATGCAACAATGTACCTATAAGAACTTTTTATCAATGTTTTTGAGACACTGATGGGCACTGATAGGCTGCACTAATGGGCATTGATAGGTGGCATGATGAGGTGGCACTGACCAGGTGGCATGATGAGGTGCCACTGATAGGCGGCACTGATGAGCACTGATAGGTGGCATGGGGAGGTGAAACTGATGGGCACTGATTAAGCGGCACCGATAGGCTGCACTAATGGGCACCGATAGGCAGCTCACCTAGCTGATATTGTGCAGGAGTCACCACAGCATTTTGCTCCCCTCGCAGTTTCTCCATCCCCCCCTCACCTTGTGCAGCTGGAACCCATCAATGAGGCAGACTCTCGCTCCCTGGGGTTCCCGACTGGATCTCTTCAGTAATGCAGCAAGTAGAATGAATCCCCAGCCAGGTCCAGATCCTGGCTCCCTTCCCCTATGATCAACGGCACAACAGTGAGGCTAGCACCGAGCAGCCGGGTTAGGCTGAATCCCTGGCCGGGGTCCGGATCCCAGCTCCTCCCTGTGATCAGTGGCAAGGCGGTAGGTACATTGTTGCACCGAGCAGCCAGGCTGAGCAGAATCCAGGCCGGGGTACAGATCACGGCTCTTGACGAGATCAGTGGCAAGGAGGGCTCACTGTCACACCAAGCAGCCGTTGGTGTGTGTGTTTGGCATCTCGCTGTGAATGTAGCTGCCAGCTCAGGTCAGCCTGTGAAATAATCAGTCAAGCCTGATGCAACCTCCCATACACAGGCCAGCAAAGCTGACTAAAGCCCAGGAGCTAGGACGCAATTTCTAGCTGCCATTGCGAGCAGGCGCCTGGGATTTGTCGAACCCTGTTTTACAAGCAATCAATAAAACTTCACAAACAATGATAAAACTGTCAAACTTCTGCAAAGTATTTATTGTAAGGACTAACACTAATTGCAGCATTAGATTCCTCTGTACACACAGAAAGAGGTCTACAGAAAAACAAAAATCATAACAAACAAACAAAAGATCGATAGCATCGCATACTAGCACATTATGTGAAACTTACCTGAAAATGAAGCACTCCAGCGATGCGCTGTCTTCCTTCCGGGTTTAGCGGCTGTGTGAGTGGCCAGAGCATGTGCATGTGCGCAGGAGCCGCTAGTTACCGCACAGGCCATGTTTACTTTGGAAATCTGGCTGTGACTGCTTGTGGCAGCACAAGCGGGTTCCTACAGTGCATGCGCAAGCCACGCTGTGCTTTGTGAATGGTCCCGCAGCTTTCCTGGACCTGCAACGTATTCCAGAAGGCTGTGGGGGAAGGAGGGAGGGAACCGAACTTCTGGTTGGAGCACTGCGGTGACAAATCTCGCTGTCCAAAAATCAGGTACCCGCTTGCCTCCCAAAAAGATAAAGATAACCTCTTCAGCCCCAGAAGATTTACCCCCTTCATGACCAGGTCATTTCTAGCAATACAGCACTGTGTTACTTTAACTGACAATTGCGGGGTCGTGCAAAGTTGTACCCAAAAACAATTGATGTCCTTTTTCTTCCCACAAATAGAGCTCTCTCTCTCTCTTTGGTGGTATATGATTACCTCTGCCGTTTTTATCATTTGCGCCATAAACCAAAAAAAAACCGACTATATCGGGGAAAAAAAAATCTGTATATTTTACTTTATGCTATAAAACATAGCCAATGAAAAAACGTAAAAAAATCTAATTTATTCATCAATTTAAGGCAATATGTATTCTGCTACATGTTTACAGGCGATATTACAACGTCAGGACGATTTTTAGCGACTAACGGCGGTAATGATCATTTTTATTTATTTTTAAGGTATTTATATAGGGTATCAAACATCTGCGATATTGAAAACGTGTTTGGTTAGTTATATGCGAATAACCCTAAAACAATGGTTTTTGTACATCGTCTTATGTATAACGGAATTTAACTACTTATTTAATCTAAAAAAATGCAAAAAAGTAACCGATACAAAATATCGTATTTCATTTTATATGTCTAAAAAAAAAGGGGCTATATCAGCCAAAAAAAAACCAAATACCGCGTTTACTATTTTTGCCGTC
>BLSH010466453.1:176306-194667 GCA_018402905.1 Glandirana rugosa
AAAAATTCCGATCCCAGCCTTTCCAGCCGTGATCACGGCTTTGTTTACAAAAGCCGGGCCGGGCGTGACGTCATAACATCGCGCCCGGTCCTCCGAGGGTCATAGAGATGACTGGTGACCAGATGGTCATCAGTCATCTCCCTGACGACACTCCAGCGGCGACGGATCTCTTCTCCCTGCCGCCGATCGTACGGGCGGCACGGGAGAAGCACCGAATGGCGGCGGGAGGGGGGGGACGTCCCCTCCCGCTGCCTACAAGAACGATCAAGCGGCTGAACTGCCGCTATGATCGTTCTTGGGGTGTACAAAATCGCCAGCTGGAAAAAATGATATCTGAATGGTGCCTCTAGCTGCTGGCACCATTCAGATATCCCCGCTCAAAGTCTATGACGTCCATGGACGTCCACCCGGCGGGAAGTGGATAAGGAAGGAAGAACAATATCCTCATTAATGTGAAAAGAGGAAATCACCTTCGGTAGGAACGAAGGTGAAAGTCGCAGGACCGCCTTAACCTTATGAAGGACCAAGTAGGGAGACCTACATGACAACGCCGCCAACTTAGACACCCGCCTAGCAGATCTGATGGCCACCAAGAAAGCCACCTTGTGTGACAGCAATTGTAAGGGAATATCCCTGATTTTCTCATATGGCGGTTTCTGCAGTACAGAAAGTACCAAATTCAAATCTCACAGCGCCAAAGGCGACCGTACCTGAGGAGCCACATGACGTACACCCTGTACAAATGTACGTATCAACGAATGTGATGCTAAAGGGCGTTGAAAAATAATTGCCAGAGCCGAAATCTGACCCTTGAGTGTACTCAATGCCAACTTGTTATCCAGGCCTTGCTGCAAGAATGCCAGCACCCGGGACACAACGTAAGAGCGGAGGTTCCATCCCCCCCGCCTCACAACAGGCAATATAGGCCTTCCAGGTGCGATGATGAATCTTGCGCGAAGTACACTTGCGCGCCTTAAGCATGGTAGGGCTCACGGAGTCAGAGACGCCCCTATCCCTCAACACCTGGGACTCAATAGCCAAGCCGTCAAAGCCAGCGAGGGTAAAGCAGGGTGCAGGATGGGTCCCTGTGACGGTAGGTCTCCGCGTAGCAGAAGACACCAGGGGACATCTGTCACCATCCGCACCACGTCGGCGTACCAAGGGCACCGAGGCCAATATGGAGCTACCAGGATTGTCGGGATCCCCAACGCTTCTACCCTGTGCAGTGGCCGTGGTAGGAGCTTGAGAGGAGGGAAAACGTACAGGAGTCGGTACCGACCCCAAGGCGATACCAACGCGTCCGTGGCGGCCGCCAACAGATCCCTTGTGCTGTACACGAAGGTCTGCACCTTGTGATTGAACCTGATATGCTATGCAGAGCTGGGGGGTTATATGCTTGAGTGGGAGGGGTCAGCTTGCTTTTTTCTATTTGCCTTTGGTTGATGATTGGAATAAACTACCAACAGAGGTTGTGAGACAGTCAACAGTAAATGGCTTCAAACATGCTTGGGATAAACATAAATCTATAGTCAGACAACAAGGTTAATTTAAAAAAAAAAAAAAAAAAAAAAAAAAAATAAAAAGGGGCAGACTCGATGGACTACTCAGTCTTTTTCTGCCGTCACTTTTCTATGTTTCTATGTTTCTATGCCTAGTCAACTCCTAGTAGGATGTACATAAACCCCACTTGTCAATTAGGGGCTGCGTCTGTCAGTGAACGTAGGAGAAAACAAAACCAAGAATTAGAAAAAAAATCTGTAATTTTGTAAACCAAAAATTAGAAAAAAAAAATCTGTTCACAGTCCTGTGCATGGGACTTATTTTGTTGATGTTTACATGTGCACATCATACATGGACCTTATTGGCTGCCACTGCTGCTCATGACATGTAAATATAAATAATATGTAGTCAGCTTAAAATGGAATTTCACCTGAAAAAGGGAAGTTAAGTTTTTTTTGAGAGTAGGTACCTATTTCTGGCAGGTACCTGCTTCCCCCACCTACCTGCCCACAACCTATAGGAACAGAACACGTCACAGGTCCCAGGGGCCTGCGGGATCATTGTGAAAGAGCAGCGCCTTTAGAGCATGCACCGTGAAGAGCCGGTGTAGCGTCCTTTATTGAAACCCCACAAAAATGGAAACGGAAGTGACTGTATGACGTTTCGTCGCCGCCATGTTGCTACACCCGAACTCGTCCGCAGTAAGGATAGAGACAGAAGGCGGCAAGTGGACATCTTTGCACACCCACCGGAGATTTTAATTTCACACTTATTTTTAACAGTAAACGGAGCTTACATACTGAAATACAGTATATAGACATACATGGCACGGTTTTTATGTTCAATTTTAAAAGCAGGTCAGGCCTGCTGATCTCATAGCTTAGCAAATGTCACAGAACACCGCTGCTTTTAAAATTAAACATCAAAAAAGTGAGATGGATTTCTAAATCCTGTATTTCAGTATGTAAACTCTGTTTACTGTTAAAAATAAATGTGCAATTAAAAACTTTGGTGGGTGTACAAAGATGTCCGCTTGCCGTCTTCTGTCTGTATCCTTACTGCGGGCGAGTGCGGGTTTAGCAACATGGCGGCGATGAAACCTCACTTCCTTTTTCCATTTCTGTGGGGTTTCAATAAACGACGCTACACTGGCTGTGAAACACCAGGAAGTCACAGCCAGTTTCCCACATCCAAGAACTGGCCTGGGTGAGGACAACAATGAAGCAGGGTAGATAAAAACCAATGAAAAAAAAATCTGATTTTTTTTTTTTTATTTAAATCAGATTTTTTTGATTTTTATCAAATTTATTTTAATAAAATGCCTTTGGAGTAAAAATCTATCTAAAGATAGCTTTCTATTTAAAATACATTAATAATTTAGTATATTCAGCATGACATGGAGCTTAGTTATGTAGCATGGGGCTGTATATTCTGCAATATTTACATTTTTGGTAAACTCAATCAATGAATCCCAGCTCTGAAAGCCGGGATAACATGCCCTGCATTCACACAATTGCACAGTAACCATGAGATAAAACAAAGTTACGGATCCATCTTGGCAGCGCCTGTTAGCGGGCACCCACTCACCTGCTGCCGCCACGTCCCTCACCTTTTTGTGTCACTGCTGCATCACCAGCCGTCCCATTAAAGTGAATGGGACTGTCGGTGAGTCAACAGCGGGTCAGAGGAGGAGCCACTGTGGGACAGAGATGACAGTTGTGCTTTAAAAAATTATGATGTAAAGTGGTAGTAAACAATCTTATTTAAACAATTGTACAATGTAATAATGTATTACAAATTAAACTATGTTTATTAAAACATCTGAAAAGCGTTCTTACTCTAATAAAACGTTATATTCTGACCACTCCTGCCTCCTGATCACTGGAGCCATTCCAATTCTGGGCTTCCGCTTCTTGTACTGTACTGTATTTCCACCCTCACTATCTTCTAGTGTCCGTAATCCCGCGCATGCGCAGTAAGATCGCTATTCAAGCCTCTTCTTCGTTAACGATCACTATGGAAACAAAGAGTAGCAAATCCTGGACGTTCCTCTTTCTGCCTAGCTCCCGCATAGAGGTAATACGGTCAACAATCCTCCTCTCATAGCTGAACTATCGCGGGATGTCAGGACTAACGACGACAATAGAAAATGAAGCAGCCCCGGCAGAGACCCTGCATTTTTCGGGTGGAGTCTAGGCCTGCCGGAAAATGCAGACGTACTGAGCATGCGCGAGTGATGTCACAACAATGAAATATAGCGATTACAGCGAAAGGAAGCAGGTAGGAAGAATGACACCTAGCGCAAATGATGAAGCAGGGATTAATTATATCATAATAACATGTCAGACTGGGCATACAGCCACTTTAAATCAAGCCATTTTACTAGTGATTTAAATCAAATCCACCCTGCGCTGAAAGTGATTGTAAAGCCTAATTTTTTTGTTTTTTTTAAATAATAAACGTGTTATACTTACCTCCTCCGTGCAGTTGGTTTTGCACAGAGCAGCCTGGATCCTTCTCTTCTCAGGTCCCTCTTTGCTGCTCCTGACCCCACCCTCCTATCGAGTGCCCCCTCAGCCAGCAGCTTTCTATGGGGGCACCCGAGCCGAGTCAGAGATTTGTGTATCCATTCAGACATAGTGCCCTGACCTGGCCCCACCCCCTTTCTCCCCTAAGTAACTGACTGATTTTGATTGACAGCCGCTGGAGCCAAATTGCACCGCTGCTGTGACTCAGCCAATCAGGAGGAGTGATCAGGAGGAGCGTCCTGGACATCGCTGAAGAGAGATGGGGTTCAGGTAAGTAATTACGGGGTGCTGGGGGGGCTGCTACACACAAAGGGTTTTTTTTCTTAATGCATAGAATGCATGAAGATGAAAAAAAAAACCTTCTTCCTTTACAACTACTTTAAGGGTGTGCACACTTATGCAACCATATTATTTTAGTTTTACTTCCCTCCACCTAAAAGATTTCAGTTTGTTGTTCAGTTGTACAGATTATAGGTCACATTACAGGTGGGAAAGGTTCTGAAATTATTTATCTTTGTCTCATTTTTATACATCACAGAAGCCTGACATTTTAAAAGGGGTGTGTAGGCTTTTTATATCCTCTGTATATAATGTACACAGATGACGGGTCTGACCTCCTTGTATACAATGCAGTCCTGTCTATACAAACTGTACACAGATGACGGGTCTGACCTCCTTGTATACAATGCAGTCCTGTCTATACAAACTGTACACAGATGACGGGTCTGACCTCCATGTATACAACAAAGACCTGTCTATACACACTGCACACAGATGATGGGTCTGACCTCCATGTATACAATGCAGACCTGTCTATACACACTGTACACAGATGATGGGTCTGACCTCCATGTATACAATGCAGACCTGTCTATACACACTGTACACAGATGACGGGTCTGAACTCCTTGTATACAATGCAGACCTGTCTATACACACTGTACACAGATGACGGGTCTGACCTCCATGTATACAACAAAGACCTGTCTATACACACTGCACACAGATGATGGGTCTGACCTCCATGTATACAATGCAGACCTGTCTATACACACTGTACACTGATGATGGGTCTGACCTCCTTGTATACAATGCAGTCCTGTCTATACACTGTACACAGATGACGGGTCTGACCTCCTTGTATACAATGCAGTCCTGTCTATACACACTGCACACAGATGATGGGTCTGACCTCCATGTATACAACACAGACCTGTCTATACACTGTACACAGATGACGGGTCTGACCTCCTTGTATACAATGCAGTCCTGTCTATACACACTGTACACTGATGATGGGTCTGACCTCCATGTATACAACACAGACCTGTCTATACACACTGTACACTGATGACGGGTCTGACCTCCATCTATACAATGCAGTCCTGTCTATACACACTGTACACTGATGACGGGTCTGACCTCCATGTATACAACAAAGACCTGTCTATACACACTGTACACAGATGACGGGTCTGACCTCCTTGTATACAATGCAGTCCTGTCTATACACACTGTACACAGATGACGGGTCTGACCTCCTTGTATACAATGCAGTCCTGTCTATACACACTGTACACAGATGACGGGTCTGACCTCCATGTATACAACAAAGACCTGTCTATACACGCTGTACACTGATGACGGGTCTGACCTCCTTGTATACAATGCAGACCTGTCTATACACACAGTACACAGATGACGGGTCTGACCTCCATGTATACAACACAGACCTGTCTATACACACTGTACACAGATGACAGGTCTGCCCTCCTTGTATACAATGCAGTCCTGTCTATACACACTACACAGATGACGGGTCTGACCTCCTTGTATACAATGCAGTCCTGTCTATACACACTGTACACTGATGATGGGTCTGACCTCCATGTATACAATGCAGACCTGTCTATACACACTGTACACAGATGACGGGTCTGACCTCCATGTATACAACACAGACCTGTCTATACACACTGTACACAGATGACAGGTCTGCCCTCCTTGTATACAATGCAGTCCTGTCTATACACACTGTACACTGATGATGGGTCTGACCTCCATGTACAGTTGTGCTCATAAGTTTACAGAATTTATATGATTGCTTTGCCATTTTTCAGAGAATATGAATGATAACACAAAAACTTTTCTTTCACTCATTGTTAGTGTTTATACACACTGTACACAGATGACAGGTCTGCCCTCCTTGTATACAATGCAGTCCTGTCTATACACACTGTACACAGATGACGGGTCTGATCTCCATGTATACAATGCAGTCCTGTCTATACACACTGTACACAGATGACGGGTCTGACCTCCATGTATACAATGCAGACCTGTCTATACACAGATGACGGGTCTGACCTCCATGTATACAATGCAGTCCTGTCTATACACACTGTACACAGATGACGGGTCTGACCTCCATGTATACAATGCAGACCTGTCTATACACACTGTACACAGATGACAGGTCTGACCTCCTTGTATACAATGCAGTCCTGTCTATACACACTGTACACAGATGACGGGTCTGACCTCCA
Source organism: Glandirana rugosa (assembly GCA_018402905.1). Lineage (NCBI taxonomy): Eukaryota > Metazoa > Chordata > Amphibia > Anura > Ranidae > Glandirana > Glandirana rugosa. The sequence continues at coordinate 182,881 of BLSH010466453.1, forward strand.
TGTATACAATGCAGACCTGTCTATACACACAGTACACAGATGACGGGTCTGACCTCCTTGTATACAATGCAGTCCTGTCTATACACACTGTACACAGATGACGGGTCTGACCTCCTTGTATACAATGCAGACCTGTCTATACACACAGTACACAGTTGACGGGTCTGACCTCCTTGTATACAATGCAGTCCTGTCTATACACACTGTACACAGATGACGGGTCTGACCTCCATGTATACAATGCAGACCTGTCTATACACACAGTACACAGATGACGGGTCTGACCTCCTTGTATACAATGCAGTCCTGTCTATACACACTGTACACAGATGACGGGTCTGACCTCCTTGTATACAATGCAGACCTGTCTATACACACAGTACACAGATGACGGGTCTGACCTCCTTGTATACAATGCAGTCCTGTCTATACACACTGTACACAGATGACGGGTCTGACCTCCTTGTATACAATGCAGACCTGTCTATACACACAGTACACAGATGACGGGTCTGACCTCCATGTATACAATGCAGTCCTGTCTATACACACTGTACACAGATGACGGGTCTGACCTCCATGTATACAATGCAGTCCTGTCTATACACACTGTACACAGATGACGGGTCTGACCTCCATGTATACAATGCAGTCCTATCTATACACACAGTACACAGATGACGGGTCTGACCTCCATGTATACAACACAGACCTGTCTATACACACTGCACACAGATGACAGGTCTGCCCTCCTTGTATACAATGCAGTCCTGTCTATACACACTGTACACTGATGACAGGTCTGCCCTCCTTGTATACAATGCAGTCCTGTCTATACACACTGTACACTGATGATGGGTCTGACCTCCATGTACAGTTGTGCTCATAAGTTTACATACCCTGGCAGAATTTATATGATTGCTTTGCTATTTTTCAGAGAATATGAATGATAGCACAAAAACTTTTCTTTCACTCATTGTTAGTGTTTGGCTGAAGCCATTTCAATCAATCAACTGTGTTTACTCTTTTTAAATCATGACAGCAGAAACTACCCAAATGACCCTGATCAAAAGTTTACATACCCTGGTGATTTTGGCCTGATAACATACACACAAGTTGACACAAAAGGGTTTGAACGACTATTAACCACTACAGATCCGTGCTATAGCCAAAAGATGGCTACAGCGCAGACCTGAATTGCCGGTAGGGTGTCCATGGACGTCCTCCCGTGCACAAGCTGCCTGCGCGCCCCTGCAAGGCACGTTCTGTGATCACTGAGTCAATGAGACTCGGGTGATCACAGATCAGTGTAAGGGGCCAGTCCCAGCCCCTTACCATGTGATCAGCTGTCAGCCAATGACAGATGATCACGTGATGTAAACTAGAGATCGGTAAAAAGCCGGTCACCGGCTACAGAGAGAAGGACTTTGGTCCCGCACTTGGAGAGGCACTGCTGCTATGCAGTGCCCACCAGTGCCACCTATCAATGCCCACCAGTGCCACCTATCAATGCCCACCAGTGACCATCAGTGCCACCTATCAGTGCTGCTGATCAGTGTCACCTACCAGTGCCCATCAGTGCCACCCATCAGTGCCTTTCAGTGGCACCCATCAGTGCCTTTCAGTTCTACCCTTCAGTGCCACCCACCCGTGCCACCTCATCAGTGACCACCAATGCCACTTTATTAGTGCCCACCAGTGCCACCTATCAGTACCACCTTATCAGTGCCCATCAGTGCAGCCTATCAGTGCCCATCAGTGCTGCCTCATCTGCGCACATCAATGAAGGAGAAAAATTACCTGTTTTCAAAATTTTATAACAAATGTTTTTTTTTTATTTAAATTTCAGTCTTTTTTTTCGGTTTTTTAGCAAAAAAATAAAAAACCCAGCAGTGATTAAATACCACCAAAAGAAAGCTCTATTTGTGTGAAAAAGAAATGTTAAAAATGTCATATGGGTACAGTGTAATTGTCATTCAAAGCGCAGCAGCGCTGAAAGCTGAAAATTGGCCTGGGCAGGAGGTGGGTTTAAAGCGGTTGTCTACCCACAAAAAAAAAAAAAACCTGTAAGGCAAAGGCATAATGAGCGAGTAAGCACCGCATACTAGCTCATTATGAAATACTCACCTTAGAACGAAGCTCCCGCATGGCTGCCCGGTCCCTGCAGAGGGAGCGGACATCTTCACTGTGTGGCTTCTTCTGGGTTCACAGCTCCGGCGCTGTGAGTGGCCGGAGCCACAAGACGTCACTCCCGCGCATGCATGGGAGCCCGTCTTTCTGGCAGGGTCCAGCGCTATGCGTCGGGCCATCACTGCGCATGCACCATGACATCAGCGGCTGTGCTGCAAGTGGAATATTTCCTAAGCCGTACAGGTTTAGGAGATATTAATTTTACCTACAGATAAGCCTTATTATAGGCTTACCTGTAGGTAAAAATTACTTTAGGGGGTAGACAACCGCTTAAGTGCCCAGTTAGCAAGTGGTAACCATCCTCACCTGTGATCTTTTGCTTGTAATAAGTGTGTGTGTGTGTGTGTATAAAAAGTCAATGAGTTTCTGGACTCCTGACAGACCCTTGCATCTTTCATCCAGTGCTGCAATGAGGTTTCTTGATTCTGAGTAGAGCTGTACGATTCTGGCCAAAATGAGAATCACGATTTTTTTGCTTAGAATAAAGATCACGATTCTCTCATGATTCTCGCGGCGTAGCATCTTACATATACAAAAAAATTGGGCTAACAGCACTGTTTAGTTTTTTTTGAAAGGGTAAGTTCTCCAAAAAAATTGCGTTTGAAAGACCGCTGCGCAAATACAATGTGACATAAAATATTTCAACAACTGCCATCTTATTGTGTAGGGTTTCTGCTAAAAATATATATAATGTTTGGGGGTTCTAAATCATTTTCTAGCAGAAAAGACTGTTTTTTTTTTCTTGTAAGCAGCAAATGTCAGAAAAGATTTAGGGCCAGTTCACACCATAGAAACGCAGTCCGGATGCGTTCCGGATGCGTGTTTTTGACGCGTTTCCAGTCCGTTCCGGTGCGTTTTTGATGCAGTCCATTGCAGTTTTTCCCCCTTTTTTTCTTAGGACATGTGCGTTCCACTGCGTTTTTGGCGCATGTAGGTGCGTTCCAGTGTGTTTCGGTGCGTTTTACCGCGTTGTAGTATAGTTCAGTGCATGAAAAATGCAGCATGTTCTACTTTTTTTTCTGGAGCTGGAACGCACTGGAAATCACTGCACTGGTGTGAACTAAGCCATTGAAAGCCTTATAACCTACTTTCTATGCATTTTTGATCCAGAAAAAAAAACGCACTGGACGGCATGTGGTGTGAACAGGCCCTTAGTCTTTAAACGGTTAAACTAAACTCTTCTAGGGAGTTCAACCCTTTGATCATTTGAAACATAGTATCTTTTTACTTCTTTTATCAACTTGATTTGGCTCTCTGCCCAGACTTAGCAGTCTGCCCAGATAGGAGAGACTCAAGTTGCTCTGACTTTAGAGAAAGATTCCTGGGGAGACTTCAGGCGACTTGCATTGATAAAACAGGAAAAGGGATATAAAAAGATATCCAAGGAATTGAGAATGCCAATCAGCAGTGTTTAAACTCTAATCAAGAAGTGGAAAATGAGGGGTTCTGTTGAAACCAAACCACGGTCAGGTAGACCAACAAAAATTTCAGCCACAACTGCCAGGAAAATTGTTCGGGATGCAAAGAAAAACCCACAAATAACTTCAGGTGAAATACAGGACTCTTTGAAAAGATGTGGTGTGGCTGTTTCAAGATGCACAATAAGGAGGCACTTGAAGAAAGATGGACTGCATGGTTGAGTCGCTTACAATACGCCAAACAGCACAGAGACAAGCCTTAAACCTTCTGGCACAAAGTCATTTGGAGTGATGAGACCAAACTTTAGCTTTTTGGCCACAACCATAAACGCTAAATTTGGAGACGTTTCAACAAGGCCTATGATGAAAGGTACACCATTCCTACTGTGAAACAAAGGTGATCACTGATGTTTTAGGGATGTGTGAGCTACAAAGGCACAGGAAATATGGCCAAAAATGATGGCAAGATGAATGCAGTATGTTATTAAAAAATACTAGAGGAACATTTGCATTCATCAGCCAGGAAGCTGCGCATGGGACGTACTTGGACATTCCAACATGACAATGATCCAAAACACAAGGCCAAGTCGACCTGTCATTGGCTACAGCAGAATAAAGTGAAGGTTCTGGAGTGGCCATCTCAGTCTCCTGACATCAATATCATTGAGCCACTCTGGGGAGATCTCAAAACGTGCAGTTCATGCAAGATAGTCCAAGAATTTCCAGGAACTGGATGTTTTTTGCCAAGAGGAAGGGGCAGCTTTACCACCTGAGAAGATAAAGAGCCTCATCCGCAAATACCACAACAGACTTCAAGCTGTCATTGATGCTAAAGGGGGCAATACATGGTATTAAAGTGGAACTTCCGTTTTAAAGGAAGGTGACCCCCTCACATGCCACAATTGGCATGTAATTTTTTTTGGAGGGGGGGACCAGGTCCACTTCCTTTCCTAGAGCTGCGGCTCCAGAAAGAAGCTCACCCCCCCCAACCCAGTGATCTTCTGGGACACGTCACAGGTCCCAGAAGATACGCCGGCCATTCACAAGGCGCAGCGTGATTCGCGCATGTGCAGTACACGCCCCAGCTTTGAAGCCAAAGCTGGGTGCCCACACTTGTGATGCCGGCACAGCCGAGGGAAGAGGGAGAAAAGCGAGCCCTCAGGTTACTGCATCTCTGGAGCAAGAGACAGGTGAGTGTCCAACTGTCAAAAGTCAGAAGCTACACTTTTTATAGCTGCTGATTTTTAACTGGGTGGAACTCCGCTTTAAGAACTGGGTTAAGTAAACTTTTGATCAGGGTCACTTTGGTAGTTTCTGTTGTCATTATGATTTAAAAAGAGTAAACACCGTTGATTGATAAAAAAATGCCTTCAGCCAAACACTAAGTATGAGTGAAAAATGTTTTTGTGTTATCATTCATATTCTCTGAAAAAAGACCAAGAAATCATAAATTCTGCCGGGGTATGTAAACGTATGAGCACAACTGTATTCAATGCAGACCTGTCTATACACACTGTACACAGATGAGGGGTATAATGTAGAGCTGTGTATATTCAATGTATACAGAAGAGGGGTATAATGTAGAGCTGTGTATATTCAATGTATACAGATGAGGGGTATAATGTAGAGCTGTGTATATACAATGTATACAGATGAGGGGTATAATGTAGAGCTGTATATATACAATGTATATGGATGACGGGTAGAATGTAGAGCTGTATATATACAATGTATACAGATGAGGGGTAGAATGTAGAGCTGTGTATATACAATGTACACAGATGAGGGGTAGAATGTAGAGCTGTATATATACAATGTATACAGATGAGGGGTAGAATGTAGAGCTGTGTATATACAATGTACACAGATGAGGGGTAGAATGTAGAGCTGTGTATATACAATGTATACAGATGAGGGGTATAATGTAGAGCTGTGTATATACAATGTATATGGATGAGGGGTATAATGTAGAGCTGTGTATATACAATGTATATAGATGAGGGGTATAATGTAGAGCTGTGTATATACAATGTATACAGATGAGGGGTATAATGTAGAGCTGCGTATATACAATGTATACAGATGAGGGGTATATAATGTAGAGCTGTGTATATACAATGTATATGGATGAGGGGTATAATGTAGAGCTGTGTATATACAATGTATACAGATGAGGGGTATAATGTAGAGCTGTGTATATACAATGTATACAGATGAGGGGTATAATGTAGAGCTGTGTATATAATGTAGAGCTGTGAATATACAATGTATATGGATGAGGGCTATAATGTAGAGCTGTGTATATACAATGTATACAGATGAGGTGTATATAATGTAGAGCTGTGTATATACAATGTATATGGATGAGGGGTATATTGTAGAGCTGTGTATATACAATGTATATGGATGAGGGGTATAATGTAGAGCTGTGTATATACAATGTATATGGATGAGGGCTACAATGTAGAGCTGTGTATATACAATGTATATGGATGAGGGGTATATAATGTAGAGCTGTGTATATACAATGTATACAGATGAGGGGAATATAATGTAGAGCTGTGTATATACAATGTATATGGATGAGGGGTATATAATGTAGAGCTGTGTATATACAATGTATATGGATGAGGGGTATAATGTAGAGCTGTGTATATACAATGTATACAGATGCGGGGTATATAATGTAGAGCTGTGTATATACAATGTATATGGATGAGGGGTAGAATGTAGAGCTGTGTATATACAATGTATACAGATGAGGGGTATATAATGTAGAGCTGTGTATATACAATGTATACAGAGGAGGGGTATAATGTAGAGCTGTGTATATACAATGTATACAGAGGAGGGGTATAATGTAGAGCTGTGTATATACAATGTATACAGATGAGAGGTATGATGTAGAGCTGTGTATATACAATGTATACAGATGAGGGGTATAATGTACAGCTGTGTATATACATTGTATACAGATGAGGGGTATAATGTAGAGCTGTGTATATACAATGTATACAGAGGAGGGGTATATAATGCAGAGCTGTGTATATACAATGTATATGGATGAGGGGTATATAATGTAGAGCTGTGTATATACCATGTATATAGATGAGGGGTATAATATAGAGCTGTGTATATACAATGTATACAGATGAGGGGTATAATGTAGAGCTGTGTATATACAATGTATATGGATGGGGGTATATAATGCAGAGCTGTGTATATACAATGTATATGGATGAGGGGTATATAATATAGAGCTGTGTATATACAATGTATATAGATGAGGGGTATAATGTAGAGCTGTGTATATACAATGTATACAGATGAGGGGTATAATGTAGAGCTGTGTATATACAATGTATACAGATGAGGGGTATAATGTAGAGCTGTGTATATACAATGTATATGGGTGAGGGGTATATAATGAGAGCTGTGTATACGATGTACAAAGCCCCCACACATGCAGACCGGCTGGCCGGGCCTCCTCGGTACGGAGACAGGCGGTGACACCGGCTGCACACATAATACTGATAGGTGAGTGTACACAGAGGGGGAGGAGCTCCGTGTCCCCACATATACACCGGACTGAGGCAGCTCCACCTCTCCCGTTGTGACCTGGGAAGTCCCTCGCTCCAGCACTGACCTCCTGACCTTTCCCCTCCACGGTCCCGCGCTGACCTCTGACCTCTCCCCGCCGCTCACTCCGAACTCTGCGTCTCCCTCTCTGTCTGGCTCTTTCTCTCAGCCCCTGACGTCATTTCCCCTCAGACTGGACGACTTCCTGAGCACGTGACCACTCCCTCCTCACCTTTCGGTGTGTTGTTATGGGAACGGAGGGGAGGCCCCTCTTCCTGGTGGAGGCTGTGTGCTGTCCCTGTGCTGTGCGCCCAGGGTGCCCTGTGTACAATGCACAGGTGTACAGCAGTCTACACTCCAATCATAGAGCTGAACATAAAACTTTCAGTCTGATTGTACAATCACTGAACATACACTATGCAATCTCCTTTATATCTGCCAACTAGTATGTAAATAATATGAGGGGAGTGCAATTGGAGAAAAATAAAATGGATTGTTTAGATCTGAGCCCATATTACATTGTTACATTCGGTCTCACTACTGGGAGGCAGGATGGACTTCTCAATCACAACATGGTCACATCATTGGGGTACCATCCTGCCAGACCAGGAACTATCTGTGACAGCTCAGTCCCTGTGCTGGGAGTGCATAGACGTCATGTACTCGGCCACCATAAATGCCGCGTGTGCCCTACTTGACACTGCACATGTGTTATGTGGTTGGCAGAGACCTACGAATGTGCAACTGTTTGTGTTCCTAGTTCTCAGGATCAGTGTTAGGGCGATATTAAAGCGGAACTAAACACATTTCTTCATCAGTTTAGGCCAATATGTATTCTGCTACATATTTCTGGTAACAAAAAAAAATCACAATAAGTGTATATTGATTGGTTTGCGTAAAAGTTATCGCCTCTATAAAATAGGGGATGGATTTATTGCATTTTTATTTATTTTCTTTTTTTCACTAGTAATGGCGGTGGTCTGCAATTTTTAGCAGGACTGCGACATTGCGGCAGACAGATTGAACACTTTTTTGGGACCAGTGACATCTATACAGCGATCAGAGCTATACAAATGTACTGATTATTGTATAAATGACACTGGCAGGGAAGGGGTTAACACTAGGGGTGATCAAGGGGTTAAATGTTCCTTGGGAGGTGTTTCTAACTGTGGGGGGAGTGGACTGACCGGAGGAGGAGAGAGATCGCTGTTCCTAATCACTAGGAACAGACAATCCCACTCAACTCCCCGGATCGAACCGGGATCGGCTTTGTTTACACTGGCAGATCCCTGTTATGTCTCTGCGGGAAAAGATTGTGGGTGGCCGCCGGACATCGAGTCTGCCCCACCCACTGATTGGCTCCCCCACTGGCCAGTGGGTACGCGCGCCCCCACCACACGTTCCTGCGACTGACGTACAATGACTGTTTCTTGGGAACGAGCCAACCTACCGCTTTAAAATGACAGCGGCTGGACGGCAAACGGTTAAGCTTAACAATTCTTAGGCCTCATGCACTCTCTGGGTTTGCTCTCCTGCATGCCTTTCCTCCTGGCAGCAGCATTTTGGCAGAAGAATTGCTTGACGTGCGTAAAAGTGTCAAAAGACGTTTAGGTGCATCAAGCGCTTAGGCATTACTTAATTTAATTGGCCATAATAATAATTTATTCTAACCATTAAAATGAATAATGCTCAAGCACCTGTCACGCCTCGCATCAATGCACATTTACACGTCAAGCTTTTATCTGCCAAAACACTGCTGTGCCTGGACGCACTGGCAGTTGGATTTTTTTTCTGCATCCAAGGCTTCATTCACCCCTGGGCGTTTTGGGATGCTGCAATTCTTTACAGACTACAGGGTTCAGGAGTGCATGCTGTGCAAAATGCAGCCGTCAGGAGTGTGCTGTGTACAGAGTGCAGGGATCAGGAGTGCTCTGTGTCCAAAATGCAGCATTCAGGAGTGTGCTGAGTACAGGAGTGCGCTGCATACAGAGTACAGGGTTCAGGAGTGCGCTGTGTACAAAATGCAGCCTTCAGGAGTGCGCTGTGTACAGAGTGCAGAGTTCAGGAGTGCACTGTATACAGAGTGCAGAGTTCAGGAGTGCACTGTATACAGAGTGCAGAGTTCAGGAGTGCACTGTATACAGAGTGCAGAGTTCAGGAGTGCACTGCGTGCAGAGTTCAGGAGTGTGCTGCATACAGAGTGCAGAGGTCAGGAGTGTGCTGTGTACAGAGTGCAGAGTTCAGGCATTCAATTTACAAATGACAGTAGTGTGTGGCAAGCACAGGGCCAGCACCGGAGGTGATAGATCGAAGTTCTGCCATGTTCTGGCTGAAAAAAAGCTCTGGCTGTAACTGATTATAAAGTATTAGTCCTCATGCACACAGGACATTTTTTGACTGTTTTACAGCAGCTGTTTTTAGCTGCAGACGTTTTTTCCTATAGTCAATAAACCCTCCATCATGTTACCCTATGTGATCATGCACACATAGGCTGATATAAACTGTTTTTAGCAGTGACATTTTTGAGCTGAAAAAAAAAAACCCAAGACCAGTGGGCTCTGAGAGATGTTTTTCAGCTGTAAAAATGTCCAAACGCTCAAAAACACGGCTAAATACAGATCCCCAACGTTTTTGGACGTTTTAGATCAATTGAGGGAGAAAAAAAAACAAAAAACAAAGCACGCTGACCCTTTAAATACACGAAAAAACGCCGGTAATATAACGCTAATAACAGCTGAAAAAATCACTGATAAGCTACTGATGTTTTTTTAACGTCCTGTGTGCATGAAGCCTTAGCTGGAGTTTAGCTTCAATTTTCTGTTAGTACATCTAACAGTACTGCCATGGGTGTCTGCTTTACTCCTTTATCCAAAATGCAGACACCTTCGGACAGTAAGGGGATTATTTACTAAAGCTAGAGAGTGCAAAATTAGTCACAATTCTGCAGAGAGAAATCAGCTTCTAACCTCAGTTTATTTAATTAAGCTTTAGCAATAAAACCTGGAAGCTGATTGGTTTCTTTGCTGAAGTGTGACACATTTTGCACTCTCTAGCTTTAGTAAATAAACCCCTAAGTGTGTTACTGGCTGGTTAATGGGTGAAATAAAGAAGGAAGAAGGAAAAAAAAAAAAAAAGCAGCCACTGCACCTCCAGAGGTGGTTTTGGCCAGCACGGTTGATTGCTTTAAAAAAGGCCTGGATTCTTTCCTTATAAAGGAATATAAATATATAACTGGGTGCTAACATTTTTAGGTAAAGTTGATCCAGGGTGAATCCGATTGCCTCTCGGGGAATCAGGAAGGAATATTTTCCCCCGTTATAGCAAATTGGATCCATGCTTTGCCTTCCTCTGGATCAACTGTGGGTGAAGGATTGTATATGGGATTGTTTGGTTATGTGTATATATATATATGTATACATTTTTTTTTTTGGTTGAACTGGATGGACTTGTGTCTTTTTTAAACCTGGCTAACTATGTAACTATGTAGCATCTAATGATTGGTGAGCTGCAATTTATTTCATTTTTGTTTTTCAATTTAATAACACTATACAATAGAATTAAAGGCAAACTTTTTTTATTTCATTTTGGATAGTGTAAGGGGGGGGGGGGACTTCCTGTCCCATAGCCAAAAAAGAAAGTGAGAGGAAATCCCTCCATAGTGAGGGATCCCTGGTTGTCACCAGAACTAAGGTGGTCCCAGCTGGAATATTCCTGTTTTGGGAACAATCCCAAAATTTGGCCTCGTCTTTCATGTGCAGTGATAATGGTAAAAAGGACAAATAGAGAGGATGAATCACCCTAACAGGGGCACAGACCGCAACAAAAACCTGGCAGGTCTTCTAATCCCTCTTCATTCTGTTCATGAATTTAGTGCAGGGGATTAATCGACCCCCCCCCCCCCGTGAGGTTAATCTGAGTAATCTCTTAACCACCACCCAACAATCTTCTGCAGTAGCACAAAAGAGATTTTTGCAGTAGATCTTTTTTAGCGACTAAAGCAGACCTATGCTAAGCAGATGGACAAGGGAGCATTGCACTCTCCCCACCTCCGCAATCAAATTTGGCAAATAAACATTTTTGCTTTACTTTGCTTTTTTTGAGGCAGCACAGTCTTTCACTCACAGCTGGGAACCATTAGATAGTTTGTAGAACAGGTATAGTTGTCCTGGAACCAGCCATAGGTTTACGGTTGGCAACAATGAAAGAGCAAAGGGGCAGCTAGATAGGTTCACGGCTGAGGACCATGAAGTAGCTTCAGCCCTGGTTCACATTAAATGCGACTTTGAAATTGTGCTTCCTCTAAGGTCACTCAAGCCATGATTCATGCTAAAATTGAAGCAGTCATCTCTGATAGAGTAGCCAAATATGAAGCCTTCTGGTCCCCTTGGGTGGCACACTTATTCCCACGAAGTTAAAATCGTACTTAGTACCGAACTCACTGGAATCTCCTTCGTGTTAAAGTTTCAGCGTAAATTACACTTGGTCCCGACTTCGATGAAGTACCAGGAGTCGGCACTTGGATAGATCGACGGGGAAACGAGAAAGTAACAACGGTTGGCATTTGGATACCGACCAAGGTCCTGTTGATATGGACAAGATG
>BLSH010466453.1:230784-242480 GCA_018402905.1 Glandirana rugosa
AGACAGTGTCTTTTTCGACGTAGGAACACGGACACGAAATATTTTTTTTTGTTAAAGATGGACAAAATTGTCACAGAAGGTCGCTATCCTACTGAGGTCCGAGAGTCGAGTGGGGCAGCCCTGTATGATTTTGCAAATTACACTTTTAACGAATTACAACGAATTGCACATTATTTCACGGATTTGGAGTCAATTTACGGGACTTTGAAACGTGTTGGATTCAAGAGTTTAAAGGTTTGGATAAGACCTGCAAAGCATCCTAAACGAGAGGGTGTTCCGTGTGATCTCTGTAATTCGAACAAAAAACCCCACAAATTACAACGAATTGCATGTTTTTTCTCGAATCTACAATTGGTTAAAGGGGGTTTGAAGTGTGTTATGTTCTGAGACAAATATAGCTTAATGTGAATAACTTTTGGTGTGATATACCAAATGATCTGAAATTTTCAGAATATGTTGACATAGACAGAGTCTTGTATTGTGTGAAGTTTGGGGGAAATTGGTTAACATCTAAGCTCTTTTTTGTACGTTAAGCAACATTAAACACCCCAAAAAACAAGCTTAATGTCTCTAGTGTGCCTTGTGGGAGAGCAAATCCTACGAAACGTCCAGAATAGGTTTGGAAATTTGAGAACTTAGGTTGTGCAAAGTTTCAGGGCATTTAACTGAGGTTTAGGCACTTTATTACACGTTAAGCAACATTAAGCAATTTTCACATTAAACGTTTTAGTATGTCCCGACGGGGTGAGCTGAGAGCCTGGAGTCATCCTATCGCTGGAAGACACTGTTAAAACAGGTAGAAATTGTTTTTTTTTATAAAGCACAGGCACAAGGATGCAGCTTTTTCTGTGACAGAGGAGATGATATAAAGTTTACATAGTGGCTTAACAAAAACTTTAATGCATAGAATGCATTATGGTAAAAAACCTTCTGCCTTTACGACCACTTTAAGGCACCCTAGTGGGGACACTGGAATTGCACTGGCTAGTGACTGAATGTCATGTCAAATCAACATTGAGGCAGGACAATAGACTTCAGAAGCAAGCAGCAACCTGCACAGTTATCTCTTTGTAATCCATGGTCAAACTTCTTACACTGTTGACACCAAGCACTTTGAAAACACTTCTGTCAGAGAACACTACTCGCCAGGTGTGCAGCATTTCTGAGACTGTACCGTGGAGCATGTACCAGTCTCCACCAACTCAGCATAGCACCCCTTTGCCTTGTCACCAGTTTCCTGGCTGGTTGGCTGCCTTAGTAAGTGAAGCAAATACTGTAGTCCTTAGCGACAGCAATCTAGCTTCCTCTGGGCAGCATTCTGCTCATTGGACCTCTGTATAAGACTGTATCTTCTATAAATTCAGTCCCCTGTTGTAAGCCCTGTTCTTTTGATATGCCATACATGCACCCCTTTAAGGACTTCAGACCAGGCAGTTGAACTAAGCAACAAAGTTCTTTACTAAAATAGTTGAAGGTAACACAGAAACAGTTCTCAAAGACATCTTTAGCATACATTCTTGTACAAAGCTCTGTAAGTGTCCCATCAGTTAGTCATACCTGAGTTCAATTTCATACAAGTAATCCATAGCAAGGCAAGAATCCATAGGAGCAGTAAATCCACAAAAGCAGTAATTAATCCACAAGAGTCCAGCATATGTACATGTAGATCTAGATCCCTTGGAACCATGACTGGGTTCCCATCAGAGGGCAAATTGGCAGAGAATCAGCTACATCTTGTCATCATCCCTGAAACCTCTCTAGAAAACCCCTCTAGAACTCCTCTCTCCAGGCACAAATGAGCCCCTATTTATATGATATGGCCTGCAGGGGATGGTAACTTTTTTAAAAAATAGCGGTTAGCAGCGTTAACCCTTCCTTCTCAGGAACCGCCAGCTCAGCAGGTCAACCTAAGGACACAGTGCAACATTTATACATTGCAACAATTTGCAACATGGTTGACCTAATTAAAGCGGAGGTCCGGGCTAAAAAAAAAAATTAAAAGTCAGCAGCTACACATACAGTAGCTGCTGACTTTTAATATTAGGACACTTACCTGTCCTGGACTCCAGCGATGTCGGCACCCGCCGCCGATCTTCGGATCGGGGGACGGGTGCAGCCGCCTCCATCGCGGGTAAGGGAACCCGGACGTGTAAGCAGTACAGCTTCACGCCGGGCACCTTACCGCGCATGCGCGAGCTCTGCCACGCTCTGCTACTGGCCAGTAGCAGAGCGAGCAGGGAGGAGGGAGCCGGCTTCTGACGTCAGCGGCCGCGTCCGCCGGCCAGAACTCCCGGAAGTGTGGAAAAGGACACCTGTCTAAAGACAGGTGTCCTCTTCCCCCTCCCCCCCGAAAGGTGCCAAATGTGACACCTGAGGGGGGGAGGAATCCAACCAGCGGAAGTTCCACTTTAGGGTGGAACTCCGCTTTAACCTGAGGGCATAAACACAGCAAAAGAAAATTGTTAATGCTTTAGAGCCCTCTTGGAAGCACCTGTTTACAGGCCCACCACCTAAACAATTGCACTAATATTTAGAGTGTAACATGTTCAGCAACCTCCACCTGCACCACCAATCCTCACCTTCCCTGTGAGCAGGGGATCCTCTTCCTGCACCCACTGTCACAATTTTAAAAAAGCATGGCTGTGCAGGGCTTGGTTCACACAGCTGTGTCACTCATATACAGAGTTGCGTGAATGAATGAACTACAAGTCCCGTCTACCACCGCAGCAGATAGCATGTAGTTCTCAATGAACTGCAAGGGCAATGGCAAGCGCTCTCATAGGTCATTGATTCTTCCTGCTCTCCAGTAACCGTCTGCCTGTAAGGGAGGTACTGGCAGACAGCTGTACTGGGAGTCTGCAGGAGACTGACATTGCAAACGTGATCTGCTGAACATGGGTGCAATGCTCTTCGGGCTCCTTTAGAAAAAGAAATAATAAATGCATTTTTGTACCTGCAAAAAATGCATATTTGTTTATTTATTTTTTTAAGTGAACTTATCCTTTAGAAATGTTTCCTGTAACTTATCAAGATAAGTTACAAGTGATAGTTTTTTAACAGCTTTGATAGAAATAAATTGAGTCATTTTGCAATCATAAGATGATTGATTTTAGAAACTGTCATTTTAATGTCCAACTTCAGTGAAAAGAGCTGTAGCTCTCCAATCAGCAGGGAGCATAGATTTTACAGATTGCAGAGGTTGGACTCAGAGTGACCTCTGAGAGAGAGAGCAAGGGTCCTTCTCTATAGCATGCTGGCAGGAAACAGACTTTTATACTTAGTCTGTGGCTGCTCTCTAAAGAACTGTAAGACTTAAACAACTTTTTGTTTTGCTCCACCTCGTATGTATTTCGCTGTTTTAGGCTGACTTATCACTTGGGTTTTACAATGTTAATAAATGCATTAAAGATGTTCTTCAGTCACTTTTTAAAAAAATGAAAAGTCAGCAGCTACAATACTGTCAAGAGATCACTTACTTGTCCAGGGATCCAGCACTGTCCTCATCCGGGCTGGTTCTTCACTAGGGATGAGCCTAACACCCCCCGGTTTGGTTCGCACCAGAACACCGCGAACAGGCAATGAGTTTGTTCAAATACGCAAACCCTATTAAAATCAATGGGACTCGAACAGGAAAAATCTAAAGTGCTAATTTTAAAGGCTTATATGCAAGTTATTGCTATAAAAAGTGTATGGGAACCCGTGTACTGCCCTAGGGGACCACGTATCAATGGAAAAAAAAAAAAAGGATTTAAAACAATCGTTTTTTCAAGAGCAGTGATTTTAATAATGAAAAAAAAATGAAATATTCCTATAAATATCGTGCCTGGGGGTCCCCTTAATCTGCCTGTAAATTGGAGCATCTGTATGATGTTTAGAACCGTGCCGCAGCGAAATGACATTTTTAAAGTAAAAAAGTAATCTAAACTTGGTCACGGTTGTCATGTATTGCCCGCTCCTAGCAAAATAGATCAAAAATCACTGAAAAAATGTGTGTGGGGGTCCCCCCAAAATCCAAAACAGGCCCTTTTTTATAAATTTTGGCACGGGATTCCCCTTAACCACTTCAATACACTGTGTTATATATACTACACTGACTGCACCATATAGTCTGAACTGTATTATATATAGTACGGGGACTGCACTCTATAAAATTGAAATGACATGCCCCATTCAAACAGGTGCAGAAAAATTGGGCCTTGCATGTTGGTGGTGGCAGAACACTGTAAACCCTCCCAGTTGCTCTTGTTGGGCACAAGAATGGGCCCTGCTGTTGTAATTTATTTTACAAATTGTAATGACATGCCCCAGTCAAACAGGTGCAGAAAAATTGGTCCTTGGGTGTTGTTGGTAGCAGAACACTGTAAACCCTTGCATTTACTCTTGTTGAGCGCAGGAATGGGTCTTGTTGTTGTAATTTATTTTTAAAATTGTAATGACATGCCCCAGTCAAATAGGTGCAGAAAAATTGGTCCTTGGGTGTTGTTGGTAGCAGAACACTGTAAACCCTTGCAGTTACTCTTTTTGAGCGAGGGCACGGGTCTTGTTGTAATTTATTTTTAAAATGTGTAATGACATGCCCCAGTCAAACAGGTGCAGAAAAATTGGGCCTTGGGTGTTGGTGGTGGCAAAACACTGTAAACCCTCGCAGTTACTCTCGTTGAGCGCAGGAACAGGCCCTGCTGTTGTAATCTATTTTTAAAATTGTAATGACATGCCCCAGTCAAACAGGTGCAGAAAAATTGGGCCTTGGGTGTTGGTGGTAGCAGAACACTGTAAACCCTCGCAGTTACTCTCATTGAGCACAGGAACGGGCCCTGCTGTTGTAATTTATTTTTAAAATTGTAATGACATGCCCCAGTCATACAGGTGCAGAAAAATAGGGCCTTGGTTGTTGGTGTTGGCAGAACACTATAAACCCTTGCAGTTACTCTCGTTGAGCGCAGGAACAGGTCCTGTTGTTGTAATTTATTTAAAAAATTGTAATGACATGCCCCAGTCAAACAGGTGCAGAAAAATTGGTCCTTGGGTGTTGTTGGTAGCAGAACACTGTAAACCCTTGCAGTTACTCTTTTTGAGCGAGGGAACGGGTCTTGTAATTTGTTTTAAAATTTGCAATGACATGCCCCAGTCAAACAGGTGCAGAAAAATTGGGCCTTGGGTGTTGGTGGTGGCAAAACACTGTAAACACTCGCAGTTACTCTCGTTGAGAGCAGGAATAGGCCCTGCTGTTGTAATTTATTTTTAAAATTGTAATGACATGCCCCAGTCAAACAGGTGCAGAAAAATTGGGCCTTGGGTGTTGGTGGTAGCAGAACACTGTAAACCCTCGCAGTTACTCTCATTGAGCACAGGAAGGGGCCCTGCTGTTGTAAATTATTTTAAAAATTGTAATGACATGCCCCAGTCCAACAGGTGCAGAAAAATTGGGCCTTGGGTGTTGGTAGTGGCAGAACACTGTAAACCCTCGCAGTTACTCTTGTTGAGTGTAAGAACGGGCCCTGCTGTTGTAATTTATTTTAAAAATTGTAATGACATGCCCCAGTCAAACAGGTGCAGAAAAATTAGGCCTTGGGTGTTGGTGGTAGCAGAACACTGTAAACCCTCGCAGTTACTCTCATTGAGCACAGGAACGGGCCCTGCTGTTGTAATTTATTTTAAAAATTGTAATGACATGCCCCAGTCAAACAGGTGCAGAAAAATTGGGCCTTGGGTGTTGGTGGTGGCAGAACATTGTAAACCCTCACAATCACTGTTGTTGGGCGCAGGAATAGGCCCTACTGTTAAAAATTATTTTTAAAATTGTAATGACATGCCCCTGTAAAACAGGTGAAAAAAATTGGGCCTTGGGTTTTGGTGGTGCCCATAAACCCAAAATATTGTTGGAAGCCAGCATCATAAGGATTCAGGAGAAATAGGATAGGCAGCATAGGCAGTCTTCAAGGGATCCCAGATCCCAAGCAAATTCAATCAGTTGCATCAGCATCAGGGGCTTGATAGCTGCTGATCCAGGATTAATTTTTATAAATGTGAGCCAATCAATGGAGTCTGTGGACAGGCGCACTCTTTGATCCATTACAAACCCTCCAGCAGCACTGAATGTCCATTCAGAAAGCATGTTGGATGCAGGACAGGACAGTAGCTCGATTACATATTGAGCAAGTTCCGGCCAGTGGTCCATTCTCAAGACCCAGTATCTCAGTGGATGCTCAGTTGGAAAGGTCTCCAAGTCTGCTCTTGCCCCTAGATATTCCTGCACCATATAATGCAACCGCTGACGATGGTTGCTTGAACCTATCAGCCCTGGGCGCTGAGGACTGAAAAATTGTTTAAAGGCATTGATCAGCCAGTCTTCTTCTCGACCGCTCTTCCTCTGACTGAAGGAAGCCTCAGAAACACTTTGTCCAGCAGCAGGAAATGGAAATCCTCCCAGGGCCTGGAAAGGAATTGCACAAAATTTTCTTCAAGCTATCCTGAAGATGTTTCATCCTCTGCTCCCCCTGTGAAGGCAGGATGAGTTTTGCAACTTTACCCTTGTAATGTGGATCAAGAAGCGTTGCCAGCCAGTAATGATACCTCTACTTGATACCACGAACCTGGAGGGTCTTTTCGCAGGCTTTGCAGAATCAGGGAGGCCATGCAGCGTTAGTTTGAGCAGACATGAGAGTCCCCTGGGTTACTGAGGATGAAATTGTCAGGAACTACTTCCTCCCAGACACATACAACTCCTTGGGTTTCTGGGGACTGAAAACCATCCCTTGAAGCCTGCTGCATGTTATCCTCTACATCCATGCTCACACAATCCTCCTCCTCCTTCTATCCTCCAATGGTGACAGGATAGTGCATGCATCCTTGATCAGTAGCCACTGGTGTGGCGAAAAAAAAAAAAGCTCCCCTGAGCCTGTCCTGGTGCCATACTCAAAGGTACTCATTGATGGCCCTCTGCTGTGCGTGCAGCTGCTGCAGCATTGCCAATATTGAGTTCCACTTGGTGGGCATGTCACAAATGACGCAGTTGGTGGGCAGGTTAAATTCCCACTGAATCTCAGTCAGCCGAGCACTGGCATTGTATGATCGCTGGAAATGACCATAGACTTTTCTGGCCTGCCTCAGAATACCTAGTAAGCCTGGGCACCTGCTCAAGAAATGCTGCACCACCAAATTCAGGTGTGCCAGGCATGGAACATGTGTGAAGTGTCCCTGTCGGAGGGCAGAGAGAAGGTTGGTGCCATTGTCGCATACATTCCTGGCTCAAGCTGCCGTAGCATCAACCACCTCTGAGCCTGCCCCCCGCAGAGCTGACAGAATCACTTCCCCAGTGTGGTTCCTGTCCCCTATGCAGACCAACTCAAGCTCCGCATGGCATCTTTTAGCCTGACTGCTTGCGTAGCCCCTAGAATGCTTTGCGAGCACTGCTGGTTCAGAGGACACTGCTGCAGAAGAGGCCACAGAGGAAGAAGAAGAGGAGGGGATGGAAGAAGCAGATGTGGCAAAATCACCACCACTTTTTTGAAGGTGTGGTGGCGTAATTAGCTCCAACACTGAACCCTGTCCTGCATACTTCCCAGCTGCCCGCAAAGTTACCTAGTGCGCCGTGAATACAAAAAGGAAGTACCCCTAGAGGTGGGACTTTTAAGGCACTGACAACAATATATAAAAAATATATCAAAATGTATTATACATATAGAATATAGAGCAAAGACGTATAACATTTTTAGGCATGAAATAAAACAGATAACACCAGGACTGTAAGATTGTATATCGACATTACAAAAACGCCTCAATCCAACATGGCATGTTTCGGAGTGTCCTACTTCTTCTTTGGAATTATTAGAGGAAGTTTGTGTATCTAAACCAAAATACAGCATATCAATACAAAAGATATATGTGCATCACAAAAGATAATCAAAATCATACTGTTGTTGCTTTGAGGGAAAGAAATCACCTCACTACCTACAGATATTGCATAGTGTATGCTTTCCATATTTTCATGCCAAAATTAGAATCCAGCTGGGCCTGGATTCTAGGGGACACTGAGGTCAGAAGTTGGAAACTGATGTAAAAAAAGGGGCAAATAAATAGCCATAAAAAAGTGGTAGGTGTAGGTTATATCTGAATATTGTTGCTTACATACCTGTAAAAGGAACTCCCCTCTTGCAAATGGCTAGAGTTGGGTGCAGTCGTGCAAGGTGGAATCTAGGATAATAAAGGATATAGCGTGTGGGTGTTGTAATGGCAGTGGCCTGAGTGGATGTATGTGTGTGTAAAAATGCACACACATACGTCAACATAAAGGGGACATAAATGTAGCAGATTAAATTGAATACAGGGTAAACAGCAGGGAACAACCCTATTGCATCACTAGATGTGTTGTATTAAATTAAATTAGGCACCTCTCAGCGACAGATATACATAAATGGCCCCTTACCCCTCCAGGCCAATGGCATGCAGCGGTCAAATAGAGGTCTCATCAGACCTAATGTGGTGCCTAAGTCCCTGAAACCGGACAAGGGTTGTCACACACACAGATGGTGGACATACCCCCAACCCCCATCCAAGGGAGCCAAGGCTGGCCACAGAGTATGCATATGATTTATGCATTAAATGACACCCCAGGGAGTCAAACAGCAGGGGGCTTACCTTAGCAGTCATCCGTATTGGACTGTGTAATGCACGACATGGTCATCATACTGCACGCTCCAGCTCTGCAAGGAGAGGAGAGTGTATGTTCTATAAATAGCCCCAACCCCCTCACAGCTGAAACACCGATTGATGACAGCTGTGGATGGTGAATGGGAGGGGGATCTGTGGGTCCGTGACCTGACTGGCCTCCTGAGCTACAATCACGTCGCGCCTCCGCAGCACGCACGTGCGTGCGTGGCAAAAATACAACTGCGCATGCGTGAAGGAATGACACAACGCAACGTGCATCCCACTGATACAGAACTGTCATGAAACCACAGTAAACATTTTGTCATGAAACCAGCAAACATTATGTCTTACCTGTAGCCTACCTTTGATGCATGTGTCCAGTTAAAGGCTGGGCCTCCCTCACCTGTGTGCTTTAGTAAGCCCTCCTCAGCTGGTCTCCATCCCAGGCCTTAATTGGAAACAGGATATAACACCTGGCAGTGCAAGGCTGCATTGCTGATCAACGTTTGTCTGTGTTGGCTTGGTGTGTGGTAGTTCCTCGCTTTTCTCTGAATCTCCGTGTACCGATCTTTGGCTTGTCTGACTATCCATGTCTGCCTGATACCCCGATTTTGGCTCGATCTCTGTTTATCCCTGCCTGCCTGATACCCCGATCTTCAGCTTGTTCTCTGTTCTCCTGTCTGCTTGTTACCCTGACCCTTTTGCTAATACCTCTGACTATTCTGGTGGTTTCTGCTCTGCTGCTTCCTCTCTTCCACCTGTAGCCAGCCGAGCGTGAGCTAGGGGACTCGGGGGCCGTGACCTGGATCCAGTTACAGCCAAATCCATCCTCACCATTAGAGGCTTTGGTAAACACCCACTGGCTCTTAGACTCTGCGCCCTGGGGAAACTGATGCACTAGCTCCCTGGGTTTCAGTGTCCATGCTCCAGGGGGCCCTCTCCCCGTAACTCATTAGCAGCAGTCAGCCATAGGTCCACAACCTTTGTGGTGCGCTACACAATCCTTGGTGCAATTCACACTGCAGTGGTGCGCACCTGTCACCAGACCCTAGGAGTTGTGACAGGAAGGCTCAACTGGCGCGGCATGAACCGCACCAGAAAGCCAAAAGGGATACAAAGGCGGCAAAAGGCCGGCCAGCATCCCTGGCGCCGCCCAAGGAAATGGGCGGCTTACCGGGCACCTCCAGAGGACAAAGGCTACTGCCACATCCACAAGGAACCTTTCCTTAAATATAAAAGCGCCATCAAATATGAATATAACAATCTCTCAAGACAAAACTGAGAACGGAGAGCCAATATAGTTATGCAAAAATGTTAGTTGGAGAATATGCAGGTGGCTGGAATGCAAAGTAAAGAGTTACAACAAGACATCATAACACACTAACAACAAGGCAAAAAGTATGACTACTAGTATTGAGACATAAGATACCTCACTATTAACTAGCACGACATTATACGTATTTTAATGTGAAATACCCTCAACATTCTGTAGGTGGATGGTTTATTTTTCCATCCCACCTGATGAAAAGCCCTCCAAGAATGGCTTGAAGCAAGTTGCTTCATTGAGGCCTGGAGGCCTATCCAAAATGAGAAATTTAATTTTTGGGAACCATTTCTGATGGACTATTTGTGTATGGTGGCCCAAAGGTAGGTCCGGGTCGCTGACTCGCATACTACAAATATGCCTATAGGCTCGAAGCCAGAATTCTAACTTGGTCTTCCAAATGTAGAAACACCTGCAGTTGCACATGAGCATGTAAACGACCCCGGGTGTTCTACAACTGACGAAGTATTTAGGTCTAAACACTGTCTCATCAGGGAGTTTAAAATTTTTAGTTACACACATAAATTTGCAGTATCCACAGGATCCACACAAAAAAGTCCCTTTATATTTACAAGGATCTCATTCACCCCTGACTTCACTACTGATCAATTTGTCTTTTAGCGAAGTTGCTCTCTAAAAAGTGAAAAAGGGGGATTTCAGGGACAAAACGTCCAATGGTGGGGTCCATGGTGAGTAAATGTCAGTATTTCTTTATGATTTTCTGAATTTGTTGCTGTTGGTTTGAATATTTAGTAATGATGCGTAGTGAGTTATCAGCCTCATCAGATTTTTGGTGTGAAGCAAGTGATGTCAGGTTTATCTGTAGGCCCATTTGAAGGCCTTTTTCGGGACGAGTGGGAATAACCCCTGAGCAGGACTCTCTCTCTAAGTTTATTCGCTTCATTGCGAAAAGTATCATCATTCGAGCAATTGCGTTGACTGTATGGTATATTGACAGTATGGTATTATTGAATTTAGTAACGAGTTTGGATGGTAGCATGCAAAATGGAATTGCCTGCTGTAGCCTTCCGATAGAGGCTCAGGGTCCTATCATTGTCCCTTATTACCTCCACTTCATAGTTACATAGTTAGTCAGGTTGAAAAAAGTCCATCTAGCTCAACCCAAAAAAAAGAAAACAGAAAAATTATTTATAACCATACAATCCCTTATACAATCCTTCACCCACAGTTGATCCAGAGGAAGGCAAAAAAAACCCCAGCAAAGCATGATCCAATTTGCTATAGCGGGGGAAAAAATTCCTTCCTGATCCCCCGAGAGGCAATCGGATTCACCCTTGATCAGCTTTACCTAAAAATGTTATTTATATATAGTTATATTATTTACATTAAGGAAAGAATCCAGGCCTTTTTTAAAGCAATCTACCGTGCCGGCCAAAACTACCTCTGGGGGGAGTCTATTCCACATTTTCACAGCTCTTACTGTGAAGAAACCTTTCCGTATTTGGAGATTAAATCTTTTTTCTTCTAGACGTAAAGAGTGCCCCCTTGTCCTTTGTGATGTCTCCATCAAAACCGGCCGTGCCATCTAACGAAATTTTTTCCGGACCTAAGAAAGGAATTACATTTATTATATTGATATATATTTATTGTAAAAATCCATTTCGACTAGTTCCCACTTAGGCTAACGGAGAGCCCCCTAGTCCTTCCTTAAAAAAGGGGG
Source organism: Glandirana rugosa (assembly GCA_018402905.1). Lineage (NCBI taxonomy): Eukaryota > Metazoa > Chordata > Amphibia > Anura > Ranidae > Glandirana > Glandirana rugosa. Next base: position 242,439 of record BLSH010466453.1, read on the forward strand.
CGATATCGTTTAACCTAGTACGAAACGACCCCAAAAAAAACG
>BLSH010466453.1:242490-260238 GCA_018402905.1 Glandirana rugosa
ATTCCATTTCAGATGTCCGAACCTTTCTAGTCAAACATTTACCTATCTTTTGACCGATTTTCTGGCTTAATATTATTAGCCCCCAACTGCATAACGTTACATTTATTAATATTAAACCTCATTTGCCACATAGTCGCCCAATTAGACAGTGCATTGAGGTCTGCTTGTAAGTTGGAGACATCCTGTAAGGACGTTATTCCACTGCATAGCTTGGTGTCATCTGCAAACACTGAAATAGTACTTTTAATCCCAGACCCTATATCATTTATAAATATATGGAAAAGTAAGGGTCCCAACACTGAACCTTGGGGTACACCACTGATAACCTTAGACCATTCAGAGTAAGAATCATTAACCACTACTCTCTGAATTCGGTCTTTTAGCCAGTTTTCTATCCATTTACAAACTGATCTTTCCAAGCCTGTAGACTTTACCTTACACATTAGCCGTGTGTGGGGACGGTGTCAAACGATTTTGCAAAATCCAAGTATACCACGTCCACAGCCACCCCTCTGTCCAAGGTTTTACTTACCTCCCCATAAAAAGAAATAAGGTTTGTTTGACAACTTCTGTCTTTCATGAATCCATGCTCTCTGTTGCTTAAAATATTTTTTTTCCAACAAGAACTCATCTATGTGGTCTTTTATTAAACTCTCCAGTATCTTCCCAACTATAGAAGTTAAACTAACTTTGATCCCTTTTTAAATATGGGCACCGCATTGGCCCTACGCCAATCCAGTGGTACTATTCCAGTTATTAAGGAGCCCCTAAAAATTAGATACAATGGCTTTGAAATTACAGAGCTCAATTCCTTTAGGACCCATGGATGAATGCCATCTGGTCCAGGTGCTTTATCTACCTTTATTCTGTCTAAATACTTCTGGACCATTTCACTTTTGAGCCATTGTGGATCATTTGTGGCTGTGTCACTACCACCCCCATCGTGGACCTGAGCTCCTCCATGCTCTTTTGTGTACACACAGCTGAAGAATGTATTAAATAAGTTTCCCTTCTCTTTGTCCCCAGTCACGCAATCTAGATTATTTTGTAAAGGGCCTACATGCTCAAACCTGACCTTTTTACTATATTTGAAGAATTTTTTGGGGTTTATCTTACCATCTTTTGCAATCTGTCGTTCGTTTTGAATTTTTGCGTCCTTGATTTCATTTTTACATATTCTGTTATATTCTTTGTAACATTTAAAAGATTATAGTGTTCCATCATTTTTATATTTTTTAAATGATCTTTTTTGTCACTTATAACTTGTTTAACTTTGGCCGTGAGCCACATAGGTTTTATTTTTAGCCTTTTAAACGTATTGCCCATGGGAATATACTTTACAGTGAGTTTGCGTACAGTTTTTTTTTTTTAAATTCCCATTTCTGTTCTGTGTTCATCAATGCCAATATTCCCTCCCAGTCTAAGTCCTGGAAAGCAGCCCTCATCCTTGTAAAATTTGCTCTTTTAAAATTAAGTGTTTTTATCTTTCCCGTATGTGTTTGTTGCTTGCAACTTACATTAAATTAAATCATGTTATGGTCACTGTTACCCAGATGTTCTTTTATATGAATATTGGTAATAAGCTCTGCATGGTTTGAGTTTACCAGGTCCAGCAAAGCGTCATTCCTAGTAGGGGCCTCAATAAATTGGACCATAAAATTGTCCTGTAATAGGTTTAAAAATGTTTGCCCTTTAACTGTCCCAGTAGTGCCATTACTCCAGTTAATATTCGGGTAGTTAAAATCCCCCATTATTATCACTGTCCCAGCCCTTGCAGCTCTTTCCATCTGTGCAAGGTGCGAGTCTCCACCTCCTCTTTAACACTGGAAGGTCTATAACCAACTCCAATGATAACCTTTGTAGTGTGCACACCCATATGCAGGTCTACCCATAATGCTTCAGACTCATCACACTCTCCATCAACTAGGTCCTCATTCACACTCGCTTTGAGCTCACTTCTCACATAGAGACAGACACCCTGTTGGAGAAAGAACATGTCTGCCACTGAATTCTGGCTGTTTCTGCGGTGGTGCTGCTCGTTCTACAGCGTCCCTGACCTGTGAACCTCAGCTCCTGCTACCTGTTTCTGTGTTTATTCTGCCTCCTGTTGACCCGGCTTGTTCTGACCTGCTGTTGCGCTGCCTGCACCGACCCCGGCTATCCACGAGCATCCGATTGTCTGCTCCCTTGTACCTCTGCTGCCCGCCCGTTAACGAACCTTGCTTGGACTTGACTACCCGTTTGCCTGATCCTTTGTACCTTCCTGCCTGCCTGTTGCCGACCCAGCCTGTACGACCATCCTTCCATCTGCACGTCTTCTGGAGCCTCACAACATCATCAGTGACCCTCCAGCCTTCGTGCCATCCCGTACTCTTGGGCCTCTGTATACTCTACAAGGGGTCCTTGAATCGGGTGCGCAAGAGTGGTTGTTCCCTGCACAAGACAGACTCCACCACCAGGTTCGTGACAGAAACGAGCAGCCATGACTGAGTCTGCACAGGGAACACGCTCCGCTATGGACGATTTGTGCGCACACCTGGCTGGCCTCACTCAAGCCGTCAAAAACCTCCAAGAGGGATATACCCGGCTAGAAGAACAGGTGCAGGAACTGTCTGCCGCTCCGGCCTCTGGTGCCGCGGCTTCCCGCACCATAGTGGCGCTGCCTTCGGAACCTAAGGTCCCGCTGCCAGACAAGTTCTCCGGGGACCGGGGCAAGTTCCGAGTCTTCCGGAGTGCATGTGACCTATATCTGGGTCTCCAGCAACAAACATTTTCTCTAGAAAGTTGGATTTGTGATTTCCCTGCTGCTGGGGGAACCCCAGGCCTGGGCTCTCAGACTGTGGCAGCAGAATTCCCCCAAAGTTGCCTTTGCTGCAGCCTTCTTCCAGGCCATGGCGCAGTTATACGAAGACCCCCACCCAGCCGCCACCACAGAGGCTACCCTGTACATCCTCCAGCAGGGCCGCCGCCCAGTGGAGGATTATGCCACTGAATTTCGGTGCTGGAGTTCGGACACCGTCTGGGGCAGCGCGGCTCTCTTGTTCCCATTCCGCATGGGGCTGTCGGAGCCTATAAAGGATGAGCTGGCGTGGGTGGGGATCCCTAAGACCTTGGAGGAGCTGATCACCCTAGCCATCTCCATAGACCGGCGCCTCATTGAGCGCCGCGCCGAGATGTCTTCTGGACAGTTGCGTCCCACCTGGATGCTTCCTCGGGTCCCCAGTTACCCGACTCCGCCCACCTTCCGACCGACATCCTCCTCCTCCTCTCCGCAGGACACCTCTGAGCTCATGCAGATTGGGTTGCTTCGGCCTTCGCTTAGCACTGAGGAAAGACAACGCCGGTTCCAGCTAAACCCCTGCCTCTACTGCGGGGAGCCCGGTCACATGGTCAGGACGTGCCCCGCGAAGCGTGGTAAGTGCTTGACCACCGTATCTAACAAACTGACTAAGGCTCCTGCTCATCTCACCATCTTTCTGTCTCTACAGCTTCTCGGTGGGATTATCACGGTGCCGGCAATCCTTGACTCCGGGGCATGCAGTTGTTTCATTGACTTGGATTTCGCTGCACAGCATCATATTCCCCTGCAACCCAAAGCTCATAAATTGATGATCCGCTTGGCCGACGGGTCACACATCAAGTCCGGGACTGTTACGCACGAGACAGTCCCTCTTCTCTCCTGCACTCTGGATGGTCACCAGGAACATCTGCGGCTGGATGCCATTGCTTCTCCTCTCTGCCCCATCATCCTGGGATTGCCCTGGTTCCAGGCACATAACCCGAGCATAGACTGGACCACTGGAGCCGTCCACTTTCAGTCACCTTATTGCCACCAGCATTGCCTGAAACCCAGAGACGGGACTGTCCCATCACTCCTCAGCCTGGAGTCTGACACCGAGCCTGACGTTCGGACTCTCCTTCCTCAGGCTTATCACTCGTTCTTGGACGTGTTTAGTAAGAAGGGGGCTGATAAATTCCCGCCGCATAGGCCCTACGATTGCCCCATCGAACTGCTGCCCGAGGCTGAAGTGCCTTTTGGGAGGATTTACCCTCTCTCTGAGCCTGAACTTGCGGCCCTCAAATCTTACTTGTACGAGAACACCAAGAAGGGGTTTATCAGACCTTCCACATCTCCGGCTGGAGCCGGTATCTTCTTTGTGGAGAAGAAAGATCACTCACTCCGGCCATGCATAGACTACAGGGAGCTGAACCGGGTAACCATCAAAAATCGGTACCCGCTACCCTTGGTTACGGAACTTTTCCAGCGACTGGGGTCAGCAACCATCTTTACAAAGCTTGACCTAGGAGGGGCATACAACCTCATTCAAATCAGCGAAGGAGACGAGTGGAAGACCGCATTCTGCACTCGTTTTGGGCATTACGAATACTTGGTAATGCCCTTCGGCCTGTGTAATGCCCCCGCAACATTCCAGCACTTTGTCAATGACGTGTTTAGAGATTTCCTGGACCTCTTCGTAATTATATACTTAGATGGTATCCTGGTCTTCTCTGCTTCCTTGGAGGAACACCGCAGGCACGTCACCAAGGTTCTGGGGCGACTACGGCAGCATGGCTTGTATGCCAAAGTGGAAAAGTGTTCGTTTGAACAGCCCAGTATGCACTTTCTGGGGCTGATTATCTCCACAACAGGCATCCATATGGATCCCCAGAAAGTCTCCACTATCCTGGAATGGCCCGCACCTACAGAACGAAAAGGGGTTCAGAGATTTGTGGGCTTCGCAAATTTCTACAGAAAATTCATAAAGGGATTCTCTGCCATCGTGGAGCCTATCACGCGGTTGACCAAACAGAACACCCGGTACCAGTGGTCTCCTGAGGCTCAAGCCGCCTTTCAGAGACTCAAGTCTCTTTTCACCTCCGCCCCCATTCTGAAACACCCGGACCCAGCCTTACCTTACGTCCTTGAGGTGGACGCATCTGAAACTGCAGTAGGGGCTATCTTGTCCCAGTGCCAGGTCATCAAGGCCCTGCTCCACCCAGTAGCCTTTTTCTCCAGGAAACTAACCGCACCAGAGCGGAATTATGACGTAGGAGATAGAGAGCTACTGGCTATCAAGTCGGCTCTAGAGCAGTGGCGGTATCTGTTGGAAGGGGCCTCTCATCCTATCCTTATTTTCACAGATCACAAAAACCTGGAGTACCTCCGAACATCAAAGAGGCTAAGACCTCGGCAGGCCCGCTGGGCGCTGTTCTTCTTCAGGTTTCACTTCCATTTGACGTATGCCCTTTCCCGGATGTTCTTGGAGCCAGGAAATACTGCCCCACCTGACACCATACTTCCAGCACGGAATTTCCTTCTGTCCGATGAGGACTTCCTCTCCCAACTTCGTCGGGTCCTGGCCGGTTCCGCTACTGACAGGGACACCCGACTGACTGTCAGAGATGGTCTATGGTGGTTTGGGTGGAGAATGTTTATCCCGGCAAGTCTGCGCCTTAAAATCCTGGATCGATGCCATGACCATAAACTGGCCGGACATTTTGGTTCTCAAAAGACCGCGGAGCTCGTCTCACGGTCATTCTGGTGGCCCAACATCATGGAGGACTGCAAGAAATACGTGGGGGCCTGTCCTGTCTGTGCCAGGAATAAGACGGATAGAGCTAAGGCCTGGGGTCTCCTAAACCCCCTTCCTATACCTGAGCGCCCGTGGTCGCAACTGGCGATCGACTTAATTGTCGAACTTCCTCCGTCTGAAGATTTTACGACTATCTTCGTCATTGTGGATCGAATGACAAAAATGGCACACTTCATTCCCATGAAGGGGACCCCCTCAGCGGCCGAAACGGCCAGCACATTCATAAGAGAAGTCGTCCGACTTCATGGAGTGCCCAGCAACTTCGTGTCTGATCGGGGGGTCCAGTTCACGTCCAGGTTTTGGAGAGCCTTGTGTGCTGGTCTGGAAATTAAGCTCGCATTTTCCTCCGCCTACCATCCGCAGACGAACGGCCAGACGGAAAGGACGAATCAGACCTTGGAGCAATACTTGCAATGCTTTTCTTCTTTCTCACAGAATGATTGGGTTGCACTGCTGCCGGTGGCCGAGTTTGCTTACAATAACACCATTCATTCGGCCACCCAGCAGTCCCCATTCTGGGCCAATTATGGATTCCATCCTACATTTCTGCCCGACCTGAGTCCGGAGTGTACCGTCCCAGCAGCACAGGATATCACCAGCTTCCTCCAATCCAACTCCAAGCTTCTTCAGGAGACACTATCTAGGTCCCGGGAGGCTAACAAGGAGGCCTACGATAAGAGGAGGCGGGGGGAACTGGAGCTCCAACCTGGCAATCCTGTCTGGCTTTCTACCAGAAATTTAAAGCTAGCATGCCCCTCGAAAAAATTGGGTCCAAGATTTTTGGGGCCTTTCCCAGTGAAGAGAAAGATTAACCGGGTGTCATTTGAACTAGATCTCCCGCCTGCCCTGCGGATCCACCCGGTTTTTCATGTGTCTCTATTAAAACCCATGGTCCTCGACTCCTTCTCGGGTCGGATGGTAGGCCCACCGGGCCCCATCTTGGTCAACGGAGAGGAGGAGTTCGAGGTGGAAGCTATCTTGAACTGTCGCTGGAGAGCTGGGGAGACCCAGTATTTGATCAAATGGAAGGGATTTGGTCCGGAGGTAAACTCCTGGGAACCTGAGAAGAACATCCATGCCCCCGGACTGATCCAGGCCTTCAAAAGAAATCGCCAGGGTGGCGACACCCGGTAAGGCATCCGGGGGCAATGTTAGAGAAAGAACATGTCTGCCAGTGAATTCTGGCTGTTTCCGCGGTGGTGCACACGCCTGTGCATGCTCGCGTCTGTTCGCGTTCGCCCGCGCCTGTGCGCGCCCGCGTGCGCCGGAAATGGCGCCAAAGGGTGCTATTTAAACCCAGAGATCCCAGAAATAAGTGCTGCTCATTCTACAGCGTCCGTGACCTGTGAGCCTCAGCTCCTGCTACCTGTTCCTGTGTTTATTCTGCCTCCTGTTGACCCGGCTTGTCCTGACCTGCTGTTCCGCTGCCTGCACCGACCCCGGCTATCCACGACCATCCGATTGTCTGCTGCCTTGTACCTCTGCTGCCCGCCCGTTAACGAACCTTGCTTGGACTTGACTACCCGTTTGCCTGATCCTTTGTACCTTCCTGCCTGCCTGTTGCCGACCCAGCCTGTACGACCATCCTTCCATCTGCACGTCTTCTGGAGCCTCACAACATCATCAGTGACCCTCCAGCCCTCGTGCCATCCCGTACTCTTGGGCCTCTGTCTACTCTACCAGGGGTCCTTGAATCGGGTGCGCAAGAGCGGTTGTTCCCTGCACAAGACAGACTCCACCACCAGGTTCGTGACACACCCCCACCCTTCCGTTTTACCCTGCCTTTCCGAAAAAGAGCATAGCCAGGAATATTAATAGCCCAGTCATGTCAAGAATGGAGCCAAGATTCAGCTATACCAATCAAATCATAGTTCTCCTTATGCACCAGAGCTTCCAACTCACCTATTTTGCTTGGCAGACTCCTGGCATTGGTGAACAAACACTTTAATTCACTGTCACATTTTGCACATGTACGCTGCATATTTTTAATTTTAGTACAAATGGAACCATTTCCAATGGTTGCTTGTAACATGGGAACCTTTTTATTTCAGAGAATATTGCCTTGGAGGTCCTTCCCTTCAACTTACAACCTAATTCTTTAAATTGTTTCTTAAGGAGCCTCCACCTTCCATACATTCGGTCATTGGTTCCAACATGGACCAAGACAGCTGGGTCATGTCCAGCACTTCCCAGTAATTTATCAACCCGGTCGACCATATGCCGAACCCTGGCACCAGGGAGACAGCAATACATTTGATTGATGCGATCCTGGCGAAAAATTATTTTATCAGTCCTTCTAACTATAGAGTCCCCAATTACCACCAACTGTATAGGCCTACCTGCACTACCCCTACCACCCCTACTAGATGGGCTGCTCTCCCGGCCTGTTAGGGGGAGCAGTGACATCTAGGGCTGCCACCTTTGAGTTTGCCACCCCCACATCTTTACTCAACTTGGCAAATCTGTTAGGATACGCAAACCCAGGGCTGGCCTTTTCTGTGAGCCCCTACCACTCCCTCTAACTGTATTAACCCATCTACCTACCTTATAATCCTGACTTACCCCTCCACCCTCCCAATTAACCCTACTAGCCACTTGCTCAGTGAGCAGAGGACCCCTTTCAAGGTTGGCAACGCTGCCCGGTGTTGCAATTTGCTCCTCCAGATCTCTAATGTGAGCTTCCAGAAGGGCAACCTGCTCACATCTGTCACAGCGGTATCCATCCTGGAGCTGTTGCTCCATAGTTGCATACATGCGACACATTGTGCACTGTACAAAGCCTTCGATCTTGGTAGCACACATTTTCCCAGATACAACAACACTAATAACAGGAAATTTCAGATGTTACTTACAGGTTCAGAAGACTCCTGTTATAATCTCCTGTTTTAAACTCTGTTTTTTAACTCACCACTTAGTCAAGTCCCACTTGCTCAGAGGTCCAGCAAGTAAAGAGGTAGCAAGCTCAAGAATGAGACAGCTCAGAAATGAGTTAAACAGAGAGTTTTATAGGAATTGGATCACCTGTGACCAATTAACCACTCCCCTTAATTAGTAGTCTTAATTCCAAAAAAGAGATGCATTGGGAATCATAGGACATAGTGAAAAAGAGGTTGAAATTGTTTTTATTCATTCTCTCCAGGCACTGATGTAACACATCTGTAGGACCATCCCACAAGATGAACATGTCGTCAATATAATGGTACCATACCAGGATATAGTCCGTAAATACCGACAAGGTCTCATCAGTGAGGAAATATTGCTCCCACTCCCCCAGGTACAGGTTGGCATACGAGGGGGCACAGCAGGTTGCTACCTCTTGCACCTGGAGGTAGTGGGAGCCATCAAAAGTAAAGATGTGATTGAGTATGAATTCAAGCATGGAGAGTATGAATTCATCGTATTGGCTTATTGTCCCATTGGCCTGATGTAGGGTATGTCTCACTGCTGCTACTCCCCTCTCATGGAGGATTGAACTATAGAGAGCCTCCACATCGATGGTGACCAAATAGACTTCACCAGGGACATGGAGGCTGTCAATAATTTGCAAAAGTGGATTGTATCTTTAACATACAATCTGAGTTTCATTACATGTGGACAATTACTAGTATCTTTATGCACCTTTGGTAAGGCGTAAAAGGTGGGGACTTTTGGGAATTTGGTCCTAATATAGTCCCACATAGTTATATTGATGCTGCCATTAGCATATGCAGCATCAACTAAAGCATAGTAGTCATAGTTGTATTTTTCAACTATGCTCGCTATGATGCGTCGGTACCAATCCTGATTTTTTAAGATCTTATTGCACATTGTTGTATACTTGCAATTATCCATTATTACAATTTTTCCACCCTTATCGGCTGATTTAATGGTGATTTTATTGTTTTCAGACAGTGTTCGAAGGGTGTTCCTTTGTTGTTTGTTCACGTTACTTGACCTGGACATGTTAATTTTTAATTTTTCCAAGTCCCTATTGACCAATGTTAGAAATCCAGCTGCATTGGAATGTGAACTAAGTGCCGGAAACTGATCGGACTTCTTTTTTAATTTAGAGCTATCACTTATGGGTATCTCTGATTTATTCGTAATTGTCTCAGTAAAGAATAATAGTTTGGGGAGATCAACCTGATCAATAAAATCAGAGTGGTTACTTTTTTCTAGTAGGGATATCAATTGATCCAGGGCTCTGTTTTCCTTACTTGTAAGTTGTGTATTAGTACTTTGTTTGCAATAAAGATTTTTTTAACAAAATCTTGCGATCATATAGATGGAGATTTTTTATCAGGGTGAACTTGTCTAAATTTTCCTGAGGACAAAAACTGAGACCCTTCTGGAGGTTCTCAATTTTGTCTTCTGTCAGGTTGTGGGTAGAAAGGTTCACAATCGTGGAATCCGGAGTGTTCTCTGTGTGGTTAGATTCAGTCAAAAAGTGACTAATGGTGTCAGTCGAACCTTTTATTTTAAGGTGGGAGTTGTGCTTGTTAAAATTGCTTGAAAAAAAAAAAAGAAGCGTCCTTCCTACCTGATTCCACTAGACCTGCAAAATCATTCAACAGTATGATTTTGATTATCTTTTGTGATGCACATATATCTTTGGTTTGATATGCTGTATTTTGGTTTAGATACACAAACGTCCTCTAATAATCCTTAATAATAAGGAAGAAGGAGGATACTCCGAAATGTCTCCATGTCGGATTGAGGCGTTTTTGTAATGTCAATATACAATCTTACAGGCCTGGCATTATCTGTTTTATTTCATGCCTAAAGATTTTATACTTTATGTCTTTGCTCTATATTCTATATGTATAATACATTTTGATATATTTTTTATATATTGTTGTCAGTGCCTTAAACGTCCCACCACTAGGGGTACTTCCTTTTTGTATTCTATTTAGGGATGCAGCACTAATCTGTGACTCTCACCACTCATCTTGTTCTCAGTGCACTGTGAAGGAAAGGTAACGTCCCTGACCATGTTTGCTGGACCATGAGTCAGCGGTAGTATCTTTGTTGCTGACCGCCCTGTCCAAGGAGGCCAAAACATTGCCTTCCACATGACGGTAGAGAGCTGGAATGGCCTTTTGTGAAAAGAAATGTCTTTTTGGAACCTGTCACTGTGCTACAGCACATTCCACAAGTTCATGAAAGGGGGCAGAGTCTACCAGCCAAAAAGGCAGCAGTTGGAGTGCTAGCAATTTGGCCAAGCTAGCATTTAACCACTGAGCATGTGAGTAGCTAGGGCAGTATTTTTTTATGGTTCAGCAACTGGGGTAGGAAAATTTGCCTGCTGACATCAACTGGTGGTGTACTGCTGGCAGATTGGCTGCAAGTACATGTGGCACCCTTTGCTAGACATTCATTCCTCTCAGTGCAGGTTTTTGAGAGGACTGGGGGTATAGTAGGGGTTGAGGTCACAGATGAGGAGCAAGGAGAAGTTCACCTTGTTTTATGATGTGGGTCTTTGAGCTGCTGTTGACAACAGACTGCATGGGAGGTCATCATATGTCTTGTCAAGCATGTAATGCCCAAGCTGTTCTGGCTGTGCTTAATCCGCTTCAGACATAGATTGCAAACAGCAATGGTGTGATCTACTGCACAAGTGTTGAAAAAAGCTCACACCATTGATGTTTTGGAAATCAGCAGGGAGTCAGCAGTGCCCTGCACCTGTGGAGCTCTGTGGTGTGATGCAATAGGGTGGCTGCCCTTAAGTTGGCCCCTGGAGGACATCCTGCCTTGTTGGAGTAGTGCCTCCTCCTCCTCCTCACTTTCCTCCTCTCTTCTCTGAGGTACCCAAGTACAGTCAGTGTCATTATCATCCCCTCCCTCCTCATCACTGGAGCAAACTTGGCAGTATGCTGCAGCTGGAGGAACATGACTGCTAGTTTCTTGTCCTTCTGTGGCACCCCCTCTCTCTAGACTCACATTGCTCCCTTCCCCATCCTGGGAAACATCATCGCAGCCTTCAAATTGCTGCGTATCCTCCATCAGCATGTAACTGACACTATGGTTAAATAATTGTGGTGACTCCTCCATGCATGATGATGGGGCTATGGAAGGAGTAACTGTGGACAAGGAGCGGGTGGAATAGGCCACATTGGCAGCTGTGTTGGAAGGCAAACTAGTATGAGCCTGGGTGACAGAGGATGAGGAGGATGTGGGCGGTCTTAGTTATGCACTCCACCAACTCTTTTGCATGTTGTGGCTCAATAACATGGCCAACAGCAAAAAAAAAGGACAAACATGACTCTCCTGCAGAGGGTTCACCATGTACGCCACCACCACTTTTCACTGTAGATACAGAGGCTGCTTGCCCTCTTAAAGTGGCCTGGGAGCATCTGCCTCTCCTTGGTGGCCTTCCAGACATAATGGGGATCAAATGTGAGTGAATTTTAATGCTTTTTAATAAAATCCTCATCTTAAACGACTCAACACTATGTTAGCCCTTCTTTTTATCTTATGATGATACAACATTGCTGAGATCCACCTGCAGAGTAGGATTTGTACCCCAGTGGGGACCGCGCTACTAGACCCAGTGGGGTCGCCCCTTGAGGTGAGCAGTTAGTGACACCGGGTGGTGGAAAGTGGTTTGCAGGAGTTTTGGAAGCACTTTATATATCATCTTGCACAGACGCTGATCTGGACGGTTATCATCCCTGCGGAGCAGGATATTTTTTCACTTGCACTTTAAAGGACACTGTTTGGGACTATTGTTTACAGCCAGCAGGAGTGTCTGGCTTTATCACCTGCACTTTTATATGATAATATATGTGATGTTTGATGCACGTTGATTGTATATTATATGCACTTTTATTGATTATATTTTGTTCAGCTATTTTATAGAGTATATATTATATGTTATTTTTTGCACAGGTGGCATTTTATGCAGGTATGAGAGACTTATTTTAATGTAGTATTGCGCTTCACTCATCTATATATATGTTTTTTCTGTCAGTGTGGGGTCACTGGTTATAGTGATAGCAGCAATCTATTAGATTTTATATATAATCAGTAAGATTTAAAGGTAACTACACAGGTGGCGCGGTATTAATTAGTATTTATATATATATATATATATATATATATATGTGTGTATTTTCTTACACTGCCTGAACGGACTCTATATACTATATACTGAATGAGCTGTATATATAGTCTACACTGAATAAAGTGTAATAAATATATATATATATATATAAATATATATATATATATATATATATATATATACACACACATTATATACTGTATATATATATATATATATACATATATATATATATATATATATATATATTCTTACACTGCCTGCACTGATTGTATATAGGCTACACTAGATCTATATACTACACTGCCTGCACTGACTATATATACTCTACACTTGATCTATATACTTCACTGCCTGCACTGCCTGTATATACTCTCTAAACTGTATCTATATACTACACTGCCTACACGGACGCCATTAACTAAACTAGGTCAACATCAGTTTCCAGTCTCCACGTTCACACACTACACACAACCGTTGTTCAAGCGGCCTTATATAGTGTGGGGCGTGGACAGAGACCCCTGTGTTATGATTGGCCAAAGGCACACTGCCTTTTAGCCAATCATGGCTGTCACAGCAGAGCGTGCTGTGATTAGCCAAAGCATGAAGGGCATGTGCATGCTTTGACCAATCAGCAGGCGGCATTTCACATGGTCTCGCACTGCATTATGGGGCGCTAGAATTTGGTGCGAACGCCCCATAATGTTTGGAATTTGGCAAACGGCCGGACACCCAATGTTTGAGTCGAACGTAACCGAGAGCTCATCACTGTTCTGCACCTGTCTGTGGGTCCCAGTGTTAACATGTTCTAGTTGCCAACATTATCAAAATATTTATAGGGATACTTAGGCGGGGGTCGTATTATAATTAGGGGTGGGGCATTCATTTGTAGGGGTGATGTAGTGGGAGGTGGCTTGAAGGGGAGTGGTTAGAGTCTGAGATGAACGAGGGATGCAGGGAGAAAGAGAGAGGGAGTAAGAAAGAAAGAAAGAAAGAGATAGGGGGAAAAGGAGAGAGAAGGAAGGAAAGAAAGCGGGATGGAGGGACAACAGGCCCAGATCCTACACCACAATAACAATATGTGTATTCCAGAAAGTTTAACAATCAGCGGATAAAGATACTTCAAACACCTGGTGTTAGCGCTTCAATCATTACGGCACCATGGTTGATAGGGGGGTTTATTTACTAAATGCAAACTTTGCACCACAAGTGCACTGCAAGTGCACTTGGAAGTGCAGTCGCTGTAGATCCAAAGGGGACATGCAAGGAAAATAAAAAACAGCATTTTTGCTTGTACATGATTGGATAATAAAATCAGCAGAGCTTCCCCTCATTTCAGATCTTCCCCTCAGATTTACAGCGACTGCACTTTCAAGTATATTTTCAAGTGCACTTGCAGTGCACTTGTACTGCAGGGTGGATTTGCCTTTAGTAAATCAACCCCATAGTGTCAGGATGATTGAAACACATTATTTATATTATTACATTGTAATACAGAAATTAAATAGTTCAACTCACCATAATACAGAACCAGTGGGAGCCCTGAGCGTGTCACTTGCCACGTCACCTGCCCCCAGATACTGCTTGTCACTTGCCACTTCGTCTGCCACCAGATGCAGCTTGTCACTTGCCACGTCGCCTGCCACCATATGCAACTTGTCACTTGCCACTTTGTTTGCCACCAGAATGCAGCTTGTCACCAGGATGCAGCTTGCCACCAGAATGCAGCTTGCCACCAGGGGCCGGCACTGGTGATTTGATCTCTACCACCTTTTCACAGAGAAGACTAGCTCGTGGAGGCCAAGATAAAGAATGGACCAGCAGCAGGCCGCGGGGCGGGGGGTTGGTGACAGCTCCATTTCTATTGGCAGCCACCTGGGTTCTACCTCTTGTTTCTTCCCCTCTGCCTCCACAAGAGCTGGTCTTCTGTAAAATGGCGGTGGAGTCAAATCACCAGTGCCGGCACCCGGACCTCTATTTAGTGGTGGCTCTGGCAATACATCGGGAGTCGGGACAAAGCCAATTTCCTGTGACTTTTCCTGGGACACAGTAAGACCAGGACAAGGGTCTGAATACCGGTAATGTCCCGGGGAAATCAGGACTGTTGGCATGTATGCCATGTTCAGTATGGGAAGCCAACCGTGACTCTTCACAGCTGGCTCCCTACTGTACATGCAAGAACCGTGCTGCACTCTGTGAATGGTCCCACAGCCTTCTGGAATCTGGGCCTGTCTCAGGAGGTTGCTGGGAGGGAGGGTGCCTATCTTCCGCTGGGATTGGCTAGGCGATTGCAGCGTAAGTTGGGCGTGGATATCTATCATAACTGGGTAAAAAATGTGTTCATAATTTGTCCTTCTGGGACAGACCAAAGCGATTCTGATCCATCCCAGAACTACTGCACAAAGAAGAGGAAAGAAGATCAGCTCAGCATCGCCAGAGGAAAGTACAGCAGGGACCGTGGCTGGGGGCTTAGGGGGAGTCCGAGGAGAGCGCACAGTGTTAGTTCACCTTCACATTTTTTTCTGTAAAGGTGAGCCAACCCACTAACTCTGAGCTATTTTTTAGGGTTTATATCAAATCAACATTAGATATGAGGTGAAAAGAGCAGTTGAACTCTAAGCAATGCTGCATTCACCTAAGTAAGTATGATTCTTTAAAAAAAAAACCTGCTTCTTTTTAAACCACTTTAAAATAATAATCAAAATAAAGCAATTAGGTTATATTGGTCCCTTCACGTCATGAGAATTAGGCTCCTTTCACACTGAGGCGCTTTACAGACGCTATTTAGTTAAAAATAGCGTCTGTAAAGGGCCTCAAAAATCCACCCCAATGTGAAAGCCCTGAGTGCTTTCACACTGGGGCGGTGCGCTTGCAGGATGTGTGGGGCGGTGAGGGGAGTGGTGTATATACCCCTCCTCTAACGCCCCTGCCATTGAAATGAATGGCAAGCGCTTCCGAAGCGGCTGCACACCGCCTCGGTAGCGCGGAGCGCCGGCACTTTTAACCCTGTCCTTGTGGGGGGTTAAAAGTGGCGCGCTCCCGCCTGCATAACGGAGTCATATCGCTGGTTAAACTCCGCTAAAACTAGCAGGGTTTGACCGTGATCGCGGCTACCGCTTCAGTGTGAAAGTAGCCTTAGAGTAAGGCCTCATGTATACAGGACTTTTTTGACTGTGTTCCAGCAGCTGTTTTCAACTGCGGACGTTTTTTTCTACAGTCAATAAACCCTCCATCATGTTATCCTATGTGTTCATGCACACATAGGCTGTTATCAACTGTTTTTAGCAGTGACGTTTTTGAGCTGTAAAAAAAACCGCAAAACCAGAGGGTTCTTTTGGACGTTTTTCAGCTGTAAAAATGTTGAAATGCTCAAAAACGCCCAAAAATGCTCAAAAACATCAATCCCCAACGTTTTTGGACATTTTAGATCAATTGGAAAGAAAAAACAAAAAAAAAGGCTGGCCCTTTAAAAACGCTAAAAACACGAAAAAATCTGCGGTAATATAACACTGGTAAAAGCTGAAAAAAATCACTGATAAGCTACTGACGTTTTTTGGATTTTTTTTAAAGTCCTGTGCGCATTAAGCCTAAGGCCTCATGCGCACAGGACGTTTTTTTGACTGTTTTACAGCAGCTGTTTTCAGCTGCAGACGTTTTTTCTACATTCAATAAACCCTCCATCATGTTATCCTATGTGTTCATGCACACATAGGCTGTTATCAACCGTTTGTAGCAGTATCCTTTTTGAGCTGTAAAAAAAAACCCAAGACCAAAGGGTTCTTTTGGACTTTTTCAGCTGTAAAAATGTTCAAACGCCAAAATGCTCAAAAACGTTGATCCCCAACGTTTTTGGACGTTTTAGACCAATTGAAAAAAAAAAAAACCGCTGGCCCTTTAAAAACGTGAAAAAACGCTAAAAACCGAGGTAATATAACGTTGGTAAAAGGTGAAAACATCCCTGATAAGCTCCTGACATTTTTTGGACGTTTTTTTAAAGTCTTGTGTGCATGAAGCCTAAAAGTTATGGTGGGTCCAGCTGATCTCCCATAGCGACCTATGAATAAACTGTCTGAAATGAATGAATAATAATAATAATAAAAACGTATTACTATTAATAATTTGTTACATTCTATTTGTTTAGATGCGGCATTCGTTATTTCGGATAATTCGTAACTTTGGATAAATTCGTATTCATTACATTCACTAACAGCCAAATTTGAAAGGAAATTCCAATACCTATAATTTAATAGTTAGTTATTATTAGTCAGTTAGTTATTATTTAGAATTTTTGAATTTCCGAATTATCAGATTTCGAAATTCAAATTTTTCCAAAGTTACGAATTTATTCTAAATACCGAATCTTGATCATAATAAATGACCCAAAAAATGAAAAAGAAAAAAATGAATGAAACAAACAAAAGAATTTTTTCGGCAGTGCACATGTCTAATCTAAGGTCATTTGGCTTATGTATTATTACGTTTCCACAGCACTGTTATTTCTTTTAAACACATGTGGTTGTACAATGGCCACAAGTGTACAAAGGGGGATGTAGTCCTTATTCAGCAAAATGGTCCATTCCACCCAAGAAATAGCCAAACAAATAACACTGAAATGGGGAAATCTATGTGTTGGAGTGTGCAAATGTATCTGCATTGTTATCAGCCGGTGGGTTGAGATATCTGTGTAACTGGCTGCTCTGGCATGCATGGAAATAAGAAGACGGACCAGCTTTGTCACAGTTGGTTAGCCCTCATCCCCTCTAAGTACAATAGAACAGCTGATAACCTGATGAGATCTGTTGACACTGTTTCGACCAGGCAGAAGAATAAAGGTACGTACGGTCTCGTCGGTCAATGTGTCTATAGAGTTGGGTGGCCGACTATTGTTACGTCTATGTAAACGTGTGAGGTTGTGTATCTAAAGGGGTAAAGTCACAATAAACAAACCGATAAAGAACCCACCTTACCTGGTAAAACGACTTATTCCTGATGTAGGGGGAAACATGTGAACACCGGTAACATGTTGGTGTACACAAATTTTCTTTATTGTCACGACACCTTTGCATTATTATGTATTCGGTTTACTGGAATCTAATCTGTACACGTGACGGC
>BLSH010466453.1:271595-286371 GCA_018402905.1 Glandirana rugosa
TGTTCTGGGGGGTCTGTACTGATAGGGGGGTGGTTTGTTCTGGGGGGTGTACTGATGGGGGGTGGTTTGTTCTGGGGGGTCTGTACTGATGGGGGATGGTATGCTCTGGGGGGTCTGTACTGATGGGGGTGGTTTGTTCTGGGGGGTCTGTACTGATAGGGGATGGTTTGTTCTGGGGGGTGTACTGATGGGTGGATTTTTCTGGGGGGGTCTGTACTGATATGGGGTGGTTTGTTCTGGGGGGTTTGTACTGATGGGGGGGTGGTTTGTCCTGAGGGGGTCTATACTGGTGGAGTAGGGGGGTGGTTTGTCCTGGGAGGTCTGTACTGATGGAGTAGGGGGGTGGTTTGTCTATACTGAGGGAGAGGGGTCTGTACTGGCAGAGGGGGGGTCTGTACTGAGGGGGGATTATAGTTGGTGGAGGGGGGGTGACACCATGTTTTTCCGCACCGGGTGACACCAACCCTAGTGACACCATTGACTTCATCCTTTACTTTGCAGGTTGGACTTTGATTCGTAGTTTCTAATAATAAGCGTTGTATCGTTCCCTGCTGTGGAGAAGATCACACAAACTTAAGATAGGAAAAAAAACTGAAAAAAGAAAGCATGAAACGTTTGAAAACCAGTAACCTCTTAATAATCCCACACATGTGAGAAGTAAACTGAGTGGCCTAAGGATTAAGCCATGGCCTTAGGAACTGACCAGTGAATGAGGAGATTGCAGAAGCTGTATTGTTGCACTGCACAGGAAGGGAAGGCTTTTCTCTCTCTCTGATTTTCTGTAATGCGTTGGGAAAGGAGGGGGTCTGTAATGCACACCGGAGACCTCTGTGTCCCGTTTCCACGCCAGGTAAATAATACAATCTGAGGACCTCTTTGCCAGATTGAAATTTAAAACGGTTTCTCATGGGCTTTCTTTTTAAAATGTCACATCAGGGTTAGACCCCACTGTGACAGCAGCAGGCATTCACTATTCATTGTATTTCCCAACACAATTCAGATTTCCTTTTGTGTAGCTGGGCAGGAGGTTATACAAACGAAGCAAAAGGACCCGAATCCAAAAAACTGTTCTGTAAATAGATATAAGGCAAGGCAAACACACCGCATCATTTACAGAGCAGCCTTGTGCAAGGGTCAGTGTTTGTATAGAGTTTGGAACTCTTGTGTGATTGCCAGAGGGGCTGTACACAGATGGAGCTTTATAAAGCCTTGTCTCTGCAGTGCTCTTCCTCCTGACCAACATATCTGGGCTGCAGAATGTGGAGCTCCACGCTGGGACTGTGCCTGCTTCTTACCATCTTCCATGGAGGAGAACCGAGCAACCCTGACCCGTAAGACATTCTTTTTTTTTTTACAGTATTACGAATGATAGTGCAAATAATAAATATCATTTTTTTTTACTACTAGCCTTTTTTAAAATTGTACTAAATAGTATATACAATAATAATAACAATGATTCAAATAATAATCGTTATATGTAATAAACGTTAGCTTCAATTATTATTATAACTTAGATACACCTATTTTATGTAAACCATGCTTGATGTTGGTAATGAGAGCACAACATTTTCCTTTTGTGTTCTATTCTGTACTTTCATATATACCAATAAAAATCTTTGAAAGTAAAAAAAAAATAATAATAATTGTTTTAGAATGATTATTGTGGTTTTTAACCGCTATTGTTATAAGCAAAAATATTGTTTTCTACTCTATTGTTACATATTAAACTATTAATAAGTGTATAATAACAGAACAAATATTAATTCTATTATTTTTATTACTATTACTGTTAATAATAATAATTCATCATTATTTTTTTTTATATTAATGTTTTTTATTTTATTATATATTTTATATTCCTAATATACTTTACTTCCTATTTAAATATATACTATATGCAATGGGGTTGATTTACTAAAACTGGAGAGGGCAAAATCTGGTGCAGCTGTGCATGGTAGCCAATCAGCTTCTAACTTTTAAGTAAAATTGTGAAATAAAAATACCGCGCTAATATATCAGTAACCATAAACAAAATATAAATACACATATAAGTAAAATCAATTCATGTGCAAAACAGTAATGAAGAGCAGCTGCTATAAAATAATTCAAACCATAAAAAAGTCACTTCGAGTTCATACTAGTGAAAGCAGCGCTTGATAGTCTTTTAAAATATAGTGCCGCAACATAAAAGTCCAGTGTCAATAATCAATAATTAAAGTGCAGGTGCTACAAGTGGGTCCTCAATTCCTCATCAAATATGGAACACAGCTTTGCAAAGTAAAGACTGAATCCTCCACCTCTAAATCACCACGTGCTTATGAGCAAATTGGGGGCTCACCAGAACTTTACATAAACACCGCTTGTTTATATCCCAATACTCAGCAAAGAGGATCCATCCTTAATCCATATCCAAGGGTAGACACCGCCAGGAACCATTGATCTCCAGCTCAGGGCAATCATGAGGAGTAAACAAACAGCCCTCATAGTGTATCATTTAAAATACAGGCATCTTTATTAAAGTAAAATATGCGCTTACATGTACACAAGTGCTTTCAGTCGTTAGTTCCTTTTACATTGCATGAATCCACTGCCCAGCAGTCAAACGCCCCTCTCTCTCCTACTCCTCTGCGTCACTGCTGCTAGTGATATGATCCGCCTCGGGTCACCGTGTGGCTTCTAACTTTACCTTGCTCAATTAAGCTGTGACAAAAACCTGGAAGCTGATTTAAGCCTCATACACATGGGATGACGATCGTACTTACGATCATCTCAAATCGTATGTTGGATAATGTAAATTGCATACTGACTGCACTACACGATCGTACGACCACAGAAAAAACATTCAGGTGCATGTAATTAGCATCTGGCCGTTCCTGACTTTGGAGCATGCGTGTTTTGCACAATACAACTGCTCTGTACACATGATACAACGGTCATATGAGCGCTTGTTGGTACGACCAAGTTTTCTAGTTTGCTCATACAACTCCCTTGTACGACCGTCGTATGTCGGCTGTTCTAATGGCGCATGCGAATGATCGATTTTCGGTCGTTAGTACAACCTGTTGTATACGATCGTCGTCCCGTGTGTACGAGACTTTAGAGTGTCACCAGATTTTGCACTCTCCAGTTTAAGTAAATCAACCCCAATATATGATATACTTTTATTTAAATGTTATTACTATTTTTATCAAACCATAATTGTCTTTTATATTGTTAGATTCTAGGTTACTATATTGTTGTATTTTTAGAAAAATAACAAGCAACAAATATAAATTAACTTTATTTCTTTATTAGTGTTTATACTGTGTGTTTGTTTATTTATACATTTTTGTTGCTATTGTTGTTATTATGCTGGATGCTGAGCAATGTTAAATGGCACAGTTATTGCTAGTTAAAAGAATGTAATTGTAACTACTTTGCTATTATTATTTGTGCTTTTGTCATTAGGACAATAATAATTTTTTTTTACTGCATTTGTAAACACTAGATTATTTAATAATTATCTCTAAAAGAATAACAGTTATTAACCACTTCACCCCCGGAAGGATTTCCCACTGTAGGACCAGATCGTTTTTTGCGATTCGGCACTGCGTCGCTTTAACTGACAATTGCGCGGTCGTACGACATTGTACCCAAACAAAATTTGCGTCCTTTTTTCCCACAAATAGAGCTTTATTTTGGTGGTATTTGGTCACCTCTGCATCATTTCTGATCACCGCTATAAAAAAAAAAGCGACAATTTTGCAAAAAAAAAAAAAAAAAACAATATTTCTTACTTTTTGCTAAAATACAAATAATAATAAAAAATATATAAAAAACTAATTTATTCTTCGGTTTTGGCTGATTTATATTCTTCCTCATATTTTTGGTATAAAAAAAAATCGCAATCTGCGTTTATTGATTGGTTTGTGCAAAAGTTGCCGTGTTTACAAACCATGAGAATTAATTTCTGGCAATTTTACATTTTTTTTTTTACTGGTAATGGCAGCGATCTGCGATTTTTATCAGGACTTTGATATTGGGGCGGACATGTCGGACATTTTTGACACTTTTTTGGGACCAATGACATTTATACAGCGATCAGAAATTTAAATATCCACTGATTACTGTGTAAATGTCATTGGCAGTGAAGGGGTTAACCTGCAGGGGGTGATCTAGGGGTTAAATGTGTTCCCTAGGCGTGTTCTAACTGTGAAGGGGCTGGGCTGTCAGGGGCACCAGAGATCTAACTGATCCCAGTGACAGGGATGAGTAGATCTCTTACATGCCGCTTGTCAGAACGGGGAACTGCCGCGTTTACTTCGGCGGTTTCCCCGTTCTTTCCCTCTGGCAGGTCATCATGGCTCGCTGCTGGACATCGGGTCCGCCCGAGCCGTGGGCACACTCCTCCAGAGTGCGGCGGGCACGCTATTGCCCCCTAGCTGCGCGTCTGCAAATCGCCGCTTATTTACAGCAATTCGTGGAATACAACCACACTGCCGCAGTAAAAATACAGTACGCGGTTGGGAAGTGGTTAAAATAATTACTAGTTAACTCTGTAGTTAGAATTAATATTATGAGTAATTTTAGTAGTATTTTTAAATGCTAAAATATTGGTTTATTTAAAAGCACGGATTAACAGTTGTAATAATAACATTTGTTAAATCAGCTTTCAGGCTTTTTTCTCAAAGCACAGCTGCATCAGATTTTGCACTCTCCAGTTTTAGTAAATCAACCCCACGGTTTCTAAAGATTATTACATTTTGGTTCGAAAAATGTCCCCCATCATTTCCTGTATGTTATCTCACCAATGTGCTTCAGCATATACAGTATACACTTTTGCTTCATAGTCAGTCAGTGCAGAAAATAACCAGTGTAGTTGAAAAACAGGATACAAGTGTGTGTTGATCAGTATTTGAACAGAATAAAATGAGTTACAGGCATGATTCAGATATTTCTTTCAACCTAACTTCCCCCAGGGCTACAGACGTCTTACACCGCAGCTCTAAAATCTATGCAAACTGACTTCAGATGGTTGGGTTGCAAAACTTGATTTACCAAAGGCAAATAAGCAGTTCAGTTTTGCAAGGGAAGCTGAACTTTGCAAGGGAACTTGATCCAGTGCTTAGTGAATATGATTAAGTTTCACTTTACAAAGAAAATCCAAGGGGAAATAGGCACATGTTTGGATGATGGAAGTCAGCAGAGCTTCCCCTCATTTACTAAGCTCTGGGGCAAATTCTCTTGCAAAGTGCAGCTTCCCTTCCAAAGTGAATAGTTTATTTACTTTTATTAAATTATCCCCAAGATTTTACCAGTAGATTTGGCATCAGAAATTATTGTAAATGTTGTTCGTACCCAAATTTAATCATTTTGATGTTGCAAACAATGAATTTCAATCCATAAATGGTCATTCCCACTTGAGAGAAGTCAATCTAACTATTGGCTTCTCTGAAACAGGAATGATGGAAAATCGTGAGTCACCGCTGTCAGATTACAATAGCACAGCAGGAAGGATTCCCCCATCCACACAAACGAGGTGGATGGGGAAATTCACTCTATCACTATATCTATCTATGGCCCGCTTAAGAGTGCTCTATCACTGTCTTTGTGGCCACAACCCAAATACCAGGGATGATTCTAGTCTTTTGCTGCCTGAGTAGAACTCCAAAATTATGCCCTGACCCCCCCCCCCCCCCCACACACACACACACACCAAGAAAGGTACTCTTCATTATCTGTATAGGCAAAGTATTGAATGCTCACAACACCTTCCCTAGTGTTGCCAAGCTTCCTAAAACCCAATCTCTATGGAGTACTACTCAGTCAAACATGCTTTACTGAGCCCTCAGTTATCAATAGTTGCAGCATGTACATGACAGAAATGTTAAAGAGTGATAACCATGTCAGAGAATGGGGATAAAGAGGAAACAATGACCTTTAATGTTCTATTCAACTTTTTATAATTTGCACAATGGGATACAGTGCCTTTAAAAAGTATTCTAACCCCTTAAAATGTTCCACATTTTGTCATGTTACAACCAAAACCGTAAATTTATTTTATTGGGATTTTATGTGATAGACAAACACAAAGTGACACATAGTTGTGAAGTGGAAGGAAAATGATAGTTTTCAAATTTTTTTACAAAAAAATATGTGAAAAGTGTGATGTGCATTTGTATTCAGCCCCCCTGAGTCAATATTTTGTAGAATCACCTTTCACTGCACTTACAGCTGCAAGTCATTTTGGGGAAGTCTCTACCAGCTTTGCTCATCTAGAGACTGAAATTGTTGTCCATTCTTTTTTGCAAAATAGCTCAAGCTCTGTCAGATTGGATGGAGAGCGTCTGTGAACAGTAATTTTCAAGTCTTACCACAGATTCCCAATTTGATTTAGGTCTGGACTTTGACTGGGCCATTCTAACACATGAATATGCTTTCATCTAAACCATCCCATTGTATCTCTGGCTGTATGTTTAGGGTCATTGTCCTGCTGGAAGGTGAACATCTGCCCAGTCTGAAGTCCTTTGCAGACTCTAACAGGTTTTCTTCTAAGCCCTATATTTGGCTCCATCCATCTTCCCATCAACTCTGACCAGCTTCCCTGTCCCTGCTGAAGAAAAGCATCCCCACAACATGATGCTGCCCCCACCATGTTTCACGGTGGGGATGGTGTGTTCAGGGTGATGTGCAGTGTTAGTTTGCCACCACACATAGCGTTTTGTTTTTAGGCCAAAAATTTAAATTTTGGTCTCATCTGACCAGAGCACCTTCTTCCACATGTTTGCTGTGTCCCCCACATGGCTTCTCGCAAACTGCAAATGTGACTTCTTATGGCTTTCTTTCAACAATAGCTTTCTTCTTGCCACTCTTCCATAAAGGCCAGATTTGTGGAGTGCATGACTAATAGTTGTCCTGTGGACAGATTCTCTCACCTAAACTGTGGATCTCTGCAGCTCCTCCAGAGTTACCATGGGCCTGTTGGCTGCTTCTCTGATTAATGCTCTCCTTGCCCGGCCTGTCAGTTTAGGTGGACGGCCATGTCTTGGTAGGTTTGCAGTTGTGCCATACTCTTTCCATTCTCAGATGATGGATTGAACAGTGCTCTGTGAGATCTTCAAAGCTTGGGATATTTTTTTATAACCTAATCCTGCTTTAAACTTCTCCACAACGTTATCCCTGAACTGTCTGGTGTGTTCATTGGCTTTCATGATGCTGCTTGTTTGCTAATATTCTCTAACAAACATCTGAGGGCTTCACAGAACAGCTGTATTTACTATATACTGAGATAATATTACACACAGGTGGGCTCTATTTACCAATTAGGTGACTTCTGAAGGCAATTGGTTCCAATTGATTTTAGTTAGGGGTATGAGAGTAATGAGCTGAATGCAAATGCACATCATACTTTTAGGATATTTATTTGTTGAAAAGCATTTATCATTTTCCTTCCACTTCACAATTATGTGCCACTTTGTGTTGGTCTATCACATAAAATCCCAATAAAATAAATTTACGTTTTTGGTTGTAACATGACAAAATGTGGAAAATTTCAAGGGTTATGAATACTTTTTTAAGGCACTGTATATTGATGGTATAATGGTGCAGGAGACATGTAGGCATCGGTCTGGATACCAGCAGTAAAACTGGCAGTCAGAGCCAGGTAGAGTACTGATACAAAAATCGCTAACTCCTCCATTGGTATATGTGCTAATTTATTTAAAATTAAACTACTACCAAATATAGCACTTCATACAAAGTACCAACCTGACACCAAACAAAATGTATAACACTAGGTTAAAGTACATCTAGAGGCAAAACTTTTTTCATTTTGGATGGAGTGGAGAGAGATTATAACACCTGTCAGTTTCTATAGCTGTCTGTGACCCCGTTAAGGAGAATCGCCCTCTCTATTTGTCCTGTTTACCATTATCATTAAAAGTGAAAGTAAAAGAAACTCCTAAATTCTGCGATGTCCCCAGAAAACGAATAGAGGGGAAATCTTCCAATGGGGACACTAGTTCTGGTGACCTGGGGTCCCTAAGGAATTCTCTTAATTTGCAGGGATTTCCTCTCACTTCCTGTTTTGGCTATAGGACAGGAAGTGAATTGAAATCTCTCTTATGGGATACAGATGGAAAAAAATAAACTGATAGGGGTAATGACCCTCCTGTACTATATTGCCTATAGTTCTACTTTAATACTGATATAAAAACATAATACACAGTATATTGTATCAAGCAGAATAGCAGATGAGAAATAATATATGGATATTTGAATATGATTAATAATTTTTAGAATATATGGCAGCAATGTGATAACCCTGTTCAGCAACCACAAAACCTACCTCCAACAACAACCTCCCCCTCTGTACAACAGTAAATACACCCCTCCAGAAACCGAATGACCCCTTCTTCTCAGGCTTAACAGCCACAACACACTTCCCTCTGTCACCTGCCATGCACACCTTGCTGAACCCACAATATATTCCTCCAGAAACCAGAATATACACCATCTAGCACCCACAATATTTTTTACTCTATACTGTATACCTCAACAAAAACTACAATATAGCCCATCAGCAGCCATGTATCTCTGCCCTATAACTATAGTATCTTCCTCCAGCAGCTACAATATATTCTGTCCAACAGCAACACATCTCTCCTGGGATTACAGTATCCCCTTCCAGCAGTCACAAATAATCCATTCCACAAGCCTTGGACCTCTCCTCTGTTGACTTCCCTACAACACATGCAGGCAATAGCATCAAGAAAGTGGACCTGGTTAAAGTGGAAGAGACAGGAAAAAAACTGAGTTTGAGCATTGACAACCTAATGAAGATCTCACCAAAGTGACTTCACTACACTAGCTAGCTTTGCCCCCAGAACAAAGGTATTGGAACCAGCTGCTCTAGCCTCTAAATAGTCATTATATCTTGTGTGGCCCATTGCTTGAATAATAGGCTGAGCAGTAATGTTTAAAGCCCAATTGAAGTCACAAAAAGCAGACGCTCGGTCTGATAGACATTGTACTTACAACCTCCATTTGTATAGTCTTACACCTGCTTTGCTCTTATTGCAGTTGTATAGTCTTAACATGACTATGCAGGCCAGTAGACACCAGGTTTTGACCACACTCTCCAGTGCACTCCTTGAACAGACCTGGCCAGACACACACTTTTTACTGCATTACAAGTCTGCAAGAAGACACTTATAATGAGGGGTGTGCCCAGCACACATATATGCCAGCATACAGCACTAGAGCAGGAGACCAAGAAGCACATTACTACTAAGAGAAATAAGGTATTGTAAGGCATTTACAAGTGAAAATGGGTTAAAAAACAAAATCACAGGGGAAAAAAAACTCTAAAGGTTAGAGAGTGATATAAAAAGTTCTAGGAGAGATTCTTCTGTGTTTAGCATTTAGGTTTCAGTCCTATAGAGTTATACAAGTCAAAAAGATAAAGTAGAACTCTAGGGGTAGGCGGGTGGTATCTCCTCCATGTTCTCCTCCACATTGAGCGCCAAGTGTGGACCATATCAGAAGCCTACCCTGGGCACTTAGAACATGATAGTTTTCAAACAAGTGACCTGTTCTAAGTGCCCAGGGTAGGCTTCTTATATGACCCACACTTGGCGCTCAATGTGGAGGAGAACATGGAGGAGATACCACCCGCCTACCCCTAGAGTTCTACTTTATTTTTTTGACTTATATAACTCTACTCACATGGGGTACCTTTGCTTAAACACATGACTGAACTCTAGTAACTCTCTCAATGTAATTATACACCACCATGGTCACTGATGCATTTAGAAGGGACAAGCAGAGCCAATGCCCTCTCCACCTATCCAGCGTATCACTGCTACCTCACTCCTAGTAAAATACCCGCCATGCACCTAGTACTGACTCTATGCATGCACTTCACTTAACTCTTCTTTGGTACCTGTGTACAGGTTGGGGGCCTCTGTGGTGCTGATCTGCTTCCGTTGCTATGGGAGACGGACCTGCTCACAGAGAGAGTAACAACAACATCTCCTCCTGTTAGAAGCTATCCCACTTGTCACATGTACTTGCTTATGGCAGACTGCTGGAGAGTCCTTTGTTACCCTTGGTAACCACTTTATCTTCACACTGTGTTAACTATTACTGTTATCTTCATACCCCAATGTGCTTAGTGACCCGAGCTGTAGACTGTGTGCTAAATACTTGCATTACACCCCTTGAGTAACTTCAGACCAGGAAACTTGGTCATTCCAAATAACATTAGCAACAGTCTTTTCCTAACATCCCTAGTCCCTAACTCAGGCCCCAGGATATCTGCACAGGAAAGAGTCCATCTTTGGTATCCAGGATTGGTATCTTCAGCAGTTCCTCAAGGCTGTAGCAGGATCATAAGGACAGATGTGCATTAATTGTCACTCCAGAATTTCCAGCAGGCCAACAGAACAGGGTCTGACAAGGGCACCAGCAGCAAGCTTTCTACATGCTCATTCTCACTCGCCCTACGCGCTTTAAATCAGACCCCTGTCTCATTTTTACAGCACAGGACTAGTGGGTTGGACCCAACAAAGCCCACCAAAAAATAACCAGGAAACATAATTAATACTAACCCTCCCAACTAGGGTAGCATAAACTCTACCTGCCTACAGAACCAATACTCACATTGGTAGAGTTGCAGCCACAAAGTGTTTACTCATGCCTTCCTGATGAGAGCCATTCTTAGTGCCATGAAATGTGTTGATAGTGTTTATGATTATTATTATTATTACTATACAAGATTTATATAGCACCAACAGTTTGTGCAGCGCTTTACAATATAAAGAGAGACAATACAGCAACAGTACAATTCAAAACAAGAGGGTTGGAGGGACCCTACTCCTGTGAGCTTACAATTTAAGAGGGAAGGGTTGGTGAAACAAAAGGTAGGAACCTGTGAGGGATGAACTGATAAGGGGAGTAGAAGATTCCATTGTTAGCTGGAAGCAGGATAGGCCTCCCTGAAGAGATGAGTTTTCAGGGATCACCTAAAAGTGGTCAGAGTAGGAGATAGGCGGACAGAATGGGGCAGAGAGTTCCAGAGGATGGGAGAGGCTTTTGAGAAGTCCTGGAGACTAGCATGAGAGGAAGAGAGTAGGAGGTCTTGGGAGGAGCGGAGAGGACAGTTTGGGTGATACTTGGAGATAAGATTGGTGATGTAGTTTGGGGCAGAATTGTAAATGGCTTTGTATGTCATGGTTAGAGTTTTGAATTTTATTTGTTGGGCAATTGGAAGCCAGTGGAGGGATTGGCATAGAAGAGTGTCAGACACAGAACGGTTGGTAAGGTGGATGAGTCTGGCAGCAGCATTCATGATAGACTGAAGAGGGGATAGCTTGCGGAGAGGTAGGCCAATTAGGAGGGAGTTACAATAGTCAAGGTGAGAGATAACAAGGGAGTGAATAAGTTGCTTAGTGGTGTCAACGGTTAGGAAGCGGCGTATTTTGAAGGTGAAGTCTGCATGATTTGGACAGTGATTGGATTTGGGGATGAAGGGACAGGTCAGAGTCCAGGATTACACCTAGTACCTTGGCATGAGGATAGGGACTGATAGTTGTATTATTGATCTTGATGGAGAAGTCAGGGTGAGGGGCACGGGCTGGAGGAAAAATTATGAGCTCAGTTTTAGAAAGATTGAGTTTAAGGAAGTGGTGTGACATCCAAGCTGATATGTCAGTCAGTAAGTTAGTAATGCGAGAGGAGACTGAAGGAGTGAGGTGACGAGTAGACAGATAGATTTGTGTGTCGCCAGCATAGAGGTGGTACTGGAAGCCATGGGAGTTTATTAACGGACCAAGGGAGGAGGTGTAAAAGGTGTTTACATGCATAAAGATCAGTCCTTGATGTAAAAGGTTCCCTCAGGAATTCTTTTCTATATGGGTGGCACAGTGGTGTAGTAGATAGCACGTTTGCCTGGCAGCAAAAGGGTCGCTGGTTCGAATCCTAACCACAACACTACCTGCCTGGAGTTTGAATGTTCTCCCTGTGCCTGCGTGGGTTTCCTCTGGGTACTCCGGTTTCCTCCCACACTCCAAAGACATGCTGGTAGGTAAATTAGATCCTGTCTAAAATGGCCCTAGTATATGTATCAGTGTGAGTTAGGGACCTTAGATTGTAAGCTCCTTGAGGGTAGGGACTGATGTGAATGTACAATACATATGTAAAGTGCTGCGTAAATTGACAGCGCTATATAATACATATACCTGAAATAAATAAATAAAATATACAAGTGCCTCTGCAATAACCAATTTTGCTTCCTCACACTTAAAAAGCATAATATACGGGATAACAAGTACAGTATATGAAAAGTGAAAATGGCATATAACTTCAGCTGAACTTTCAAACAGAAGTTTCTTTTTTTTTGGGTGGGATACAGCAAGATACGCATTCGTTCTGCAATGCTGTGTATCTCATTATATAAAGACTGCTGTTTCTGCCACGTTCTTTGAATGGGTGGCGGAGCAGCTGAAGGATTCCACTGACCATTCACAGAACGCACTCTGTAGCAGCAGTTATCTTCCATAGCACTGCTGTGTTCACTGCTCAGGACAGCAAGGAGGATTTTTAGTAAAAGTAGCCACCTGCAGGTGATGGGACTTAACTTCTGCTTTTATAGGTTGGGCCACCATTGATCATAAAACACATATAATGTTCATTTTGCCACCCATCTTTTAATATAAAAACTGTCATGGACAGTGCTGTTCTATCAATCAAGTTTTAGAGTCACACTCCAGAATTTCAGCACCCTGAGATCTTTCCCAGGTCAAATAAAGCATTGATAATGACTGCTGAATGTTCATGTGATATCTCTAGAGCAGTATTATTATTATACAGAATTTATATAGTGCCAACAGCTTGTGCAGCACTTTACAATACAAAGAGAGACAATACAGCAACAGTACAATTCAAATCAAGAGGGTTGGAGGGGCCCTGCTCCTGTGAGCTTACAATCTAAGAGGGAGCTGGTGAAACAAAAGATAGGGAACTGTGAGGGATGAACTGAGGGGAACAGAAAATTCTGTTGTTAGCTGGAGGCAGGATAGGTAGTCTCCAAGCTGCGGCCCAGGGGCCAGATACGGCCCTTTGCTTGCTTTTATCCGGCCCTTGGGGCATTATTTCATCCCCTGATACCAACAATAGGGCCTAATTTCCCCGGCCACTAACACCAGTTAAGGGGCACCATTCCTTTCAATGACACCACAGATGGGGCACAATTCCTCCCAATGACACCAACAATTGGGCCCAATGCCACCAATGATGGGGCATGAATCCTCCCACTGTTATTTCCCGCTAAAGTTGGGACCTTTTCTACTCCCAATGGCCACAGTATGGCCCCCTAAAGTCTGAAGTTTAGTAAAACAGCCCTTTGTTTAAAGAGTTTGGAGACCCCTGCTCTAGAGCCTTAGCTGTCTTTTCAGCTGATATTCTCCAATTATGTTATGAACATATTGTGCATTTTCAGGTATAGTGACAATAGATCGTCCTGGTTTGTTTTCAGCTATGATACTGAAATGTCCTTTCATGATTTGGGCAAGCTGGTTTTTACAAACAACTATGTAATTATAAGTGTAATTATGACTCTTATCAGCTGATAGATGTATATGGAGGGCTCTTATGCACAAAGGGACCTCTAAAATGATCCAATGGTGTAAATCACTAAGTATTCAGAGATAAAAGAGTGCCATGCCAAAAATCCAGAGACAGTCCAACACGTTTTAGATGTTTGGAAGGCCATATACACTATATTGTCAAAAGTATTGGGACACACGCCTTTATACGCACATAAACTTTAATGGCATGCCAGTCTTAGCCCATAGGGTTCAAAATTTGAGTTGGCCCACCCTTTGCAGCTATAACAGCTTCAACAGGGTTTAGGAATTTGTTTATGGGAATGTTTGACCATTCTTCCAGAAGCACATTTGTGAGGTCAGGCACTGAAATGAACGAGAAGGCCTGGCTCACAGTCTCCACTCTAATTCATCCCAAAGGTGTTCTATCGGGTTGCGGTCAAGTCACTCGACCCCAAACTTGCTCATCCAAGTCCTTATGGACCTTGCTTTGTGCACTCATAGTCATAGTGTAACAGGAAGGGGCCATCCCCAAACTGTTCCCCAAACTGTTCCCACAAAGTTGAGAGCATGAAATTGTTAAAAGTTTCCTTCACTGGAACTAAGGGGCCAAACACAACCCCTAAAAAACAACCCCACACCATAACGCCCTCCACCAAATGATTTGGACAGTGCACAAAGCAAGATCCACAAAGACATGGATGCCATAACCAGCTGTGAAAGCCTGCTTTATGATCACCTGCTTTCTTCTCTGCAAAATTGTTTGTCACCAGTTGTCACCAATTTCCTATTACCGTATATACTTGTGTATAAGTCGACCCGTGTATAAGTCGACCCCCCTACTTTTGCCCAAAAAATGTGGGAAAACGTATTGACCCGCGTATAAGCCTAAGGTGTGAAATGCAGCAGTCAGAACACAGGGACAGGGAGCCAGAACACAGGGACAGGGAGCCAGAACACAGGGACAGGGAGCCAGAACACAGGGAGTTTAGCCAGGACACAGGGATTTTAATGCCAGGACACAGGGATTTTAATGCCAGGACACAGGGATTTTAATGCCAGAACACAGGAATTTTAATGCCAGGACACAGGGATTTTAATGCCAGGAATTTTAAGGACACAAGACCGTAATTTTAGGGACACAGGACCGTAATTTTAGGGACACAGGACCGTAATTTTAGGGACACAGGACC
>BLSH010466453.1:286984-301805 GCA_018402905.1 Glandirana rugosa
GGGTTTTTATTTTTTTTTTATTTTTTACTACTAATGGAGGCGATCTGCGATTTTTAGCGGTACTGCGATATTTCAGCGGGCATGTCGGAACATTTTGACACTTTTTTGGGACCATTGGCATTTATACAGCGATCAGTGCTATAAAAATGCACTGATTACTGTGTAAATGCCATTGGCAGTGAAGGGGTTAACCTGCAGGGGGCGCTCTAAGGGTTAACTATGTTCCCTGGGCGTGTTCTAACTGTATGGGGGCTGGCCTATCTGGGGAAGGGAAGTGGTCACAGCCTTCACGTACAGGAAGGCTGTGATCACAGCCCTTCCCCCTCACACAGAGCGGAGGTCCGTGTTTACTTACACGGACCTCCGATCCTTCACTCCGGGGGGGGGCATCGCGGGTGGCCGGCGGCAATCGAAGCCGCCGCACCCGCTCCCTGGCCCTCCCCGGACACAGTCCGCTCACTGTGCGCGATCAGGCGGCCGCCATCGTATGACGGCGTTTTGCCTTACAGAGCCACTTTGCCGCCGTCAAATGCCGATCGGCGGTCGGCAAGTGGTTAATTACACTTACACAGCACAGAACGGCTCTTAGAAGCAGCACAGCTCTGTTTAACGTGAAACTACTGATCACCCACAGACACTGACTCGGGTATAAGTCGAGGGGGGTCTTTTTGAGCACAAAAAATGGGCTGAAAAACTTGACTTATACCCGAGTATATACGGTATGAATTTCTCTGACAGTCTTTACGTATAGGATCAGATATTTTTTTTTCAGAAAAATCTTTATTGAAGAAGTACAATTTGCCATAAATATCAATAGAGTACATCTGATACATACTGCTCTCATCATTTCTATCCATCACAGGTCATATCATAAAGCAGACTTAGACAGGAATCCACTATATTGTGCTCTATACAAAAAGAGAGAAACATATTCTAGCTTTGCAGGAGTCTGTGGTTACTAGATCAAGGAAGCAAATACCCAGAGTATCTATCCACCTACCCCATAGTTTCTCAAATTTAGTGGTACAGACTCAATTTTGGAAAAGAAGGCGTTCGAGTCTCAATGTATTTTTCATATGATATGGGGGGGGGCAGTCAATTTCCAGTGCTGTAGAACAGTGGTTCTCAAACTCAGCTCTCAAGAACCCTAACGGGCCATGTTTTGGGAGCTACCCTTAGATAAAATAGCTCTTATCAATACCATGTCATTGATATTGATTTAAAACCTTTGTGCAAAGTAAAGGTAACCCTGAAAACGTGCTGTTGGGGGTACTTGAGGACTGAGGTTGAGAGCCACTGCTGTAGGATAAGCACTGGAGCAGACTTTTACCAGATACCAGATTGGCTAATTATGGCATATAAAGCCCTTGTAAGCATATATGGTGTTGAAATTCATATAGATATCATCCAATCCAGAGTGCAGTCTCCATAAAGTGCTATTTTACTAAAAAAATGTAAATAATTCCTGAAACATTATGATACCGGAATTCATGTGTCCATTATCAAATCCAAAAGTGCAATCTCCACAAAGTGACTTGTGCTTAAAAAGCAGCCCTGGGAGTGTTCATATCCAGCAATGACAGAAGGTAGCACAAAGAGAACTTTAAGGTGAATCAGCGTCAACAATCAAGGTACCAACTGCTCAAATACAGATACCGCCACTGTGGGGAGAGAGAGCTGACTTTGGATAAAGGGCGCTTTACATGGCTGTTACCCCTTACGGGGAATGCCCTCTGGTGAGTGATTTGGGAAATTGGGAGAGCAAGGATTGAATCACCATCACAAGAAGTTGATCAAGAACTTTTCAATCACTATATATTCATTGTTATTGTTACCTCATTTATTTTTACGCACAAGTCACTTTGTGGAGATTGCACTTTTGGATTTTATAATGGACACATGAATTCCGGTATCATAATTTTTCAGATATTATTTTAATTTTTTTTTAGTAAAATAGCACTTTATGGAGACTGCACTCTGGATTGGATGATATGTATATGAATTTCAACACCGTATATGCTTACAATGGCTTTATATTCCATAATTAGCCAGTTGGATATAGCACTAGTCACTTTTGGAACACCATCTTTATTTGATACTAGTCTTCCATGCACACACCGTACATATTGTTTTCAATTATTTATGAAATAGATTATTTATACATTGCTTTCCTGTTGAGGAGGCAATCTATGGTATTTTTAGAAATTTCATAGAAACATAGAAACATAGAAAAGTGACGGCAGAAAAAGACTGAGTAGTCCATCGAGTCTGCCCCTTTTTATTTTTTTATTTTTTATTTTTTTATTTTTTTTCATTAACCTTGTTGTCTGACTATGGATTTATGTTTATCCCAAGCATGTTTGAAGCCATTTACTGTTGACTGTCTCACAACCTCTGTTGGTAGTTTATTCCAATCATCAACCACCCTTTCTGTAAAATAATACTTTCTAAGATTCGTTTTGAACTTCCCCCCAGTTAGTTTGAGGTCATGTCCCCGTGTTCTTGATTTTGGTTTCATATTGAAAAGAATTTCATCCGTTTTGCCTGCCCCATTGTTTCACAGATTGAGATACAATTTTTCTACAAGTTTATATAACTTTCCAGCACGCTGAAAAAATTTATGTCTGAATTACCATCCTTGTTTATTTATAGACCAACACTTTATTATAACCTTTGAGCCATCAGAGCAGCGGCATACCCACCATAATCCTTACCTTATTATCCAAACTATACCTTCGGCAAGTTTGAGGTGGAGGCTGCAGCTCTAACATTAAACACCAGCATCCGTTTGCGCGGAACACCTCATTTATTTCATATACCAGATTGTATATTCCCATCTGCTATCCAGTCATCCAGAGTACCCAGTATACAGATTTTCGGTTCTAAGGAGACTGTCAGCTGAAAGACACTATGGGAACAGAAACTTAATTACTGATTTGTAATTCTTTGTTCTGAAAAACAGGAGTGTCCATGTTTAGAGTAGGCCTGAAAAAGATTTGAAAGATATGAAAAATATTTTATTGTTGCAAACATATAAATTTGGCAACTGACAGCAATAAACCAATTTTAGCAGATGTTATTGCATACTCTTACATGAATCTTGCTTCTGCTCTTATATGCTTCTGATCCGTGGATACTGAGGTGCTACAGACCATTTCTGTAACTTTCTCAAACTGTGTGCTAAGTGGCAGGGTCTGTCAGCAATAATTAGAAGATTAGTCCCGGTTTTGTAATAGGAAAAGTACAT
Organism: Glandirana rugosa; assembly: GCA_018402905.1. Classification (NCBI taxonomy): domain Eukaryota; kingdom Metazoa; phylum Chordata; class Amphibia; order Anura; family Ranidae; genus Glandirana; species Glandirana rugosa. The sequence continues at coordinate 290,232 of BLSH010466453.1, forward strand.
TCCTGGCATCCCTGTAATGACTTAAGTTGGCAGTGTGACCAGAGGTAACTCACAGTTGTCCACACATTAGAGGCATAACTTGAAACTTGTGGGCCCTGATACAAAAGTCGACCTGGGCCCCCCACCACCCACCACTGCCAAGATACTTAAAGTGGCTAAAGAGTTTTGAGTTCCCAGAGTTCCTCCTTACATCAGAGGACAGGGATCACTGCTGGAGAATCAGAGGACAGGGACCCCTGGCAGAGCTCCTTTCCCATCCTAGCACTGTATACAGCTCCTCACCCTCACATTACGGAGGGCTGAAATCACATTCCTTTACACACAGGGTGTATCTGGATTTTATGTTGCCGTTCTGGCCTGTGAAATTCTCTGGTTGGAAAGGCAGTGTAGTTGCAGTAGGCAGGTACACCCTTTGCAGATCATGGCTCACTGGCTGTCTGTGTAAAGGAATGTGATTTCAGCCCTATGTTAGAGTTAGAGTGCTGTAATGGGAACGGAGCTCAGCAGCCGGGCATGGCATCCAGGGTGGTCAGGGTGCTTGGGGGGGGCGCATCTTAGATCTTGGGCGGGTCAAAGCCATGTGACACAAAGTCCGGAGTCTGCATCCACTCAGGGTAGGGTTGCCGCCTCATCCCTTAAAACCCAAACACATATGAATTACACAGGCTCTGTGGCTGATTAAGATGGTAACTAAACTCACTTGGTGACTTATCTGCATTTAATTAGCCTCAGAACCTGTGGAATTAATATATGTTTGGGTTTAAAGGGATGAGGTGGCAACCCAACCTCAGGAGGTATTAAGTGATTTGTTTTATCAATTTCTGAAAGTTTCTCTGTCAGTGTTGGCAGGTGTTGAGGGAAGGTCACCTCCCGGAGGTATGTGTCTTGTCCCCAGTTGTCAGGGAAGTGGGGTAAGCGGACATCCCCGGGTTGGGGGGGGGGGTAAAAAGAATCCCAGCTGGTGACTAGGAGACACTGAGCAGTGTCTTACCTCACCAGTAATGATCAGCCCCATCGTGGCTACAGGATGGCACTCTCCTCCTCCTCCTCCTCTTAACTCGCTGAGCTCGGTTACCATTCCATGTTTCCGGCACACAGCACAGACACTTCTCCATCCTGGGCTGTTCTCACCAATGCTCCTCTCCATTCAGGATATGGCTTACAGCTTCTCCCCAGCCAATAAGAAAGGAGAGGTGTGGACTGTGGAAGGCAAAGTGGAAGCCCAGTACTGGAGCGTGGCTGTGGGGCCTTAGGGCAGATCTGAGATGGACTTTGTGGAGGATATGATAATATGACAGGGAGGCTGCAGGGGCCTCCTGGAGCTGGGACAGGGTTGCGATTGTGACCCATGCAACCCCTTATGCTACCCCCATACCACACATACTTCTAATGGTTCGTAATCAATTTCAGTTGCAAACTGTTGCCCACCTAGAACTTAATTGCTAGTAGAGCACGGCTATAGTTTACCCTGCTCATCTAGTCAATGGCTCTCAATGTTCAGATACAGACTGGGCACACTATCCCAGTAGCCCCAGCCTTGGCGTGCTTTGGGTTGCTTTTACATCTATCCAATTGTCTGGGGTAAAAGAGAGACAGCATATAAGGGGTAAAAGTATACATTCAGATACCTCCAACTTTCTTAGATGTGAAAGGGGGACACCTATTTAGTATTAGGTATGTAGGCAAATGACACACAGCTGCAATGCACCATGCTATGAGGGCCATGAAGAATTGATATGCAAACAATGATTGTTTAAACCCACATGTGATTTTACCACTAATTTTTCTTTATACCTTCAGTTCAAATGAAAAAAAAAAAAAATAATAATTTATTCGTTGGGTATATGGTTTATCGCAGTATAACACTTCTGGTAGAGTAGTAGCTATAGAGTTCTATAGATCAGACCATTGTGCTTTGCGCTCATATGTGAGTCACGCCCTCTATAATATACAAATAATCTTATTTTATTTTTAATTTTGCCTAGTTTTTCTTTTTATTTTATTGTTATTTTTTTTAAAAAAAATCAATAAAAATAATCTAATTAAAAAAAAGAGGCAGGTTAATGATCTCTGCATTGAAATAGGTGATGATGCTCATTAGCAAGTGGTTGAAATATGCTTGCCCCTGTTAAAGAGACCCTTTTGCCAGATCATTCATTTGAACAACCTTCCCACAGGACTATATTTAACATACTCTAGACACTCAGGTGACACTCTACAATATTGCCATTCGTCCTCCCCGGCTGCTACACCAGGGGTTATGTTGGGAGGTGAGAGGAGAGACAGAGTATCTGGGCCAGGCAGACAGTACTTGGACACTCTCAGAAGAGGAGAGAGCTATGACGTGTAGGGAGGGAGCTGACACTTTCTGGAGTGTCAATTCCAATGCAAGTTCAATTACATATACATATTGCAAATGAACAAAAAATAGTTCATGGAAGGGGAAAAAATAAAATTCTTAACTTAACAGATCTTAACAGTTTTTTGCCTGCTATTTTTGACAGGATCTGTTCAGATTGTGTCCACCACTCTCCAATGTCAGTATTGCCACTTCTACAATAAGAAATCTTTCCTTATTATGAACCCATTTGCATTAAAGTATAACTAAAGGCAAAACTTTTTTTTTTGTTTTAGATAGAATTGAGAGGGACCTGTCAATTTTTTATGTATTTTATTGTCTGTGCACTCGTTACTGAGATTTAGCCTCTCTATTTGTCCGCTTTACCGTTATCACTGAAAGTAAAAAAAAATTCCAAATTTTGGTTTGTCACCAGAACAGAAAAAATAAAAAAAGTTTTGCCTTTAGTCCCACTTTAACCACTTGCCGACCGCCTGCCGCAGCATGACTGCGGCAAAGTGGTTCGTTATGGCGAAACGCCGTCACCTGACGGTGGCCGCGATAACGAGTGTTGTGAGCGAGCGCTCGCATGCTCACTGTGTTCCGGGGGGGCCAGGGAGCGGGTAGGGCAGACTCAATCTCCGCCGGCTACCCGTGATGGCTCCCCCCGCAGTGAGAGAACGAAGGTCTGTGTATGTAAACACAGATCTCCGTTCTGACAGAGGGGGAAGGGCTGTGATCACAGGCTTCCTGTTTATGGAAGCCTTGATCACTTCCCTCCCCCTGCCAGCCCAGCCCCCATACAGTTAGAACACACTGAGGGAGCACAGTTAACCCTTAGAGCGCTCACTCCAGGATAACCCCTTCACTGCCAATGGAATTTACACAGTAATCAGTGCATTTTTATAGCACTGATCGCTGTATAAATGCCAATGGTCCCAAAAAAGTGTCAAAATGCGGCAACTTTTGCGCAAAGCAATCAATAAATGCAGATTGCGTTTTTTATATATTTTTTTGGATTTGTATTTTATCAAAAAGTAAGAAAAATTATTTATTTTTTTTGCAAAATTGTCGCTCTTTTTTTGTTTATAGCTGTGATCCGAAATGACGCTGAGGGGATCAAATATCACCAAAAGAAAGCTCTATTTGTGGGAAAAAAAGGACGCAAATTTCATTTGGGTACAACGTCGCACGACCGCGCAATTGTCAGTTAAAGCGATGCAGTGTTGAATTGCAAAAAGTGCTCTGGTCCTAAAGGGGGAAATCCTTCCGGGGCTGAAGTGGTTAAATACTAAACAATGTAGGGATCCTGTCTTATGCAGTAGTGATCCTAGCCTGAATTTAGTGTTGCTGGGTTGTGTCCCTAGCAATAGTGCAAGCAGATCAAAAAAGCTGAGTTATGAAACTTTAAATCTCCTTGGTGAATCACTTGAAGACTTATTGTCAGGGGTGCATGCTAGGGGAGGGGAACAATATATTTGGGATTGACCTTGGAAAAGTGAGACTTTGCTGCTGAAAAATGCTCATGAGATCTGTGTAGAAGCTGCCAAGGGACATTCCAGGAAATTCTGGTGGCTCATCCAAGGAGTATGTGCTGAATAGAAGTTGCTCTACCGTTGAATAATACAGAGTACCAGTGTCACGGTCAGGAGTCAGGCTCGGAGACCAGTAGCTGTAACAGAAGAGAGACTCCTACCGACCAGTAGGATAGGTATACAAGCAGGTCACCTTGGCAGATGACGCAAGCTCACCCAAGGTGCAGGGTGTAAGTACTAACCAGTATTCACCAGAGCTCCAGGTGATGGAGATGGGTTTTGCTGTGTATTAGTATCAGGTTAGGGTCCTTAGAAGCACCCCACCAGAACGTGAGCAAGCCAGGTCCAGTAGCAGAATCTTGAGCTTTCTTTTAGTGTTGTAACTCTACTTGCTACTGACTACTGTATAGTTCTTTAATATCTAATCTGTGTTTTCAGCACAATTCCTGCTTTTTCCAGTGATTCTTCGCACCTCTTTAAAATTTAATGGTTTTCAGTTTGCATGCTGGCCAGATATAGAGATTTTTTTTATTTGTTATAATGTGCACTAACTTTAAATTTGTAATTCTACAGGCAATATATGCTGTTGGTGCCAACTGTATTAAATTCAGGAAAGGAGCAGAGATTCTGCTTGCAGCTGTCCCACCTTAATGAGTCTATTAATGTGAAGGTGTCCCTGGAGGGACAGCAAAATGCAACACTGCTGGAGAAACATGTCACAGAGCCAGAAGAGGATAGTTGCTTCTCATTCCAGGTATGAAATAGTGGGATATTGGCAAAATGTCTTTCATAGGCTGGTTCACTGGTTATCATACTGATTATTGCTGGTTCATATCATCCATGAAAAGGTTGAAATTAATTATTATTTTTAAAAAACTGGACAAGGAATAGAATCTCTATCAGGTTTTTATTTGAAATTTGTGTTTCATTGGGTAGATATCCCATCACTACCTGTCAGGGCAGGGAGTGATTAGAGATATCTGTATCTGGAGCACGCTATACAACAAACTTTTTTTGTGTAATAAAATGGGAACATTTTGGTCAGCTTACTACTGTGTATATCTTCTTGTTCCAACTGTTCCCTAAATTGATCTAAAATAATAAAAAAAAAGGTTTTGGATAAATTTAGGCTTTACATTTTTATTGTTCTCAGTGCCCCAGAGCAGCGTCTCTCTCCTCTCTTTTTTCCTCGAGGTAGCAGTTGGAGCCAGTGGCTCCTGCTGCTGTCAATCACAGCCTGTAAGGAGAGAGCAGAGGGCAGAATCAAGCCTGCACAAGTGCCCCAATAGCACTCAGTTGCTATGGGGGTACTTGTAAGAGGAGAGGAGCCAGGAGCACAAGGGGGGGGGGGTTACCCCAGCAGACAGGGTTCAGGGCTGCTCTGTGCAAAACCATTGCACAATTCTGTTAAATATAACATGTTATTTCAAATTGCCTTTACAAACACTTTAAACTATACTCACTTACAAATGGGATGATGTTAAAAGACTGAGACAAGGAAACCCAGGTTATAATTTGAGTAGGTACCCATAGCTACCAATCTAATTGTCATTCATGAAACAAGTAGCCTGATCTCTACCATGAAAGTCACTGGGAGGAATTTACTAAAATCAAAGCAGATAGAATCTGGGATAGGTGTGCATAACAAGTAATCAGATTCTTCCTTTATTTTGTCAGTTAGACACAGTTCACATATATGAGAATTGGATGTGTTTTTAACCGCATCCAATTCACATAACATGTGAATGTGACTGGTTTTCAATGGAGCCGGTTCACACATGTGCAGGGCGGCCGCGGTGCAGTTTCAAAAGGGTCCTGGGCATTTTTGGTTCCGGTCCAGGTGCGATTTCAGGCAAAAATCTACACCTGAATTGCACCTGAACTGGTGAACAAAACCGCACCTGACTGCCGCACTGAAACCGCGCGCGCTTTATGTGTGAACCCAGCCTTAAACTTTGTAAATGAAATCTAGAAGCTGATTAGGTGCCATTACCAGCTGTTCCAGATTCAGGTTTCCCCAGTCCTAAATGACCCTCAATGAATACGGCATTCATTTGGTAACAGCGTGTAAACAGATAAAAGTTTCTTACCATCATCCAATTATATTCCAGCTGCAGAGAAAAACTGACGTTTTATTACTGCTTGTGAGCAACACTTCTCCACACGTGCTTCCCTCAAGATTGTATTGATAGGTTTTAAAATTACAAATGTAACATTGTCATTCCACAAACCCTTAGTAATATGTGCTGAGAAAAATAAGTCAAGTTGATTTTTCCAACCTCTTTTGGAAAATTCTAGTTGTCCAGCTCTCACGCTGATTCAATGGCTTCAGAACATTGTGAGTCACTGGCTGACCTAAAATACATATGCAGCAACGTGAAGTCAGAATGTCTGATCTACTTAGTTGTATCAAGTCAATAGGCTTAGTAAATGAGGTGAAGCGCTGCTGACTTTGATCATCCAATCACGTGCAAGCAAAAAGTTTTTTTTTTCCCTGCACGTGATTGGGTATTCCTTGCAAAGTGAAACTTTACAGCATTCACAAAGCTTTGGGGCAAATTCCCTTGCAAATGAACAGCTTATTTACCTTCAGTAAATCAACTCGTGTGAGGCCACTGCCAAAGTATGAAGGCCAGGGATTTTATTAGAATTTTATTAGAAGAAGAGGTCAGCAATGGCAAACAAAATATTTACATCAGCATGTTTCCTTTTCATAACTCCTGTAACAGATTATATGTTTTTAGATGAAAATTCTCTTTGTGTTAATGCACTCGGCCAACTAAAACCAATAAGAATATGAATACAATAAGCTGAAATCTGTTTTTGAAACCTGTATTTGTTCTTACAGGCCCAAACTGGGCCAATGAGACCCTTTGGCACCTAAGTGATCTGTGCAAGCTGAATACACTCCACAATTGTCAAATCAAGTGAGAAGTATAGTGCTCCTGAAATTTTCAAAACATCACTGAGATAAATGAGGAATATTGTTTTGGTCAGTTTTAGGTGGAATAGACAGACCTTCAGTTATCACTTGTACCTTTTCACCAACTGGTTCAACCAACCTTGAGGTTCTCGTTTTGTTTTCCTTTAGACACCAAAGGTTGAGAGCCCACAAATGGCATTCATCACACTCGATGCGGTCGGTGAATCTTTGCACTTTAAGTCAAAGAGAAGCGTCCTCATCAGGAGCCCATATAACTTGGCGTTCATCCAGACTGACAAACCCATCTATAAACCTGGGCAGAAAGGTAAACTGCTTGAATTGTTCACTGTGAGTGGAACAGGAATAGAGCACTGCAATTTTCTGCTAATGCCTAGTACACACGATCAGAAAATCGGATGACACAAATCGCTTTCGAACTAATCGTAAGATAATCTAATTGTTAGTGCCTATCACGACATAACGTCCAACAATATCTGAAGGGGCAAGCACAAAAACCCCTTAGGCAATAGCAGAGCAAACAATTTTTGTTTAATCAGTACAGTATTCATACACAAAAAAAAAAAAAAATCAGAACAACAGACCATGCGTGCTCAGAAACGAAAGAATACAACACATTACATCACTTGTGAAGTTGTATTCTGTCGTACGAGAATTTTGGTAAGTTTAGTAGACTCTTCATTCTCGATATGAGACTAGCATGCAACTAAAAAATATTTGTCCGATATTCTCATAGTGTGTACAAGGTTAAGACCTCTCCTTACCATACCATGCATTACTGCACATGATCAGCTGCTTGACTTATTACCAACTAAGATAAGAATATGGATACAACAGTACAATTACATGCTTAAGTCTCTCGATACCATGCTATTGTACTGTATGTACTGTGCATTACCTTACATGATTAGAGAAGCTCAAGCAATGCATATAACATGTATTTACATTAATAGTCAAAATGCACATTGAAATGTTGCACTCTGTTTAGTGTAATCTATATATGTGTATATAAAACAATCTGTTTCCCTCATTTGTAGTTCAGTTCCGTGTTGTCACCATGGATGATACATTTCATAGCACCCATGAAAAGGTATGTTGGATATTTAAACATACTTAAAAAAACTATTAACCATAAGACACAAATCACCTTGCACAAAGCAATGTGTATTATTATTATTATTATTATTATTATTATAATACAGGATTTATATTATTACACAGGATTTATATAGCGCTAACAGTTTACGCAGTGCTTTACAATGTAAAAGGGAGACAATACAGTTACAATACAATAAAATACAAGAGGATCAAGATGGCCCTGCTCAGAAGAGCTTACAATCTAATAGGGTGGGGCAGGTAGTATAAAAGGTTCTAACTGTGGGGAATGAGTTGATGGAAGAGGTAAAAGATTAGTTGGAGGTGTGATAGGCTTCCCTGAAGAGATGAGTTTTCAGGGGTGGCCTGAAGGTAGCAAGAGAAGGAGATAGGTGTGCAGGTTGAGGTAGAGAGTTCCAGAGGATGGGAGAGGCTCTGGAGATATCCTGGAGACGAGCATGGGAGGAGGAGACGAGGGAGCTTGAGAGTAGGAGGTCTAGGGAGGAACGGAGAGGACGGTTTTGGGTGATATTTGGAGACAAGATTGGTGATGTAGCTTGGGGCAGAGTTGTTGACTTTGTATGCTGTGGTTAGTATTTTGAATTTAATTCGCTGGCCGATTGGGAGCCAATGTAGGGATTGGAGAAGAGGGGTGGCAGACACTGAGCGGTTGGTAAGGTGGATAATTCTGGCAGCAGCATTCATGATAGACTGAAGAGGGGATAGCCTATGGAGAGAGAGGCCAATGAGAAAAGAGTCGCAATAGTCAAGCTGAGAGATAACAAGGGAGTGAATGAGGAGCTTGGTGGTTTCATTTGTTAAAAAGGGGTGTATTTTAGAGATGTTACCGAGGTAAAGTCTACAAACTTTTGATAATGATTGGATTTGAAAGGACAGATCAGAGTCTAGGATTACACCCAGTACCCTGGCATGAGTGGAGGAACTGTGAATCTACAGTTTTTCACGCTAAGATTTTCAGCAAGTACAGAAAATACCTGTTGATATTGCCAGAAATGCAGTGTCCTTGTCACTTTCGGACCGCTGAAGTGAAAGGAAAAGCTACCTTCTTAATACTACTAATCCCCCCACCCCCTGTGTAACAGAGATAAAGAGAGGAAGTCCAGCCTAGGTGACCACCAAGGCTCCTTCCATAGATAAAATGGAGTTAGTGAGCGGAGCCACTTAGGGACAGAAAGTGTGTTTTTGCAAGATTTTGAAAATAAAGGAAAAAAGCCAGGCAAAAAGAAAAATAATGCAGCCACCTTATGCATGGATTGGTAAATTGCTATATAGTATAATACATTTTTGTTTTTGGGTAGGATCTGCTTTAAAAGTATTATGGGCAATAAGTGTCCTGCCTGGAGGAAAGTAAAACCTTATTAGCAATTCGAAACTAAAGCCATAGCAAACCATGCACCTGCTATGGAGCCCACCCCAAATCTGCTTGGCTGTGTAGCCAGACAGTGCTGGGCCCCCTGTAAATCTGAAATTACAGGGAACACAGCACTGTCTAACTTTGTGTAATCTACGCAGGTAGCATTAGCATTTTGGAATGACACGTGGATGGAATGTTTAAATATGCAAGTATAAGAAGATGGGGGGGGGGGGGCTTTAGCAAAACAGTTACAACCCTCACCCCCATCCAATTTGTTAGGCAGGGCCGTGCCAGATGGTGCCTAAGGCAGCAATTTTACAACCCCTCCCTTGGCAAAGACTGCCATCTTAGGCATCGTACACACGGGACGACGATCGTATACAACAGGTCGTACGAACGACCGTTGTATTCGAAATCGATCGTTCGTACGCGCGATTAGAACAGCCGACATACAACGGTCGTACAACGAGAGTTGTATGAGCAAACTAGAAAACTTGGTCATACCAACAAGCGGTCATACGACCGTTGTATCGTGTGTACAGAGAAGTTGGTACAACAAGTTGCATTGTGCAAAACACGCATGCTCTGAAGTCAGGAACGGCCGGATGCTAATTACATGCACCTGAACGTTTTTTCTTTGGTCGTACGATCGTGTAGTGCAGTCAGTATGCTAGATACAACAGCCAACATACGATTTGAGACGATCGTATGTACGATCGTCGTCCCGTGTGTACGAGGCTTTATAGCTGACACACATTGCAAAGGCATAGTCTATCTTCAGAAAGCTCGTCCTGAGCAATGATGTGATGTTGATGCCGGAGCGAGTGTATGAAGACCGATTGTGACTAAAAAATGCTGCAGGAGATCAGCAACATTGAAATGCAAAAAAAAGATTAAACTTTTTTTTCTTTGATATTATTTTATGGAAAAACTATAGCAATGTATGATGGGCAGGGTAACAGCAAACTAAATGTAATTCAATTTGGATTTAGCTCTGTTTTAACTTGAATCATACAAATATAACTTTAACATACTTTAATGGTAGAAATTAACTTGTAAGAAAGATTATTTTAATATTTTTTTTTAACTCCTGATCTTTTTCCATTTCTTTTTTTAGATTCCATTAATTTACGCTGAGGTAAGAATTTTGTGTTTTTGTAAGGCATACATGTACTTAAAGTGGAACCCGAAAAAAAAATGTAATTAATAATTCTGCTTGGTAGAGTATAGCATGTCATATCATCTGTGCCCAGTCTTGCCACATAGAGTTAATCCAACTGTGAGTAATGAGCTTATCTTTTTTCAGGAAGAGAAAGTCTGACTAACAGGGAAATACACAGTCGATCCGCCCCTTGCTCTGTGAGTGACAAGCAATTTGCTTATCTCCTTCACACAGCAGAGAAATGAATACTGGACACATTTTTTATAATCAATGAGCTGATATGGAGCCACTATTCATTTATGAAGATGGATATAATAAAAAGAAATTCACAGACTTCTTAATAAGTACATGCCCTATAACCCTATAGAGCTCTGGAGCTCAACCTGTGGCCTGGGGGGCACACGTGGCGCTTTTGCCCTTAATGGGAGGCTCTTGGGACCCCTGCAGATAATAGTCTGTGTTTCTCTTACCTACCTAGCTTTTCTTACCTAGGAACTGGCTTGTAGTCAATAAATAGTTTGGTTCTTTTCCTTCACATTTTCTTACTTTTTTCCTTTAATATTTTTCTTTTTTCTTTTGATCTTTTGCAATTGGATTTTGCTTGCAGAAATGTCAAACATAGCACAAGTAATTTTTAAGAGGGTTGTAGGGAGCACAAATGTGTAATCATGTTTCCATAAAGGAAATATCAGTAATCTCTAGCACTTTCATGTCATGTATCCAGTCTATGACTGTCTCCCAAAGTATGTCCCAAGTCTCTAACAACTCCTTCGTAATGTTCGCAGCCTCCGACCATCTCTTATAAAACATCTATAGTCATTGATCATCTATTGTTGCACATCAGCAGTTTCTATAGCATTACATCCACTGAATATTATAAGTAGTGCATAGGTGAAGTCAGGTGACACACTTGAGATCTCCTGTATCAAGAAAGTTGACCACCAGTGATGTAGAGGGACAGTTGATGCGTTCAGTAGTACAGACCCCGTGGCAAAGGTCACTAATTTCAACACTTATACAAATAGCCTACTTCTTCCTGTCCACAGCTTAATATGTATGTATGTATGTGTATGTATATATATATATATATATATATATATATATATATATATATATATATATATATAT
>BLSH010466453.1:336187-348294 GCA_018402905.1 Glandirana rugosa
TTCTCCCACTCTTCACACACCGATAGCAACACCGCAGGAGAAATGCTAGCACAGGCTTCCAGTATCCATAGATTCAGGTGCTGCACATCTCGTATCTTCACAGCATAGACAATTGCCCCGAAAGATAAAAGTCTAAGGGGGTCAGATCGGGAGACCTCGGGGGCCATTCAACTGGCCCACGACAACCAATCCACTTTCCAGGAAACTGTTCATCTAGGAATGCTCGGACCTGACACCCATAATGTGGTGGTGCACCATCTTGCTGGAACTATGATGTCGGTGATAGGGAATTTCTGGCCATCAAGTCAGCTTTGGAGGAATGGTGGTACCTCCTGGAAGGAGCAGCTCACCCGGTATTGGTTTTTACTGGCCACAAAAACCATAAAAAAACTATATGCTGTGAAGATACGGAGATGTGCAGCACCTGAAACTACGGATACTGGAAGCCTGTGCTAGCATTTCTCCTGCGGTGTTGCTATCAGTGTGTGAAGAGTGGGAGAAGAGGGTTGCATTGGCAATCCAACACAATGGGCAGCACATTGAACACATTTTATAAGTGGTCAGAAACTTATAAATGGCACACCATTGTTTTTCTTGTGAAATTCCCAATAAGTTTGATGTGTCACATGACCCTCTTCCTATTGAAAAAACAAAAGTTGGATACAAAATGGCCAACTTCAAAATGGCCGCCATGGTCACCACCCATCTTGAAAAGTTTCCCCCCTCACATATACTAATGTGCCACAAACAGGAAGTTAATATCACAAACCATTCCCATTTTATTAAGGTGTATCCATATAAATGGCCCACCCTGTACACTTCTGCTTATCCCTACCTGCTTATCTGCTTTTGCTCACCTTCTGATGGGGCAATTCTGAGGACCACGACCTGGTACTAACATGCAGCCAAACCCATCTCCACCATCAGGAGCTTTGGTGAGCAACGGCTAGTATTTAGACCCTGCACCTCAGGTGAGCCCACATCAACCGCCAGGGTGATCTGTTTCTCTACTTTAGGTACTCTAGGTCAGATCCAAGTAGCAAAAAAGAAAAAGGGGATTTGGAGGAGGCAGAGAGCAATAGAAGGCACATTTTTTAATTAAGAGTACATTGAACGATTTAATCATTTTAAACAAGAGTTTAGTGGCATTATTATTATTAGTAGTAGTATTATACAGGATTTATATAGCACCCACAGGTTGCACAGCACTTTACAACATGATGACAGACAGTACAGTTACAATACAGAAGGAATCAGAGGGCCTCGCTTGTTAAAACGTACAATCTAAAGGGGATTGCACTATAAACAATAGTGAGTCTTGTGACTCCTCTGAACATCCTCAGTACATAATTGCCCCGTTATTTGATTTATTAAATTTATCAACAAATGCCCAGAGGAGAAGAATAAAATATTGCTATTACCCTAAGCACTAGTCTACAAGTGCCATAACAGCCCTTAGAAAGAAATTTCAATATATTCAACCCCTTGCTGACCTCACTGTAGCCAAATGATGGCTACAACGCGGCCGGCTAGTTCTGGAAGGCCGTCATATGACCTAGCGCATCACGGATCGTGGTAAATGGCCATCCACAGAGGCCCTTTACCACACGGTCACTCCGTCATCACTTTGTCAACAAATCGGGATCATGCCCGGTTCAGCTCACACTGCTGCGGTGTTTCTCTCTCCTCTCCTTATACGCTGTATCAGTATGAGGAGAGGAGAGAGAAACACCGCACCAGCTTGAGTTGGCATGATCCTGTGTGCCCTTCAGTGCCACTACAGTGCCCATTATTGCCACTACCGTGCCATCAGTGCCACTACAGTGCCCGTTAATGCCACTACAGTGCCCTACGGTGCCACTAAAGTGCTCATTAGTGCGCCATTCAAACGGCCGAAACCTGTGAACCCGGAAGGAAGACCAGCTGAAGATGTAAGCCCTGTCAGTGGTGAAAGTGTGCTGCTGGAGGGCTTCGTTTTAAAGGTAGGGCTCTCATAATGTGCTAGTATGTGATGCATACTAGCACATTATGACATTGCCTTGCATGGAGTCTTACTTTTTTTTTCTGCATTTACTACCTCTTTAAAAAGATCCAGTTACAACATCCAAAGTATGTACAACGTTTTTAAAAATCATGTTATATGCCATTTTTTTTTTATTCCTGTACAGATAATGTCAAAGGGAAAAATTATTGATACTGGAAACAATAAAGTGGAACTCAATGCAAAAGAAGGTAAATACGCTATAAACTAAGAAGCTATATACAGTATATGTATAGTGCCTTGGCAGGTGGGACCGCATTCAAATGGTTCTATATATTATGTAAATGACAAAAAAATAAACTCCCAAACAAACAATAACCAAACCACATGGGTGATTTTCACAATCCCTAAAATGTCAATATTTTTGTTGGCCATGTGTATTAAGAGTATGTAAAACTTTCTAGATTTTACAATAGATTTTTGTTCCTTTTTTTAGAAAAACTAACATAGAATTTATAGAGCAAATTTTGCCTATCTCTACCTAGGCTGGATACAGGTCACTCAAGCAAACCATACATCTATAAGAGAACACAATGCGCACTCGTCTTTATGGCTGCCCATGCTTCCAAACTCTGTTGCGATACTGAGAAATCTTTTGCACTGAAACCAACATTTCCAGGAGAGTAAATCTCCTGGGCCCCCCCACAGCTCACACTGGTTCCTTCTGCTGAGTTGTATGTCACTACTTCATCCTGTAAAGCAGTGTTCCCCAACCCTGTCCTCAAGGCCCACGAACAGGTCATGTTTTCAGGATTTCCATTATTTTGCACAGGTGATTTGATCAGTTTCACTGCCTTAGTAATTACCACAGCTGATTCATCTGAGGGAAATCCTGAAAACATGACCTGTTATTGAGCCTTGAGGACTGGGTTGGGGAACACTGCTGTAAAGGGTTGAGGTCAACGGGATAAATCAGTGAGAGCTGCGAGGAGATTGACACTACCAGAAGTGTCGGTTTCAGTACAGACTTTAGCAGATTTATCAGCATTGAAGTGGAGTTTTATGGTATGAGCAGTAGAAAATGTCCTGTATTCTTTTACAGGTAAGGCCTGTTTGATAATAATTGTATAGCAATTGGGTCACTTTAGCTACAGATTACCTGCAGTAAAAAAACACTTTTTAACATAAGTTGAGCTTGATCAAATCCTCTTATGCCTTCTAGGATACCATTTTGATTAATTATCTTGTCCACATTAAAAGGCCAATAAGGAGGCTTAAAGGGTTGGGACAAGCTCCACTTTTTGGTGAAAGCTACATGTCATATTATCAGTAGATGCAGAAATATAGGTAGCTAAATCTTCATGCTTTTCTAGTCTTTTCCTGTAAAAAAAAAATGAGAAAGATGTTGGCCATACCCATTTATACTTCCTAAGCCTTTATCGGCCTTTAGTGTGATGGGTGGCCTCACTGACCAATAGTGGGCCTTAGAAGATGGTATGCATATACTGTAACTTTAGCTACCTATTATTCTTGATCTCATTTCAGCATGCTATTTACATTGAACCTTGTACTTAGGCTTTTTTGCTAATATGCTCAATTTCAAATGCTTAGGTTTGTGACATGTCAGACTGAAAATGTTGATATAAATGCCATAGCAGCTGATAGCATCACTGGGCATTAGCTGATTTAAAATGTTAAATGAAATGATATGCTCAGGGGCACTAATCCTTACCTTAAATTAGTTTTCTAAAATTGTTTTGGAATCGTTTTTAACTTTAGATAGAAGTATAGAATAACATGATTTTTCTGTTCATTGCAGTGTCACATGGACAATTTACATTTAAGATTCCCATCAATGTAAATACCGCACCCTTGGCTAAAGTGCTGGTCTATCTCATTCTGGACAGTAGTGAGGTCATCGCGGACAGTATCAGCTTAAAAGTAGAAAAGTGCTTTGGAAACAAGGTATGGATATTGGTATTATTTTAAATATGGCATTATTTCTATTGCCTTTTATAAATATGGAGTTTTTGTGCATGATCTGAGCTCTATCTGTAATGACAATAAAAATCTGAAGTTAGTTATAATCCTGAATAGTTACAAACCCCTTCAAGTGGACCGCTATCAACCATCTTTCCAATCAAAGCTGTTCTGCAGCTCCACCACTGTCTTCTCAATGTAAGATCCTAAGCTGTAAGATACTTACCTAGCAGTGGCTCCAGTCTCCCTTCAACCACCAGTACAAGAGCATAGACTCTGCAGAGTAACATGGGCAATGCCAGTATAAGCCCAGATCTTGCCACTGGTCCCGATGCCCTTTCCGCTGATTGCAGGCCCTTTACTCTCATTGCAGGGTTCTTTATTATGGTCTCGCAGCAGGACCCTTTCACGTGTTCTGCAGCAGGACCCTTTCACGTGTTCTGCAGCGGGCCCCCTTCCTGCATAGTTGCCAACCTTTCCAAAATTGTTTAGGGACACTTTTTTTTGCTATATGTTCTGTCAGACAATTTAGGCGGAGAGCGTATCAACATCTTTGTGCCAGCCATATGCATATATGCCGCTTCTCTGTGGGTGGGCCAAGAGGCCACATATATGGGTACCAAAATGTTAACGAAGCGGTACCAAGAGCACGCACCCTGTGTGCTCCTGGCAGAGTTACCGGTGGATAACGGAAAGCTCCTGATGACAAATTGCTTTCCGATCATGTGACCGCTGTGAGAGCCAATCAATCCCCACCTCCGTCTCCTGGCATCTGAAATCTCTTAAAGGCACATCTTTGCACCCCCTCCCCCAGCACACCTTTAACCCACAACATATCAGTTTAAACCCCCCTCAACACACACAGCAGTGTACTTTAGGTACCTTGGTCACCACATGGCCACTCACCTCTGTTGTACATCAGTTGCTCTTTAGTTCTCAGAATCTCCCTCTGCCCCTCTAGCCAGCAGCTCAATATTCAGTGGGGAAGAAGGGGGAGATCAGCAGTTCTGTGGTGCCCTCGGCATCTCCCTCAGTTCAGATATACAGTGGAGTGTGGAGGGGCTTCTGACCCGGGCAGGCTCCATGCACACTAGCAGTTTTATAATTTCCTACAAACTGTTATTAGCATTTTTTCTGGACCTAGAAACGAAATAGTGTTATCCTATGTGCCCATGCACACTACATTAGGCTATTAGCATTTTTTGAGCTTCAGCGTCTAGGAGCAAAAAATTGTTTTTGTAGAGTTTTTAGAGCGTTTTTCCAGCAGAAGAAAATGCTGAATGCTCCTAAACACTCCTAAATGCTGCTAACTGCTTGAAAATGCTACTAAAATGTTCCTAACAGCTTCTTTTCTTCATGTACTGAAACAATGCTAATAAAATCCTAATGGTCCTAAAAGCTAATGCTACTAACATGCTACTAGAAGCTAGCACCAAAATGCTATTATCAGCATTTATCTTCCAGCGTTTTTTTATAGCTTTTTTTAAGCTTATGAAAAATGCTAGCGTGCATGGAGCCTTAGTACACAAGTGAGTTGCTTTGCTTGTAAACTGAAGCCGGTGCCTCCTGCCTGAGTCAGAGCCCCCCCCCCCACACACTGTATAGCTGAACTACTGGCCGGGGGGGGGGGGGGAGAAGGAGATGCTGTGGGCACCACACACAGCTGCCAATTGCCCCCACTGCATAGTGAAGGTGCAGGTATCAGGTCTTGGCCCCCCCATGGGTGAATGCTAGGGCATGGTCGCATATGCGACCCTGGTAGTTCTGCCACTGGTGTATTTGCTTTGTAGTAGTGACTTAAGATTGTGTGTAATTTTAAAGGGTGCCATAACTGAAACTTTATAGTGATTAATGGGTATCCTAGAGCAATGAAACAACTCGTTTTTAGATCACTGAGTTATGAGGTAGTCATTGTAGACAGAAAATAAACCAGAGCTTTCCAGAATGTGCATTTATCTTTTTTTCTGAGACAAACATTGAAATGTAATGCACTAATAGAGTAGCGGGTGAAGGCACTGCATGCACATGATGCAATTTGCACTTGTGCTCACATGTCCACTGTAGGATACAGTGACAGTGTACAGTCCAGATCGTTTCTGGCTTCACAAGTCACATGACTGACATCCTCAAAACACACAAATTTCTTTTCACAATTGACAGCAAACTGGAGACCTGCCCATTTGTCATCCTTATGGGCGGTTCTGTTTTGTTAGTATATCCCAGATCTCCCAACTCACTTAAAGGATCACTCCGGGTTAATGGAGAAAGAGGAACATTTCCTCAGTCTCAGTCATTTTCTACCATATTGGGAATTCTTTGATAGTGGACATTTGTTATGCTCACAATATCATTTATCTGTTAGCATTTTGTTGTTGTTCAGTCGTGTTCGACTCTTCGAGACCTCATAGACCATAGCGAGCCAGGCTTTTCTGTCCTCCACTGCCTCCCAGAGCTTGCTTAACTTCATGTTCATTGTTTTGATGATGCTATCTATACATCTTGTTTTCTGCCGTCCTCTTTTTTTTCTTCCATGTTTCCCAGCATCAGGGTCTTTTCCAGTGAGTCCTTTCTTCACATTAGGTGGCCAAAGTACTTGAGTTTCAGCTTCAGGATCTGTCTTTCCAGTGGTTCACACTGGAACACGCAGCGGCTCCTGGGAGGGGTCCGGTGCATGCTGATTCACAGTTTCAGGTCCGATTTCAGTCCAAATTTTGGGCTGAATTCGGACCTGAAATGGACCAAAAGACACACAGCATCTTTGTGCAAACCGCACCGGACCCGCTGCAGAGATGTGTGAACCGACTCCATAGACAGCCGGTCATAATCTCCTGCTATGCAAATTGGATGCGGAGAAATAGTTTGCATAGGTGTGAACCAAGCCTCAGGGTTGGTTTCCTTCGAGATTGATTAGATTGATCTTCTTGCCGTCCAAAGAACTTTCAAGAGTCTTCTCCAACACCATAGTTCAAAAGCATCAGTTTTTCTGTGTTTAGCCTTCCTTATGGTCCAACTTTAACAGCCATAAGTTACTACTGGGAATACCATAGCTTTGACTATACAGCACTTTGTCAGTAGGGTGATGTCTCTTATTTTTAACATGTTAACATGTACACAGCTCAATTATCATAAGGGGTTCAGAGGCTATTTGCTTTTCTTGCATGTTTTGGGCATATGTAGTGGGGACCTTAGCAGAAGAATTTTGAGCTGGAATTAGGAGTTATTTAATATTCCTAAATTGAGTTAATTTATGGTTAATTTGCAAAGATTGTTATTTTCCTTGATTCAGGTGAAGATTTCATTCTCTGATAATGAAGTTCTGCCGGGCGCAAACACCAATCTTGTCCTCTCCTCTCTGCCAAACTCCTTGTGTGCATTACGGGCTGTGGATTCCAGTGTATTTTTGCTGAAACCTGAAGCTGAATTATCTGCAAATACGGTATGATGTACAGATGATTTAAAATGTATGTATAGGCAAAGAAGAGTTGTTTTTTAGGCATTCCTCATGCCGTTGCTTGCCTCGGATAAGTGCCAGGAGCCAGACAGGTGCTACAAAGCAAAGCAGCCATCTCCTTGGTAGCTGTTGTAGCACAGACTCTGTACTAATCTCACTGTTTAACCCAGGTTTTGATCCCGATTTGGTGCAAACAACCAGTCACAGGGTATTCTAAGCCAGATGCACAAAGTTTTACTTAATCCTTCACACCGATAGTGTCATTTTGTGTTTTTTCTTTTGTTTTGTAGAACTGGGATAGGGGTTGGAAAAAAGCCTTGGGATACTCAGAACTAACAAACTTGAAGGAGGACACTATCTAGCAAATGGTATACTTTGGTTAAGAAAAAAGGCCTTATATAAAATAAATAGCAAACAATTCAGCACAGGGGGCTCCCACCATGGAATCAACCCTGGCCAACAGGTCCGGAACAGTCCCTCTAACAAAAATGGGCACAATGGCAACAGTCTCTCTCCCAGGATTTCTCTTCGGGCTACTCACTGTGCCTCTGGATATCTGGATGCCTCCTTCCTGTTTCAGCTGACACTGCACCCTGAGCCTCCTGATAAGATCTTCTTTGGACGTTCCCTGGTTGTTCCTGCGATTAGGGGTGATCCTTCAGCCTCTTGGTGAGCCAGAATCATCCAGAAATTCTTGCAGCTTCCCAGAGCCTTGGAAGGCTTAACAGCACTTCCATGCTAGGTCACTCTGCAGTAGGTAAAGGACCTTGCTGCTCTATGCTCTACACCCTATATACATCTCTCAGTCCCCTGCTGGTCATTTTCACAACCAAGGATTGGCTGAGGCCGTATATACCAGGTCAGGCCAGTCTCTATCCTCTCCACCCACAATGTTCCTGCGATTCCTGGAAAGATGGGGGTAGACAGACAAGCCTGCAGCTGCAGAGCCCAGAGCAGACCAAAAAAATTAAATCAGCACCACTACCTACAACAGAAAATAACAAAACTAACTAAATTTACTTACCTATCTAGGAGGGTGCTACACGGCCGTGGCCGTGCTCCAAGAGGTCAGGGGGAGGGGGTGGGCTTCCTGTCCAACATCATAGCTAGTGTTTTAGTGCACTTAGGAAGATGGGACAAAGTACTACATGTACTTAGTCCCATCAAGAACTAAACAGTGTAAACATTTGTGATTATTCTACTTTAAATTTCTTTTTTGCTGGTTGTGTCCAGTTGGGCAGATTTCATACTTACAGAAATGTGAAGAATTCCTCTGTTAGGCAGATGTCACCAAAAGGGGGGATTTACCTTCATCTCTTGCTTTGGTGAAAACTAAAATTTTGCATTACCTCTGCCCAGTGGAACCCAATCGAATTTGAAGCTGTGTTCCAGGTTCCATTGCAACCGCCCAGTGATTTAATCTGTCGGGTGCAGCTCTCACAGGGCTCATCTAGCTCAACCAGCAATGGAATGCAGAGAAAAGATGAAAGTGCACACCAAGAGCTGCTCAATTGCAAAAGTGTCAGGAAGGCTTCAACTCCATCTCTTCCCAGGAGGCGATGGAGCTGCAACTTTCCTATCATTTTTTCAGTTGAGCGGATTTTGGTGTGAGTTTTCATATTTTCTCTGCCCAGTGGGGACACAGGGGGCAATAAAAAAAAAAAACCTGAAAAATCAAGTCCTTAAAATTATTTTTCCTATTCCTTTTTAGGTGTACAACCTGCTGCAAGTTACAGACCTTTCAGGCTATGACCATGAGGGATTTCACTTAGAAGAGCGACGTGAAGATCCCTGCCTGCAAGTGGAGCCTATCTTTTTAAATGGAGTATATTACAACCCATCTGTCCCTACATGGGACACTGACACCTACAAGATCTTAAAGGTCCGCTACTCACAAACTCATAAAAACTAGCAACACAGTCTTAGAGTGGTGTCACAAGCTTGCTCACTCCATGTCCGCTGATCTGATAGACCTGTGCAGGTTCAGTTCAAGGGCATAGAGAAAACAATTGTTTTCTAGGTGCCCTGTTCACACTGTACAGGTGCAGGGGGGCGTGCTGTGTAAAGATGAAGCATGAATGCCTTGTTACGCAGTGCAACCCAAGGCTCTGCATGTCACAATTAGCTGCAATGCGTTGAGTTGAATAAGGTGTAATTTTATGACACCTAACACTTTCTTTCCCAGCCTCGACATCCATTTAATAGTGTCTGTACAACTGGGTGCAGGAAAGTTGGAAATAATCACTGACCCCCGTGATTGGCTTTCACAGTGATCACATGATCAGAAGCCACTCCCATCGGCACCTGATCATTAGTACAAACTGAGAGCTGTCTTTTACAGCTTGGTTTGTGTGCTGGGAGCGTTCAGTGTGTGAGCTATGCCACCCATTGATGCATATGACCAGCGTTTTTCTTGAACTTGTTTGAATGGTTAAATAGAGCACAAATTTATTTTATTCGCTTCACTAGGAATACATTCACTATAGCACAGTAAGATTGTCCATATTGTTTACAAGGCAATAACAAAGTCAATTGTGCAGCTTGTCCCATGGACTACAGTAGCACATGTTCCTTCCTTCTGCTCTCAGTAAATATGAAAGCATCTGCGGCTTCCTCTTGAGATTCTTCTATAAACTATCCCTAACCAGTTCAATTCTTGAAGTATCCCTGACTGGTTCAACCCTTGAAGTATTCCTAACCAATTCAATCCATTAAGTTTCCCTAAACGGTTCAGTCCTTGAAGTTTCCCTAACCCATTCAATCCTTGCCCAAAGCTTTGCGGTCAGATTTGGATAGTACTTGGACAATTATGGACAGTGTCAGTCATGATAGATTATCTTTAAAGGACTTAAAAAGAGGTATTTATTTTAGTAATGTCCCAATAAAAATGTTCAGTCATGTGATTTAGCTTTACAATAATTTACCATTACCTATACTGACATCTTTCTTTAATGCCAGTACAAAGCTTTGATCATTGTCCTTGTACCAGTCTATAAATCTGTTTCTTTCTACAGGATCTTGGACTGAAGATTGCCACAAACACCATGATCAGGATCCCTATGCTATGTGGGGAACGTGCTATTGCTTATTCCCACAGTGCCCCCGGTAGAACAATAGGTATATCCACAATAACTTTTGTTATCTGCTTGCTAATCATGTTCAGGACTGCACATTCCATATGTTTTAAAGTCTAGGATAAGCAAGTTTTTTTTTCATTGGACAGTAGGTAGGAAGATCAGAAAATGTTGTCTTTTTATTGATAGTTAAGGAAAGTGGAAAAACGGTAGGGGACCTGTAAGGTTATCTTATTGATATTGCTATCTTAAGGTAATGATGTTGCTGTGATCTAATTTGCAGGCAGGCATCTTCTACACCCCAAGGATCTCCACAGTCTCCTTGGTTTGTAGTATAATGTGTTGTCAAGACCTATACTTTTAATTATATACCATTAAAAAGGTCCAGTTCACTTCTAGTTTATTTAAATTATTTTAAGTCTTACGCCTTCATAAAGGGGGCATTTTTGGACCCCCAAAATGCCTAGCCCCTTGGAATAAAAGTAGACAATCCCAGGAGCCGCACATTAGAACAAGATCTGCTGTGTGTAAACAAGTGGCAGTCTCAGCCTGGACCCCCACAGGCCATGCCTGTTTTACCCTGCCCACTGAAGTCTACTCATGCAGATGCCATCCCCATAAGTAAGCTCCAGTGGGCGGAGTTTCAATATTTTTTCGAACTTCATCAGCAATTTGGTTTAGTTATTTCGGATTTGTTTAAATTCATTACTATTGTAATTCAGAAATTTGGATACATCCAAATTTCCAAATATTGAAAAACGTGTCCAAATTTTGTTTCGGAACCAAACAAACCGCTCATGTCTAGTCATAATGCGCTAGCATGCATTGCATACTAGCACATTATGACAGACTTAACCTAAAATGAAGCCCTCTAGCGGTGCGCTGCCACAAATGAGAGGGCTTCCAGCTTCACCCAGTCTTCCTCCCGAGTTTGCGTGCTTTCGCCGTTTGAATGGCTGTGCCACAGTGACACCACTCCCGTGCATGCGCAAGGCCTACTGCACAGGACTTTGAATGTGCAACACCATCCACAGTGCAATGTGCATGCACCGTGACGTCACCGGCTGCTACTAAGGTAAATATCTCCTAAATGGCAGCCTTATTCTAGGCCTACCTATAGGTACAAGATAAAAAGCGGACTTTACTACCACTTTAAGTGATAGTAAAGTTAGGCACACTAACATAACAGGGAGTATAAATGAGGCTGATCTAAATCTAGTGATTAGTCTAAATATCTCTTTACCTGTATTTAATACCAGAACAAATATAAGCAAAGGATAGCATCTGATTAGAAATCTGAAAGTTACACTAAAGGAAAACTCAACTCCGGAAGCTGTGCCCAAAACTGACCTAGAACGTGTTCACTCCAGAAAGCAATGCAGAAACCTGCATTCTGTGTGTGTTTCCTACACTGCGTTCAAAACACACAGGGTGTGCGATCTACTGAGGGTATCAATATATTCTTAACCACTTGCCGACCGCCGATCGGAGATTGACGGCGGCAAAGTGGCTCTGTAACGCAAAACGCCGTCATACGGAGCGAAAGAACGGAGGTCCGTGTAAGTAAACACGGACCTCCGCTCTGTGTGAGGGGGAAGGGAAGTGATCACAGCCTTCCTGT
>BLSH010466454.1:0-10260 GCA_018402905.1 Glandirana rugosa
TATGAGCACTTATCCATTTATTATTTAAAGGTTATATATGTATCTATACACTACCAATTGAATGAGGGAGTAAGTGCCACATCCTTTTTCGTTTTTTTAGACAAATGGTTAGCATAGCTAACAAGGAAAACTGCACATTTTTCCAGAGTTAATGAAATTTTTTTAAAAGTACATAGAAAAATGAACATAGAACAAAAAATAGCAAAAAACTGCAAAGCATTACATGGGTCCTATATGTAAAAGAAAAGAATGTACACCTTTTGATGTAATAGAGAAATTACTATTAGAATCAGGAGCATACTGTACATAGCCCAGATATGCTCCCCATTGAAAAGTCATAAGTTCCTCATATTAAGCAGGGTATTGAATTATGCGCTAGAAGCTTCTTGGTTGCAGAGAATAGTTTACTCTCATAGAAGATATCTTTATTATGGAACAAGAAAACAGGAGCAAACAAGTACATACTTAGATACAGAGGGTACTTCCTCTCATATCATAAAATACATGTACTGTACTCTATAATACTACAGCGCCACCTGCTGGTATAGACAGGTATAATGCATATGTATAGTTCAGAACATACAGTAATACTGTACATTGTAATACTATTGTTTTCCTAGTATAAAACATTATAAAACGTTTAAAACTGTTTCCAATAGGAGTTTAGGTCAATTTCTTCTAATATCCCCAATAGGAACCATTTTGGACCACACACATTGGGACGGTAAAAGTTTGTGGCTATAAACTGTGTGACACTCGACCAAAATGGCCTTATTTTCTCACAGGTTTCAGAGCATATGGAGCAAATCTCCCTGGTCTTTATGATATTTGAGACATATAGGTCCATCTCTCGTATGCATCTGAAATAATCTAAGTGGGCTATAATATATCCTGTGAGAATTAATCAATCAATCTCTAGCTCATATATTAGTGATTTAATTAACAAATGAAAGATTAGAATGAAAGAACTCTTTCCAATTTGTCTTCCAAAAGATCTGGGATATCTAATGACCATTGCTCTTTCAAGACCTGTAGGCGGGTAGATTTATTCTGTAGTAGAGTGCTATAAAAAAAGGATATCAGTTCCCTATGCTCAGGCGAAGGGTTTTATTTTTTGTGATAAATTGTGATAGGTATGTTTAATATATCCAAGGTTACCTTCTCTCTCATAGAAATGTCTGAGCCACAAATGGCATACATGATGTCTTCTGGTCCACTGAGGAGAGGTGGAGCATTGAGCATGGAACAAGAGATTGAGGAAACTGTGAGGAGTTTTTTCCCTGAAACATGGCTTTGGGACTTAGTAGTAATAGAGTAAGTAACAATCTGTTAGCAAGGATGTAGTTATAGCTGAATTTGAGCAATTCAGTATCAACGTATTTACATAAGGCATACAGCCTTATCCAATAGACAGCGTAAAGAAAATGTGACTCAAAGGAACCAATTAAAATTCACTTTACTGAACCCAAACCGGTACATGAGCTTCTTATTGGCTGCTGCGGGGGAACTGAACATTGCGTTTGTTCTGCGTGTTCTTTTATTTTGAATATGCCTGATATAGTACAAAATAGCTTATACTTCACATGAGGGCCCATTCACACCTTTACAGTGTACTCTGCAATGCATGTGTTGTTGCTTTGCCTGTTAAAAATGAATGGGCTTAAACACACAGCAATGCAACTGAAAATAGGGCAGCCTGCATTTTATTACAGTACACGTTTTGGAGGTACATTGGGGTGCTATTTACAATAAATGGTGCCACAGCGTACCAATGGATATAACACATGCTATCACAGTGGTGTGAATGGGCCCCTTGTAGATCTGTGAAATGGTAAAGCCTGCAGTTGGTGTTAAAACTAGCAGCTAGCTTGCTTTATTTCTACAAATTCTCAAGATAATAAAGTCCAAAATAAATCACTGGGCATACTAGGTTTAACATTACAAATAGAATTCCCTTGTCTATACAAGCAAAGGGCATATTGCCCACCAAACACTGCACTACAAACCTGTACTCACGGTGCATTTTCAATTAAAATTAGATTTTTGGTGGACTGACTCTTTGAGAAGGTTCATCAGAGTTTTGACCCCCTTGTTGACTTCAAGAAGGTCTTCAAGTGAAGAATAATCTCGGCATGTGAATAAACCTCAAAGTTGGCCATACACTGATAGATTTTTTTTGTTTCTCTTAACATAGCTAGAGGAATATGGTAGATTCTTTTGTTCAGGCAGCAGGCTGAACAAAAGAAATCTATCAGGTTCCTCCATCCAAGCTAACAGCATGGCTATCAGAATGCCCCAGCAATGCCTGCATCTGATTGAATGCAAGTGCTGTTCAGCCAACAACTTTTGGACAGGCCTCCTTGACAAAAGTCAATTGGATAATTCACTTTTATCAAATAGAGCAGTGCTGGCAGGGCCATACACTGCTTGAACTAGTATTGGCCAAAGTTCAAGCATTATATTGTCATCTTAACGTGGAACTTCACTTAGGACGGAAAGTTCTACTGATTGTCCTCTTTACTCCTTCTTCTGTGTGTATTGGCATTTTTTTTACATTTATTTTTAGGAAGCGAGTACCTAGTTTTGAAAGTTCGCTCCCCAATACCTGCAACCTACTGGGATAAGTCATGGGTCCCAGGAGGCTGCCGGACCATTCCGAAAGAGCAGTGGGGCTCGGGCAAGTGCAATGGGGAGCCAGATGTGAAGCCACAGGGAGTCACAGCTGGCTTCCCACAGTCAACATGGTGGCACTGGGAACCCAAAAGTGTCTTTTGTAGCTGCTGGCTATTTTTTTATTGATTTTTTTACTGAAGTGGAGGGCATCAGTGTGTTCTGTTTGGAAGGGTGTATAAAATCCAATAATCCTTTCTTCTTGCAGTGATGTTGGACAAGCTACCATGAAAATGACAGTACCAGACGCTATAACAACATGGAAGGTGGGGATGTTCTGTACATCAGAGGAAGCGGGCTTTGGGCTTGCAGAACCAGTGTCACTGGTGACTTTCCAACCTTTCTTCGTGGAGCTCACCCTGCCATATTCTGTTGTAAGGGGAGAGACGTTCACACTAAAAGCTTCTGTGTTTAACTACCTGAAGCAAACCACCAGGGTGAGTGATCACAAAATACCATAACCTTGTCCAGTTTAAAGTAGAACAGTGCAGTGTAATGTTTGTCTCTAAAATGCTCACATAAGGTTTTAGAAAAAATATACTGTTTATGTTGTCTCCATGCAATTAGTTGGTTAATACATGTGGATGATATCAAAAAATGTAAAGCTGTGTGTGACCACTTCCTTTCATCAGCCCTACAGAAGCTAAGAGGGCTTGAAGCAGGAAAAAAAGTGTCCTTACATTGCAGTAGGGGCATCTGCCATTCTGACTTTCCTAAGATATACTATCAGACAAGTAGGATGCAGAGCAGAGGGCAGAGATAGACAGGTAAAGGGGTTGAAACCCCTCACATTGTGACTAGCATCAGATGATACACAAAGGCGAAACAAATCCTCCTTCATAAGTTGTACCTGTTTATCTGCTGGCATTTGTCCTCTACAGCCATTCAAAGTCCAGAATTTGCACAGGATCTCTCAGTTCTAAAAACCAGGGGGGCAGGGATCTGATGTCTCACAGTGCCGATCTCAGTGAGGATGGCTCTAAACCCCGATTGGAGGATAGGGAAACACCCCCTTCACACAGTACATGGTGAACACGCAGAACTAAAGACAGTCACAGACTGTGTGCTGGAGCTCTCCTCCTCCATCACCTTTTTTCTTTGGTATCAAGAAAACCTGAGAAGTGACTCATTCTGATAACAGGAGGACCGAGGCAGCAGATGGAAATCACACTCTGTGGGTAGTAATAAGTAAACACCATATAAGGATGTGCTTTGTTCATATCTGAGGTTTACAACCACTTTAAATATTATTGTTTTTAATATTATTATTTTTTAGTAGTGGTATTAATAATAATAATATTATTATTATTATTATTAATAAAGCGGAGTTCCACCCTGTTAAGAGTCAGCAGCTACCAAAAGGGTAGCTGCTGACTTTTAACAATCGGCCACTCACCTGTCCCTCGTTCCAGCGATGCGGCGGCCTGAGGGCTCACTCGTCTCCCCCTCCCCTCAGCGGCGCCGGCATCACAAGTGTGGGCACGTGCGAGTCGCGCTGCGGCTTGTGAATGGCTGGCGTATCTTCTGGGAACTGCGACGTGTCCCAGAAGATCGCCGAGAGGAAGGGGGGAAGGTGGACTTCCTTTCCGGAGCCGCAGCTCCAGGGAAGGAAGTGGACCTCGGATCCTGTGAAAACAGGGTCCCTGGTCACCCCCCCAAAAAAAGACATGCCAATTGTGGCATGTCGGGGGGTCACCTTCCCTTAAAGCGGAAGTTCCACTTTTGGGTGGAGCTCAGCTTTAATAATAAATGAGAAAAAGAAGCACATTGCATCTCCACACTATTTATACAGATTAATTTCAGAAAAAGGAGATATTACCACGTCCACACAAAATTCATAGTTCACGATCTAATCAGAAAGGAAGATGGGGCAAATATGGGAAAATACTTTGCTCCATACATCAGAGTTTGTGT
Source organism: Glandirana rugosa (assembly GCA_018402905.1). Classification (NCBI taxonomy): domain Eukaryota; kingdom Metazoa; phylum Chordata; class Amphibia; order Anura; family Ranidae; genus Glandirana; species Glandirana rugosa. The sequence continues at coordinate 4,585 of BLSH010466454.1, forward strand.
TAGTATTCCCAGAGAAAATTACTGTATTGTTATTGTAAATTTCAGGATTGACTGATAACGGGATGAGCATGATCAAATGTCGCTAATTTCTACGTATATTCATTAATGTTTATACCAACCAAGATATAATATTTGATATAACATACAGTATAAAATATAGTGTATATATATATATATATATATATATATATATATATATATACACACATATACATACATATGCACACAAATATAATATATATGCGTATGCCCAGTTATTATTGTTGTGTTATTATTAATGACCATTACCTTTTTCAATTAATAGGTGGGAATTAATTTGGAAAAATCCGACAAATTCACAGCTAAAACCCTAAACACAGAAGAGGATGGTCAGTGTATACAACCGAACAGCAGAGTGACCGTAGAATTTGAAGTGATCCTACAGTCTCTTGGTAAGAATAAGGTTGAGTAGTAAGTAGGTCTGCACAGGGTTCTCTCACAACTGTGTAAGATATATTTTAATGTTTAAACAGAAACTCCACGCGAGTAATAGCAACCAGTAAACTGCTACAGGAAATACCGCTATTATGCTAAAAAGTCAGAAAATCTGTCCAGAGAGACCCTTCTACCCTTCTCGTGATCATGGACACACAGGCTATCACCTTGTGTTTATTATTTTAAAGTAGAACTACAGTATGGGCAAAGCTTTTTTTTTCAATTTTGGATAGCGTAAGGGAGGGTTATAACCCGTGTCAGATTCTTTTTCGCCATCTCTGTCCCATTGTGGAGATTTAGCTTCACTTCCTGTCCCATAGCCAAAGAGGAAGCGAGAGGAAATCTCTGCAAATTATAGGAATTTCTTGAGGACCCCCAGCTCACTAGAACTAGTGTCCCCATTGGAAGATTTGCCCTCTATTACAATTCTGGGGACAACTCAAAATTTGGGATTTTCTTTTACTTTCACTTTCAATGATAATGGTAAACAGGACAAATAAAGAGGGCGAATCTCCCTAATGGGGGCACAGAGAGCAATAAAAATTGACAGGGGCTCAAATCCCTCTCCACTCTATACAAAACTAAAAAAAGACGTTTTTCCTTTAGTTATACTTTAAGCTATAGTGCATGTGCCATTTATGCTTCAATTCCTGATTGGGATTCACATAGCTGTGTCCTCTGCACACCAAAATCTCTATTTCATAGAAAACTGCTGTTATTGCATTTGAATCACACAATAAAGCATGCAACATTTCCAGGACACATAGAAGCCTTCATCTAGGCATTTGTGATAATGAATGACCAGGGTTCAGTTGCAGGGATGTGGGAAGATGTCTGATAAAGAGCACTTCTGAGGGTCCCATGTACCTATTATGTCTTGGAAATGGACCACACACTGCCAAATTATCACAAGAGATGTTCAAAACAGTTGGATTTACAGATGGAAGACAGAAAGCAATTCTGTGCACTCCAATAATACGCACAGAGGAGACTACTGTTTTAGGGTTGCAACAATTTACAAAGCTGATGTGGTTTGTATTCACCTCTCTGTCTATAATGTTGTACAAAAAGTCTAAAAATGATGACTTCCCTGGAAGAGCAAAGACAGCTCCCCCATCACTTACTGCTCCATGTGCATGGCCTGTAAAACATCGTAGGGTTACTTACCTATTGCTGGTTTCATAGATTGCTTAATTTGTAATTAAAGGGTGTTTTATGGACACCCATTATGGGACTGAATCTATAGTTACATTGTTGGTAAGGTTAAATAAAGACACCAGTCCATCCAATTCAGCCTGAGTGTGTCCTCGTATCACTACTATTTTCCATATCCCTGTACATTGTGCTTGCCAAGAAACACCCTAAGGATTTAAAAATTAGCATGTACAGTATGTTCTAGTGGATCTAAAAATTGGTTGCATCAATTGCAAAAATGCAGTTGGACTATCATTTAGAAACCAAACCATAGGTAAAGTATACCCCACCTGTCCATGGGTCTGTCACAATCAGATTAGGGCTGCCACCTTTTCTTTAAGCCAAACTCGTACACTTTAGCGGCCTGGGACACCTTCTGGTGCCCCCAAGGAGAGCAGTAATGCGGTGCGTATAGCATGCCACAGCTAACAGTGGGTGTGGCCAAATTGATCTTTCTGACATCATCGCCCTGCCCCCCAGTGATGCCGAACCTCCCCCCAAACAGCTGCCACAGCTCCCGTACAGCAAGATTTGTGTGTGACTATCTTGGTTACTTGGGGAGCCACATCCCAGTCTGAATAATGTTTCTGGGTTTTAGTCCACCTGAAACTCGGACATATGATTCAAACCTGGACTGTCCGGGTGAAGCTACCCTAGGTCAGATACACCTTTAACTAGTCTTGTTGTACTAGCACATATACAAACTCTTGCCACACACTGGACCTACTTCCTTATATTCAGAGCAGGGGATATGGCATTCACTTAAAAATTGTAGACCAAATTTATAAGAATTTATTTAGTTATTAGCTATCGTGCTCCGCTGTGCTGGAACATGCTGCGCCAAAACAGAAAATACTCAGTATTTGCTTATTACCACATAGGAATTATAAGCTCACATAGATAAATGCCTTAGGCCTCATGTACACTGCTGCTGGTAAACGGATGTTTAGGGCAGTTGGGCGTTTTTTTTTTCATTTGCCCCTGAACTCATCTAATGTTACCTTATCAGTACATTTAAAGGGTAGGGATCCTGCGCTTAGGATGAGTAAGGATGGTTAAGGCTGCTGCCTCCCACAAGACTCCACTAGGTGGAGTAGGCTTAAGATGTGAGGGTGAAGGGGAATGGCACTGCCTCCCTGCAGACACAATAATGTATTTATTGGTGCATCATCTGGTATAGTGTTATATAGTTCAGCCCAAAACTTTAAATCAAAAACAGTGAATTAAATTTGTAATAAAAAAAATTCATGTGCTCTAATAAGCAACTGTACATTTGTAATATTACATTTATAACCATAAACTCATGTATAAAGTTCTTTGTGAATCATAAGTCATAAATCCTAATCAAGTTCATAAAAAGTACATATAAAGTGCTTGCTCTTGTGCAAAATGGTGGTTTCTTCTATCCTATTTTTTGATGTAATAACAGCAGCTCTGATATTGTACAGTTTTTAATATGTAGGCCCTTGCAATATATACACTCTTCCATGGATGATGATCCATGACTTAAAACTGCGAGAAACTCGTGCTCCTCAATGAATACCCCTCTTACCAGATGGCATCACCCCTACAGGGGTAAAACGCCTGGATGCAAATCTGTATATGGGGTGGGCTGTTGGTCGGGTTATTCCTTAACTCCTTCAGATCCGCGCTATTGCCGAAGTACTGCTCCAGTGCGGATCGGAATTTCCGGGACGACGTCCATGGACGTCGTCCCCTGTGTACGCTCCCGGCGCGCACTCACAGGCGGTGGAGTGCGCAGCCGCCACACGCTGCGTGGGCGTGCCCACGGGCCGGGCGGACTCGATGTCCGCTCATGACCCACGCCCGCCTGACAGAGCTGCAGAACGGGGAACCGCCAATGTAAATACGGCGGTTCTCCATTCTGTGAACTGGGATCAGTGAGATCTGTTATGTCCCGGCCAGCCCACCCCCCCCCCACAGTTAGAACACATACAGGGAACACAGTTAACCCCTTCACTGCCCCCTTAGTGTTAACCCCTTCCCTGCCAATTACATTTATACAGTAATCAGTGGATATTTACATTTCTGATCGCTGTATAAATGTCATTGGTCTCAAAACAGTTTAAAAAATGTCGGACATGTCCGCTGCAATATCACAGTCCCGATAAAAATCGCCGCCATTACAATAAAAAAAAAAAAAAATAATAAAAACGCCATAAATCAATTCCCATAGTTTGTAGACGTGATAACTTTTGCGCAAACCAATCAATATACGCTGATTGCGATTTTTTTTACCAAAAATATGTAGACTAATATATTTCAGCCAAACCCGATGAATCTTTTTTTTATTATTTTTTTTGGATATTTATTATAGCAAAAAGTAATAAAATGCTATTCTGATGTAGGACAGCAGGGGGTGAATTAGTGTGTGGAAGCTGGCCGCCCGCTGGGGGGGAGCGGAATGTCTCCAGGGAGGAGAGATGGACGGCCGGCCCGCTTGTCAGTCAGGAGTCCGGAGGGATGGAACGGAACAACGTGTGGAGCAGTTTGGAAATGACTTAAAGTAGTATTAAACCCTAAAGCAAACATTTATTATATTGCAGCCTGGGCACCCTTGTTCCAATGGTTGGACTGCAGACTGGAACTTGATATATATATATATATATATATATAACTGTAACTTATGTCTCTTGTTACCACAGTTTTAATATTTGCACACCATTGTCTATAATAGGGACTATACACCCCATGCTTTTATTGTTTTATATAATAAATTTATAATTTTTATACATAGATTGTGTAGAGTGTTACTGCCTAAAAGTCCCGCAACCAGGCGTTTTTCTTTAAATTCTTAGATGTGATGTCTGTATTTATTTCCTATATAGGCTTTTCCCCCCCTCTTTCATCTGGTGATCCAGCCAGAAAGTCTTTTGTATTTCATAAGAACAAACTCTCTTGCAGATGCATCAGTTAGGGGAATGAGACAAACCATTTAACACCGACAAGGGTGCTTACAATGATCACATTTTATTTATTTATCTATTTATGTAAAAACTTTATCCTAAAAGGAAAAAAACTGTTTGCTGTAACTGCTGATCAGGGTGGATAAAAATTGATGAAAAAAATCTGATATTGCTGTTTTACTAATCTGACAGCTTATTATTCTGAATAGGAAACTTTCATTTTGTTTGCAAATTTTAAAGATTCTAACTACCAGCAAGAATAAGCCCTTACATTTAAAGAGCGCCTGTCATTTCAGATCCATCACGGCAGCGCCTGTTAGCGGGTATCCACTCACCTGCTGCCGCCACACCCCTCACCTTGTTGTGTCCCTGCCACATCACCAGCCGTCCCATTAAAGTGAATGGGACTGTCAGTAAGTCAACAGCAGGTCAGAGGAGGAGCCGGTGTGGGACAGAGTTGACAGCTGCTCTTTAAAATTGATGATTTAAATCAAGACGTTTTACTAGTGATTTAAATCAAATCCACCCTGCTGCTTATAAAGTATTAGCATGTATATAAAATCGGCAAGCCCATCTAAACCCCGTCCCCTCCGTCTCCTAACTGGCTCCCTGGTCGTGATTGGCAGCAGGCTGCTGCCAAAAGCCAATCAGGAGTGGAGTCCCCGGAAGGCAAGGCTCCCGTGCACATCACTGGATTGAGGGGGGGGGATCGGGTAAGTATGGGGGGCTAACCGAAAACCGTCGTCGGACGACGGTTAGTGCTGGTCCCTCGGTCAATCCTCTGCCTCCCCTGCCCCAAATCTACCCGAACGGCTAAAATATATGTACGATTATGAAATATTCGTCGTCCCACCTAAACTAAATTTAGTGATCATTTTGCAGAACTAAATTTAGTAGTTAAAATTTCTCGTCGACAGTTGAGACAGGGTGTGGCCGAGGAGGAGACTGGACGACAACTGAATGACTGTCAGGGTAAGTGAAATTACCCTGCCGACCACTACACCGTCCCTGTGTTGTTCCACTCCCCACACCGCCGTCGTCCACTCACCTATGGGCGATTGTCCGCGACGGCACTACCTAG
>BLSH010466454.1:15555-34277 GCA_018402905.1 Glandirana rugosa
TCGGAGAGGGTAGGAGACCTTGAGATATGAAGTTGGACAGGCAGATAGAGGATGAGAACGATGGAAGTCCGTTAAAGAGTTTTGAGTAGAGAAGTCCCTTCGGATAGTGTGGAGGTTGATTAGAAAATGGAGAAGGTAGTAGAGTAAGGGGTGTCAATCTTGGAAAACATGATGGACGGGGTGGGATAATCTAACATTCGAGAAGACTCGTCTCGGTAGAATTAGGAGAACATAAGATAACATAACATTGAAATGCTGGCTTTGCAGGGCAGGTGAGTATGGGCATTTAGGACAATCCAGCATATTATTATTATTATTATTATAATACAGGATTTATATAGCGGCAACAGTTTACACAGCGCTTTACAGTTTAAAAGGGAGACAATACAGTTACAATACAATAGAATACAAGAGGATTAAGATGGCTCTGCTCAGAAGAGCTTACAATCTAATAGGGTGGGGCAGGTAGTACAAAAGGTTCTAACTGTGGGGAATGAGATGATGGAAGAGGTAAAAGATTAGTTGGAGGTGTGATAGGCTTCCCTGAAGAGATGAGTTTTGAGAAATTGCCTGAAGGTAGCAAGAGTAGGAGATAGACGGACAGGTTGAAGTATAGAGTTCCAGAGGATGGGAGAGGCTCTAGAGAAATCCTGGAGACGAGCATGGTAGGACTACACGAGGGAGCTTGAGAGTAGGAGGAACGGAGAGGACAGTTTGGGTGATATTTGGAGACAAGATTGGTTATGTAGCTCGGGGCAGATTTGTGAATGGATTTGTAAGTTGTGGTTAGTATTTTGAATTTAATTCGCTGGGCAATTGGGAGCCAGTGTTGGGATTGGAGGAGAGGGGTAGCAGACATTGAGCGGTTGGTAAGGTGGATAAGTCTGGCAGCAGCATTTGTGATAGACTAAAGAGGGCATAGCCTATGTAGAGGGAGGCCAATGAGAAGGGAGTTACAATAGTCATGGCGAGAGATAATAAGGGAGTGAATGAGGAGCTTGGTGGTTTCATTTGTTAAAAAGGGGTGTATTTCAGAGATGTTACGGAGGTGAAGTCTACAAACTTTTGACAACGTTTGGATTTGAGGCTGAAAGGACAGGTCAGAGTCTAGGATTACACCTAGTACCCTGGCATGAGGGGAGGGATTGATGGTTGCATTATTTATTTTTATGGAAAATTCATGGGGGAGCATGGGCAGGGGGGAATATTATCAGCTCAGTTTTAGAGAGATTTAGGTTTAAGGAAGTGGTGTGACATCCATGCTGATATGTCAGTTAGTAAGTTAGTAATGCGAGAGGCGACTGAAGGAGTGAGGTGAGGAGTAGACAGATAGATCTGGGTGTTCAGGTTGGTGGGGTCCAGTGAGGGCTTTTAAAGTATGGGAGTGATCTGCGCATGTTTTAGAGAGGAGGGGAAGGTGCCACTAGAGGGGGAGAGATTGAAGATGTGAGTGAGGGAGCATAGGAGAGAATAAGAGGGTGACTGTAGTAGTTGTGAGGGAACAGGATCTAGGGGACAGTTGGTTAGGTGGGCATCTGAAAAAAGTTCCGCAATCTCTACAGTAGTAGCCAGCTCAAAATAGGGAGAGTGTTGACTGTGTTGTTAGGCAAAGTATGTTGGATGGGGAAGATGTACATACAGTGGCGGTAACGGGAGGTTCAAAAAAAAAAAGTGGGGTTGGTGGACGTGAAATCCCGATTTTGGGAGCAAGCCCTTGTGCTCAGCATATACTGTACATGCACAGTAGGGGCCTCTGGCACTGCCTTAGACTCTGATTTCCAAGCACTGTACTGTGCCAACTGGCCAAAATCTCAGTGTGCCCCTATTGTGCATGCACAGCACCAGATTTCAGAAAAACAGCAGCCCCTACTGCGTACAAGCCGTCGAGACAGTGTCAGCGCCGCTTACGTGCCAAAGCACCAATATATAGCAGCCCCTACTGGGCATGCACTAGCTGCGAACAACCTCAGCGCCCCTCAGCACCCCCTTCCCGCGCATGTGCTGCCCAGACAGCGTCAGCAGCCCCTATGCTCTAGCCGGGCACCAGAGCACTGACCGACAGCAGCCCCTACTGTACAAGCGCCAGCAGCCCTTACTCTGCATGCATCCAACACACAAGGCACCAAGTGGCAAGAGTACGCATGTCAGAAGCCCATCAGAGGAAACCTTCATAGGCTGGTAATACTGTAGACAGTGCACAAAACTGCAAACAGAAAGCAATGGTGACATAAGGTATGCAGCTACATTTATTCATGTATTTTGGGATTTATCACTTTAATCTTTATATAAAGGCGCTGAGATAACAGAAGCAATTTCCCTGAAGCTCCCAAGCCAGATAGTAGAAGGTTCTCAACGTGCCTACTTCTCTGCGATTGGTGAGTAAATTACAGTGTTTCCTGCTACAATTGCTATGACAGAGTATAGTGTTATGAAAACTGCTGTGAATGGTGCAGCGTAAAAAGATTTATTGTATTAATAAATAGCCTTACGCTTTTATGTATGTTTTAGGTGATATCATGGGAACAGCGATGCAGAATTTAGGTAATCTGCTAAAGATGCCGTCTGGATGTGGAGAACAGAATATCGCTCTTTTTACCCCCAATATCTTCATATTGGAGTACCTCAATAATACTGGTCAGCTGACCCCAGAGCTCAAATCAAAAGCCTTGAGCTACCTGAGCACAGGTGAGAGAGTACAGCACATCTCAACATTGCTTCTTGTGAGTTCAGTACTATTCCTTCCTTTTCTTCTGTGATTGTTACAAACATGTATTTCCTTTCTGTGTTAAACATCTGGTCTTTATTTGTAAAAATATGTGGGAAAAACACACATAAAGGAGAGCTCTACCTAAGACAATGCAGGGCAATATAAAAAACAGCACTTTCTGCAAAGATTAAAAAAAAAACACACACACATTGAATTTTAGGGGTTTGCAATCCTCTCCAACACTTAAGCACAAGTGAAAAATTAAAAAAAAAAAAAAAAAAACGAGAATCTGTATGTGCACACTTCTCACCTTGGAACAGGTTTTAATTTGCTTGAACCAAACAAAAAAGGGACTTAGTTGATGCAGGAGAAACTTTCCCTGACAGTTTTTTTAGGGGATCAAATTCTGAACTACATATTCAGTTCTCAGTGATTTCAGCAGCTCCCCATATTAAATCAATATCCCATTTTCTAATAAACTTAAATTTATTTACTTTCCCTACTTTCCCATACACCCATGGTTATATTAGTTTTGTAGCCCATTGGTCATATCTTGTTTTAGACCACCTTTTTTTCTTTATGTTAGTAAAATGTCATAATGTATATTATATTTTTTAACCAGCAGTCTCGGAACTATAAAGTCCCAGATCAGATACCTTAATCTGACCATAAACAGGAACTATGGCTTGCACTCAATAAATGGCCGACCTTACTGAGTGCAAGATCATAGGTTTACATCAAATTTGACCTGTAGTCTAATAGCAAAAACACTTCATTGTAAGCTGTAGGCTCTGGATAGCTCTGTTCGAACATCCATTCAACAAGTATTTCTAGTGAAGACCATGTGACCAATGATATTCCATTGTTTCTGAACAAATTTTTGGTTATGTGCTTTTTTTGTCTCATGTGACTTATCCTACAGCAGCATTCCTCAACCTTTTAATGGAAGAACCCTTAAAAATAGTTTTTAGGTCCCAGGGAATCAGTCCCCCATACAGCTAGAGGGGGCTGCTTACAAATTTAACATGGCATGTTGAGTTGACAGGCGGTACCACCTGCCAGTCCCACCTATTTAAATCAATGGGGCCACACTGCAGCAGTGATCCAAGCACTTGGCGCTGTTTAGTTCCATTAGGTTTACACTGGTGATCAGTGGAAAACAAGTTCTGTTCTACTACTAGTCAATGAAAATACCCATTAATGCGGTAGTCAGCTTAGTGCCCCCATACTAAGGGAACATTGGCAGTGGCGCAAACAAACCACCCAACCCCCCCTCCAGCCCCCACGCACCCCAACCTCCCCCATGGGTGGTACTCACACAGTCCATCTCCCGGATCTCCCTCTACATCCTCTCTGGCTTGTGTGTGTTTGCGGTGATGCAGAGTGAGATTGTTTCGATGGAGGACAGCCATCTCCTGGATCTCCCCGTACATCCTCCCCCTGGTACCAGCCAATAGGGTCACTTCTCCTCTCAGCCAGTCAGGTCTCAGGACCTGCTTCCTGATTGACCAGGAGGAGAAACAGGAAGACAATAGCGAATATTAATTCCCTATTGTCACACAACTGGGTGGGCTCAGGGTGCAGTACTCTGCGCCCGATGCCCACCCTTTTTTGAAGCCAATTAGAGCCTCTAATGGAGCGGCCGCCACTGGAGAGAATGCTCCCCTTACAGACAGCTAACATGATCATTGGCAGCAATGGTAAACCAGAAGCTCCACTCGTCCCACATTGCTGGCTCTGCAGAATGACATTGGTGCCGGACACCATCAGGCAAGAAGTCAACTGTTAATGCTCAAGGAACCCATAGCAACCTCTGGAGAAATCCTCGATGTTGAGAAAGGCTGTACAACTGCCTTATAGCATAGCATAGGTGCTTTTTAGATCTACTTTAAAAAAGGAGAACTATAGCCAAAGCTATTTTGGCTATACTTCTCCTGCAGGTCACAGGAGGGCACTTAGTTCTGCACTCCCGTGAACCTGTTTTCAGCTACAGTGGACTAAAGTCCAGTGTCGGCTGACATCACAGAGCCAGTTCAGGCTCTGGAAAGATCCCGAGCAGATCCACCCAGATGCCTGGATTGGCAGCTGGCTCAGCCTCTCAACGATCCGCTAAGTGCCTGAGCCAGCACCTCCCACCCCCTCCACAGGCCAGAGAGGAGAGCAGAGAGTCTGTGACTGACAGTTCCCGGCTCTCTGCTCAGAGCAGAGGGGGAGAACTGAGCGATTGGCGGTGTTTGATCACTCAGTTCTTAGTGCAGGGCGACTGAGTGCAGAGCCATAGATGCAGTGTCGAATCGATGCTGCATCCACCTAAATGAGTATAAAAGTCCATACTTTTCTTTTAAAGCTAAAGCTTCAGATAGAAACAATGCAAGGTGATGGTATTTGTTTTCCTGTCAATTCACAGGATATCAGAAGCAGCTGATTTACAAACACCAGGATGGCTCGTACAGTGCGTTTGGACCTCGGTTTGGACAAGGGAACACTTGGTATGGACACTTGGGGAAGGGGAACAAAAAATGTTTTGTTATAAAGAAACTCTGTTAGCTTTATTTAGGGGAACTTCAGGCAAATATATAAGACCAGACTTCTATATTCTTTATGTATTTGGAAATGCAGCTGGTATACAGTAAGTACCAGAATCTGTCTTTGTTTTAGCTTTATGTAGCCCCATGAGGCATCATTCAGGCTGAAAGGGCCAGACATTTGAGTCAGTCAGCTGAGTGTTCCACAAATAATTTACCCTACGCATAGGTGTGCACCCCACAGCTCAAACACACATACCTTTCTCTGCAGCCTCAGCTGCATGTGGCAGTTATTGAACAGGAAGTAATTGTGCTGAGCCGCTTCCTGTTCATTCACAAACCAAAGCATAGTACACACAGTTTACTATGCTTCAGCTATGAATTAACACAGTTTGTGAGTGTGTTTACTGTGTTCATTTACAAAAGGAAGGGGCTGGTAAATTACATATTTACTAGCCCCTTCCCCTGCTCTCCAAGTTGAAACATCCCCCGCAGCAACCGGGAGGATAGGAAGGAAGCCAGCAGCACTGTGGGGCAGGGGGCCAACACTGGGGAAGGAAGGAAGCCCAGGCACTAGGGGAAATCTGCACCACATGTAGTGATTAAGGCATGCCCAGGTACACCTGGCACACCCCCTGCGCACACCTATGACCCTACGTTGACAATTGAACACTGGAAGCTTGCTAACAGGAGAACAGAGTAGAATAACCGTTTTTTTTTTTTTTTCAGGCTAACAGCATTCGTTCTCAGGTCCTTCTCCAGGGCTCAGTCCCACATTTACATTGACCCAAAACAAATATCAGACAGCTTGACATGGCTTTTACAGAGACAGAAAGACAATGGCTGCTTCCAAAACATGGGACAACTCTTCAACAATGCTTTAAAGGTAAGGGTGGCCATGGGGAAAAGGGGGCTTTTGCAGAAAAAGGACTTCATTTAATAAATAGAGCAAGGATTTGAGTGCCAATTAACAGATGGCACCCAGTTTTGCTATTCTATAATATTTGATAGGAGCTGTGATTTACCAGATTGTGGGACAAACGATCTAAGTGCCAGCACACTGGATTAGTTAACTCCACAGATAACCCTCAGGCTGGGTTCACATTATTACAAATTGGATGTGGGTTTCCAGTTTCCTCGCATCCAATATGCATGTCAGGAGATTGTGACTGGCTCTCTATGAATGAGGACGCACTGGACCCCTGCTGTGAGCCGCTCCGTACTGCGGTGTGAGCCCAGCCTTACACACAAACAATAGTTGCCACCATTTGCTGTAATAGAATTACACCCCATTCACAGCATCTGCTGTAACAATTCTGATCTCAAAGTGATATTAAACACTCCGTTTCTTAAGCACTTTTAGCAGCTGATTTAATCACTTATGCCTGTTTAAGCCTAGGTTCACATTGCAGAGATTTGGCATGCAATTTGACATGTCAAATCGCATTCCAAATCGGCAGCAATTGCACCGTCCAAATTGGTTTCTGTACTACTTGATTTGTATAGACATCTGAGCAGCAACCCGCACAGATGTCTCTGAAATCGCCCCTGAAGTTGGACTGAGATACGGGAATGAAATCATGCGATATCAGCTGAACTTACACAATTTCATTCCTGCAGCGGGGTGAACCTGGGCTTACACTCTTGTATAAGAGCATTGTGAACAGCTGACACCTGCTAGCAACTTGCTTAACCGCTTATAGACCGCCCACCACATATACACTGCGGCAGAGTGGCTCTATTGCGCAAAACAACGTACCTGTACATTGTTTCCTGTAATAGATATTGTGGGCATGCGTTTCTCGGAGGAGGAGCCGCTGCACATGCCCGGCGAACCCCCCCAGCCACAATCACTCACAGAGAGGCCTGTAAACAGGGCAGATCCCCACTCTGACAGGGGAAACCATGGAGATCTGCTGTTCCTAGTGATTAGGAACAGTGATCTGTGTTGTTCCTGTCAGTACATTCCCCACACAGTAAGAAAGCACAAACAGGGAACACATTTAACTGTTTGATCGCCCCTGATGTTAACCCCTTCCATGCCAGCGTCATTAGTACAATAATCAGTGCATTGTTTAGCACTGATCACTGTATTGGTGTCACTGGTCCCCAAAAAGTGTCACTTAGGGTCAGATTTGTCCGCAGCAATGTCATAGTCCAGCTAAAAATGCCGATCACCGCCATTACTGGTAAAAACCATAAAAACAAGTAAAAGTCCATAAATCTATCCTATAGTTTGTAGATGCTATAACTTTTGCGCAAACCAATCAATATACACGTATTGGTTTTTTGTTTTTTTTACCAAAAATATGTAGAAGAATACATATTGGCCTAAACTGATGAAGAAATTTGTTTTCTTTTTTTGGAAATTGTCAGCCTTTTTTTGTTTGTTTCTCTAAATGACAATTGCACGGTCATGCAAGGTTGTACCCAAATAAAAATTGATGTCCTTTTTTTCCCACAAATAGAGCTTTCTTTTGGTGGTATTTGATCGCCTCTGTGGTTTTTATTTTTTATAAACAAAAAAAGACTGCTATAAAACATATCCAATAAGAAAAAATGTAAAAAATAAAATGTATTCAGCAATTTAGGTCAATATGTATTCTACTACATATTTGTGGTAAACAAAATTCCAATAAGCGTAGATTGATTGGTTTGCACAAAAGTTATAGCATCTACAAACTAATGGATAGATTTATGGAATTTTTTTTTTTTTGTACTAGTAATGGCGGCGATCAACGATTTTTTTAGTAGGACTGCGACATTGCGGCTGACAAATCTGACACTAAGGCCTCATACACACGGGCATCTGAAAAAAAAAAAATAAGCAAAACGTCGGGTCTGACGCTTTGCAAAAATCTGGGGTTTTTTTCGGCGTTTTGCATCAGCGTTAGTGAGCGTCGGTGTCAATAGGCTTTTTTTTTTAAAAAATCAGTCCTCTGCTATTTTTCAACCTAACAATCTCGGCGTCAAAAACGCAGGTTAACGCCGGTACGGCGTTAGCGGGCGTTAGTGAGCGGTTTGCCGATTGGCGGCAAAAAACGCCAAAACGCTACAGCCTCAGAACGCACTGGTCCTGCGTTCTAGAAACAGCTCACTAACGCCGACGCCCTCTACTGCTCAAAAACGCCTGCGTTTTTAGAGGGCCATTGAATAACATGGAGAGCTGCAAAAAACGCCGGTGTCAAAAAATGCCCGTGTGTATGAGGCCTTAGGGGTTGATTTACTAAAGCTAGAGAGTGCAAAATCTGGTGCAGCTCTGCATAAAAGCCAATCAGCTTTCAGGTTTTATTGTCACAGCTTAATTGAACAAGCTGAGGTTAGAAGCTGATTGGCTAGCATGCACAGCTGCACCAGATTTTGCACTCTCCAGCTTTAGTAAATCAACCCCTAAGTGACATTAATAGAGTGATCAGTGCTAAAAAACAAAGGGTTAAATGTGTCCCCAGGGGGTGCAGTCTAACTTTGGGGCATGTTGCTTTGATTGGGGGAAAACAGAGATTCGGGTTACTGCTTAGCAGGAACACAAGATCTCAATTTTCCCCTCTTGCAGACCGCCGTTCTGCTTCCCCTCCGAATGATCAGCGGGTCTAGCTGATTGGCTGCCGCTGGGTCCAAGCACAGCAGGAGTGGGCCGCTAGCACCGCGTGGGCGCACACCCCAGCCCTGTGCATGAAGACATCCCCACTTCAGGCTCCTTCCTCCTCCTTCGCGCATGAGCAGTAGGGGCCTGGCCGTAAAGCCAAAAGGCTACACTGCCGGCTTCCCTTACTGCCAATGGTGGCAGCAGCACTCGACAGCCAATGGAAATATCAGCTGCGGTGCCGACATCGCTGCACTCCAGGACAGGTAAGTGTCCTATTATTAAAAGTCAGCAGCTACAGTACGTGTAGCTGCTGACTTTTAATTTTTGCAGGGGTGAGCGGACCTTTGCTTTAACTAAATAAGCTGAGGCTAGAAGCTGATAGGTTAGTATGCAAAGCTGCTCTGGATTCTGTCTTCTCCAGGTTTAGTAAATTCTCCCATGAGGAATTAATATTACTTTAAGAAATGTCTGTAAAACTCTCTCTCACTTAGGGTTGCCACCTTTTCTTCAAGTCAAACCCGAACACTTTAACGACTCACAGCAATATATATATATATATTTTTTTTTGTATAAACTATACATATATTTTGCTATTAAATAACATTTCTGATCATATGAAGTTAATAACAAGCATCCCCCTTTACATCAGAGTCAACAGAGTTCCCCTTTTACATTTGAATCCACAGAGCTCCCCTTTTACATCTGAACTAGCAGAGTTCCCTTTTACTGTAAGGGGGGACTCTGCAGACTCTGATGTAAGGGAGAACTCTGGGGACTTTAACATAAGGGATGCTCTGGGAACCCTGATATAAGGGGGAAAACTGAGAACTCTGATGTAAGGGGGAACAGTGTGGCCTCTGGTGTAAACAGGAACTCTGAGAACCCTGATTTACCTTAGTGTACTCACTCAGAGGTAGGAGAGAGAAGGGGGAAGACTTCAGTCACAGACAGAGATGGATGTTGAGCTCACTCACCTCTTGGCAGTCAGCACCTCTCATCCAGATGTATCTGAGGCTGCTGGACTTCAAATTTCCGGCCCCCTCTCCTTTTCTGAGGCACAGCACCGGGGGATTGGAGTGTGGGCAAACACAAAGGGGTAGGGGCGGGAGCAAGAGGTGCAGATCAAGCCCTCACTCCTCTCCCATCTATATGTGTTTGGGGGGGGATTGTTAGTGTTGGCTTTGGGCAGTCTGAAAGAGAGTGTAACAGACACTTTCGGCTTAGACAACTGCAGCCAGCAACCCTGCTGGGAAGCCATAGTCCAGTCTGAATAATGTGTCCGGGTTTCAGGCAGTCTGAAAGCCGAATGCATGATTCCAAACCTGAACTGTCCGGGTGAATCCCGGACAGGTGGCAACCCTACTCTCATTCCAGACAGGAAAATAACAAAAGTAGGGTTCTTCAAGGAGGCTCTATGATATTTAAGCTCTTACTTAGAGCATTTACAGAATGAAAGCTTCTATCAGCAGGCACTTCTGGGGTTATCTAACTGTATCAATAGTTCCTGATGACCATGTTTTATAGCCTGACAACCAACATAATATTGCACAGAATGAAATTGAAAGAGACCAAACATGATATGCTTCAGAATATATACTGTATATATATATATATATATTGTAGCAGGGTGACTCTGTGCCACTGGGTAAAATGGTTTAAGCCTGATTTTGTAGGAAGCAAGAACACTAATGGCACAGGTGTGTGCTGACTTCAAATGAGAACCAGAGATAGAGCTCAGAGCCCCATCACCTCGAGGAGGTCAGTGTGTGATGGGAGCCGTGAGAGGTGCTGGTGTGCACCATGGTGTCCAGATCGGGACAAAGCAAGGCCTGGGCCTGAGAGAAAGTCCATGAGGTACAGCGCAACTAGGAAGCTGTAGAGAGAGTCCATGAGGGACAGAGCAGCTAGGAAGCTGTACAGAGAGTCCATGAGGGACAGAGCAGCTAGGAAGCTGTAAAGAGTCCATGAGGGACAGAGAAGCTAAGAAGCTGTATAGAGAGCCCATGAGGGACAGAGAAGCTAAGAAGCTATAGATAGAGCCCATGAGGGACAGAGAAGCTAAGAAGATGTATAAAGAGCCCATGAGGGACAGAGAAGCTAAGAAGTTGTAGAGAGCCCATGAGGGACAGAGAAGCTAAGAAGATGTAGAGAGAGTCTATGAGGGACAGAGAAGCTAAGAAGATGTAGAGAGAGCCCATGAGGGACAGAGAAGCTAAGAAGCTGTAGAGAGAGTCCATGAGGGACAGAGAAGCTAAGAAGATGTAGAGAGAGTCCATGAGGGACAGAGAAGCTAAGAAGCTGTAGAGAGAGTCCATGAGGGACAGAGAAGCTAAGAAGATATAGAGAGAGCCCATGAGGGACAGAGAAGCTAAGAAGCTGTATAGAGAGCCCATGAGGGATAGAGCAGCTAGGAAGCTGTAGAGAGAGTCCATGTTTGCATAGGCAGACCACCGTTCTGCTTCTCCTCCGAATGATCAGCGGTTCCCGCTGATTGGCTCCCACTGAGTCCAAACACAGCAGGAGCGGGTCGCTAGCGCCGCGTGGGCACACACCACAGCCCCCGTGCACAAAGACATTTGGCCCCTTTCGGAGGGGAGGGGGAAGCGGATACCTGACAGGTATCCTGTCCCCACTTCGGGAGACCGGGCCCGGCAATTTACGTCAGCAGTCCGGCTCCCTCCTCCTCCTCCCCCCGTCGCCGGTGCGGTAGCAGAGTGCAGCGGTGCTTCGCACATGACCAGTAGGGGCCTGGCCGTGAACCCGAAAGGCTACACTGCCGGGTTCTCTTACCGCCAATGGTGGCAGCAGCACCCGACAGCTGATGGAAACATCAGCTGCGGTGCCGACATCGCTGCACTCCAGGACAGGTAAGTGTCCTATTATTAAAAGTCAGCAGCTACAGTATGTGTAGCTGCTGACTTTTATTTTTTGCAGAGTAGAGAGAGCCTATGAGGGACAGAGAAGCTAAGAAGCTGTAGAGAGAGTCCATGAGGGACAGAGCAGCTAGGAGGCCGTAGAGAGAGTCCATGAGGGACAGAGCAGCTAGGAGGCCGTAGAGAGAGTCCATGAGGGACATAGCAGCTAGGAGGCTGTAGAGAGAGTCCATGAGGGACAGAGCAGCTAGGAGGCTGTAGAGAGAGTCCATGAGGGACAGAGCAGCTAGAAGGCTGTAGAGAGAGTCCATGAGGGACAGAGCAGCTAGGAGGCTGTAGAGAGAGTCCATGAGGGACAGAGCAGCTAGGAGGCTGTAGAGAGAGTCCATGAGGGACAGAGCAGCTAGGAGGCTGTAGAGAGAGTCCATGGGGGACAGAGCAGCTAGGAGGCTGTAGAGAGAGTCCTTTAGGGACAGAGCAGCTAGGAAGCTGTAGAGAGAGTCCATGAGGGACATAGCAGCTAGGAGGCTGTAGAGAGAGTCCATGAGGGACATAGCAGCTAGGAGGCTGTAGAGAGAGTCCATGAGGGACATAGCAGCTAGGAGGCTGTAGAGAGAGTCCATGAGGGACAGAGCAGCTAGGAGGCTGTAGAGAGAGTCCATGAGGGACATAGCAGCTAAGAGGCTGTAGAGAGAGTCCGTGAGGGACATAGCAGCTAGGAAGCTGTAAGGAAGACGCTTAGCTGAGGTGCAGCGTCTGTGCATAAACACTGGGGCGTATTTCATGGTCAGGAGGACCAAAAAGGTACTAATGTCCAGGAAGACCCTGAAGAGGTACTCAGAGCAGTACAGCTGCCACAAGAGAGCCAGGAGGCTGAATGTTTTGTTTGATTCATAGTGATGGTGAGAACCCCCTGCGTGAGAAGACATACCTGTACAGTATGATTTTTGACTTTCAAACAAAAGTGAAGTGGGCAAGAAAACCCTGAAAATGATATCTGGCATGGAGTAAACTCACTGCTTTGGCACTACCATTGAGCTAAGAAACCCCTATGTGTCACTATATATATCTACTATATACACACACACACACACACACACACATAGTATATATACACACACATATACATAGTATATATCTTTGAGAATGTTTAATGTTACCAATTTGGATTCAGGTTATAGCATAGTCATGTGTGGTATCAAATGGACGATTATATGCTTATACCTTGTGATACTTGGTATGACTGTACATTTATCAAATCAGGATTTATGGAATATGAATGGATTTTGAGGGCTGGAATTTAAAAAAACTAACACAGGAATATGGATTCCCTTAACTGTCTGCTAAACAATTTACCTCTGATCATTATTCCTGGTTCACGCTAATGCGATTTGAGTCACACAGAATTGTTTGACAATGGAAATATTATTGTTGAGCGATTTTATAGAAATGCATGTACATGCGATTTTGTTGCATTTTTCCTCAATTCGTAGTAGTAGCAGTTGTCTGAAATTGTGTACAAATGCACTGGCGGCAAAATTGCATGAAAAACACATACAACTAGGTTGATCAGACTTCATTACCATCACAAGTGCTATCACCTCCTAAGCTGGATACAGACTATACAATTTTCTTTAGATTTACCAAAAACATAATATGAGGTCAAACTTTAAGAGTTTCAATTTGTATGCAGTCAGGCAGGCCCTTGCACTACATGGTTTTGGTAAATCTACAGGAAATCGGACAACAAAAGTTGTATAGTGTGTATGGGGTCTTAAGCACCCGTACATACGATGCAAATTTCTGATGGAATTTTCGCTCGACGGACGATCGTCCGAAATCCTTACCGTTAGTATGCTCCTTTCGACAGCCGACAGACATTTTCATTTTTCGTAAGACAAAAAGCTTGATGTGCAGACTAGACATTTTTTTTTTGTACAGCAACTCAACTTCTGATTTTTGTATCATTAATAAGTTTTTGTACGGAAAAAAAAATCGTACGACCGAGACTACGCCTGCTCAGAAACAAAAAAGTACGTACAAAGCTATTCAACACATTAGGTTACTTCTGACGTTGAATTCGGTCGTATGCAAATTTTCGTATTGTTAGTACGCTCTTCACTTTCGTCATGAGACAAGCATCCAACAAAAAAACGGTCGTTCTGTCATCCGAAACTCGTAATCGTGTGTACGGGGCTTTATGATCTGCTTGTAAAGACTAGTGACTGAACTCCTTTACATTTACTCTTTATATTGTAGCCTACAGTATGTAGCAGCATAACTTTATATAAATGAATACCACCCCATATTCTATTATTCTTCACTTGTGGGTTTTAGGCTTCTTCCTATGGGATGTGATCTTCAGCATTTTGCTGCAGTTCATTAATATCGCTTTCATTAGGACATGCCAATAAATTTCATATACAAAGGGTGACTTTAAAACAGAACTCCAGCCACAAAGAAGATAAAAATTAATAGCATAATAAAAGATAAAATAACAAAACCAGTTTTTGCCATAATAATCAGCTTCAAAGCAAAGATTTTCCCTTCGGTATTTTTTTTTCCTGTGCTGCATGTCCTAAGTATGACAGCTAGCATTATACAGTCCATTCCCTCTAAACCCAGGTCCTCCTGAACCTGCCCCAGTGATTACAGGGCTTCATTAATTCATCTCTTTTATATTTGTCTAGAATTCAGCTTTAAGCATTTCAACAGTGCTGTGCTTTTTAACATTAGAAAGCTCAGCAAGATTTGCCAATTCATTACCCTGAATATACTTTGTATTACATTAGCATACATAAAATGACCTCTTTGCTAAGTGTCTATAACAGGCTAGTTCTTTAAATGCTCTAAAATAATTCTAAGAACATTTGCCTTTAAAGAAGTGCCGTGGCATGCAGCCATAGCACAATTCTATTTAAATTGGACTTTCTTGAATGAATACATTTCTGACATGTCACTATATACAACTAGGATTTTTCAAAAAAACTCCACCAATTACCTGAACAGTCCTTGGACCCCAGTCAGGTGCCTAGGCTGAGATGACGGCTCCTTTATTCTGAAAGAAAAAAAAAACCCAGATGAATGCATTATCAAAAGGGAATACTGTGACCACCGAGAGACGTAATGCATACCTGGAAGTGTTACACATAACATAAATCTATATATATATGTATTGAACATTTCACCATTTTTCTAGGTAAATATATTTTTAAAGGTGTTATGGATTTGGAAACAAACCGCGCTACTATAAAGAGATGAATATAAGAAATAATAAAGTATAAATAAATAAAAGTGAATAGATAAAAATAATAATAGGATTGCTGCCTACCACTTAAAAAGTATCCCAAATACTATACAATAAATTCCATATATACAGGTAGTGGGGCGCAATCCAATATATAGTCAGTAAAAAATATATTCCTGACATATAAACATAAACCTTAGTGTCCTCTAGTGGTTGATATATAATATATCATTATCACAGTGCATAGCAGTAAATATAAAACAAAATGCTGAAGAACAGTGCCACTGATAAATATCACAAACCTAACCCGATAGGTGCATATCATAGACAGCCGTCCATAAGTGAATAAAGAGCAAAACAAGTCCAAAAATACATGAAGTGCTAAATAGCTAATGCTTCCTGTGCTTGATCCCGCAGATAATCTTGGTGCATAAAAGTACAAATAAAGTGCTACTGCAATCAGTTGTGCTTGTAAGTGCTCTGGGGTGCATGCACACACCACCACCCAGCAATCCTATGCGCTCACCTCCACACTTGACCCTCAGTGGGCCAAGTAACGCAGTCCCCTTTGGGGTAAACCCTCCTATCGCTAGGCAGCGTGATTGGCACTGATCAAAGGTATATCCACCGAGCATGTCAAAAAGGAACTCACATAGCGCTGAAACGTAACAACATCCACATTTATTGGAGAAAGATCAAAAACACTCACATTGATACGTGTACTACTTCCGGTACACTTGGGCGATACATATATCCATCAATTGGGTACACTATACCCAATGCGCATCGAAAGATTACGTTGTTCCTCTTCTTCAGGGGTAAGTGCAACGCTGTATCTTGGCCTAGGCCAACAAGGCCTAGGCCTAGGGCGGCATTTTGCAGGGGGGCAGCACGAAAAGAGTCTCCGATGGCTTGCGCTACACTTTTAGTCTTATTGGGTGGACTGGGCCAGGAGACAAACTTGTCTGACACCCCCATAAAGCGGCTGCACTTGCTGCTGTTATGACAATACTGGCAGGTCCCCATCAGAGGGGGATAGCCCATACATATGTAGGGGACCCGGGAGTCCCAAGGTGCCCAGGTCGCGGGCCCCAACCAATGAGTTGTTGTGCTGCCCCATAGCCAAACAGGAAGTGTGAGGAAATCTCTTAAGGAAATCCATTCCAATACCCCCAAGGCCCTCAGAACTAGTGTCCCCACTAGGAAATGTCAGGGTGGGTTTTAAACAGGAAGGGGTGTGGCCTTGACAGGAAAGGGTGGCTCATATTTAAATTAGGGGGATGCATGAGTTTAGTCAGACCTAGGGCAGCACAAAACCTAAATACACCTCTGGGTAAGTGGTTATAATTACAGGACAATAGGACTACAGATCTTGTGCTATAATTAAAACCACTTACCCCTGAAGAGGAGGATCAACATAATCTCTCGGAAAGCATTGGGTATAATCCTGTCTTTGTGTACCACTGACAGAGAATTGTGGTTATTTGCTCGGCAATTATTATGCGTATTGACTGTAACCACATCAATGTATTGTTTTTGTTCTGTTCTTGAACCTTCTGTTAACATTTACAAATAATTTTAATTCTACCTTTTTGGAGTTCATGCCCTAAAAACCCCATTAGTGGGTACTTCCTGTAGCTTCTGTATAATGTAGACCAATGTGTATACATCCATGTCAGTTTGATATATGGAATTGTCAAAATGTTACCTTGGCTTGTTAGCTTCCCAATAAACATTTGTAAGAGAAAATATATATATCTGATGAATCCAAACATAAAATGTGGGCAACACTACCCATCTGCCAGCTATTTAGTAATGTATTAGGGTTATAATTGCAAAACTGGGAGGTCACATCAAAGTGACACCAAAGCATGTTCACACTGCTCTGTAGACTCTTAACTGTCAATATATTTGGTTTTTTCAGGGAGGAGTGAATGATGAAATAACATTGTCTGCCTACATTACCATCGCACTGTTGGAAATCAATTTGCCTGTTACGGTAGGATAATCCAAAGATCTAGATAATAACTGGCTAATAATGTTTGTGTGAATTTAAAAAACCAAGCTTAATTTTAAAAACTTTTATTTAAGAATAAACACACTGGTTATCGTATAATCAATACATATTGGCAATAAGTACTTAGATTTGTCATACTCAGCAACAGAATCTTTGTACTAATCCAGTATTTATGAAAGTGCCTGTTCCACACAATCCACCAATGTTCACTTGATGGCTTGTAGAAGAGATCTAGCCAAATCTTACATTTAGTTATTGATAGATTTATTTGAGCATCTATGAATGTGAAAAAAACAAAACAAAAAAAAACCTCTCTCTGTCATCCTAGCACTTGGCCGTCAATGGTGCCTTGATGTGCATGGAGAGGGCTATAGGTAATGAAATGGACCTTTACACAGAAGCATTAATGGCGTATGCTTTCACACTTGCTGGAAAACTGGAACTTCGTGCCCGACTCCTTCATGACCTCGATGGCAAGGCCATCAAACAAGGTATGATCATGTGGTTTCAGAAGTATGCCCTACATGTTAGATAAACTCATGGGCAACTGATATTGACTTAATTGGCTGAGATACGCACACCAGTACAATGAACGAGTACCACGAAAAATACTTAGTTCTTAGCTTACACTTGTGTTTGGAGGGTGGTAAAAACAGGCGGTTGA
Source organism: Glandirana rugosa (assembly GCA_018402905.1). Classification (NCBI taxonomy): domain Eukaryota; kingdom Metazoa; phylum Chordata; class Amphibia; order Anura; family Ranidae; genus Glandirana; species Glandirana rugosa. The sequence continues at coordinate 33,175 of BLSH010466454.1, forward strand.
CCCCCAATCACCACCCTTAAGCTGCAGCAGGATGCAACGTAAGCATGCCACTGTTATGATGCTTTGCTTTGTGGCAAAATTGATCCCCTTCACGTTCAGTGGTACTTCCTTGTTACGCAATCCATTCAACTGAATGCGGCCGTGCCATAACCGCAATCAGAATTAGGGTTGCCACTTTTTCGTCAAGCCAAACCCGAACACTTTAGCGGCGCATACCAATACCATACCCTATAGGATTGTAACAGACCTGGGACACCTTTGGGGGCTCCAAAGAGAATAGTAATGTGGCGTGCATAGTGCCCCCTCACCTTCCTATCAGGCCCTGTTCTGAGCCACATTCCTGTCTGAATATTGTGTCCGGGTTTCAGGCAGACTGAACCCCAGACACATGATTCAAAACCCAAACTGTCCAGGTGAATCCCGGACAGGTGGCAACCCTAATCAGAATTCAAGATTGCAGTGCAGTAATCCCATTCAGGCAATATTACCTCTTGACTGTTTGTCAGACACTCCTGCACTACCCTCTTCAAAGAGCGACACAGGTGTAGAGGAGCCCTAACAATGCAAGGGGTGTTTACAAAGATCAGGTTTTATTTGCATCCTTTAAATCTTCTTCTAAAAATAAATTATTACTGAAGAAGAATCTTAGTGTTCTAGTCTTTCCCGTTACTATCACTTTTGCCTATATGTAAACATAAATCAAATATGAAAAGGGTTTATGAAATGAAAAATCCATCCATGTATTGAATATTTTCAGCATGTGTATAATCACATACTGTTAACACAATTCAATATATTTCATATCCTCTAGTGAAATTATTATATTTCTCTTGATGGAATATAAAGGAGTTCTGTGAGCCTGTGCATATTGAATGATTGTGCAGCTCTTTTGTAATATTGTATTAATTTATACTGTATATTACAGTAGATTGTCATACACTAATATGTGTACGACTTTTATAAGTTATGTACCTACCTAAAAAGTAAAGTATTTGGGAAAAGTATAAACTAAATACAAATGTATATCCGTTTTCACTATCATTGCCCTTTCTGATCTTGTGATTCTAAGAAGAAGTCATTATTAAATAAAAATCTTCTTCTAA
>BLSH010466454.1:36407-57111 GCA_018402905.1 Glandirana rugosa
AGTCTCTTATTTCCTTTTTGGAGTACACATCTAGCTTTCCACTTGCGCATTAAAGCAAATTTTTGACGTTCTACACATGAGGTTTTTCCTTTATTCTCTGAGCCATCCAGGCACCATCCTAACTATCTAGTAGCTGAAGAGTCTGATCTACAACTACCATCCAGCATTCGGGTACCTGCTGCCACTCCCCACTGACACAAGCTCTTTTGACCACTGACTGAAAAGCAGATGGTCAATAGTTTCTGGTGAGTGGGGACACAGAGGGGGTTCGGCACAGACTGCATGTCACACTTGGATTAACCCTTTCAGCACTTTAAGGAGCACCTCGTTTGCACTTTGTCACTTTGAAAAATTTGCTGGTCATGCACTTGTAGCAGCACCTATCAAGCACTTGGACACTTTTTAAGCACTTTATACAGTGTTATTGTCTTTGTGCAATTGCATAGCACATTCATCTATTTGCTGTTTATCATGAGTTAATCACAATAAGGGCTTATTGGCTATGCACTTGTAGTAGCACCTTTAAAGCACTTGGACACTTTACAAGCGCTTTGGTTTAATTATTGTTTTTGTGGAATTAATTTGTTGTACTGAGCACATCCATATATTGATTTTTGCAGTTTTTTATGGGATATATGGATTTATTTTTAAGATATTGTATGGATTTATATTAAGTTTATAGCACCAGCACCTTATTTCACACATGATTTGATACATATGGTTTATTTTTGGTTACTGGTGTTCAGAGGCGCTGCCCACCCCTTTAACAATATTTAAACAGATGTGTATCTGAAGGCAGCAGCCCCAAGTGTGTGTCAGTGTGTCCTTATGAGCGCATACACGCACATGTATGTTCACTAGTATTTAATTTTAATTTTAATTCCGATAGGGGAGGCGCTGTTTGTGTTAGTAATCAGCGTTTATTGATTGGTTTGCACAAAAGTTGCCACGTTTACAAACCAGGAGAATACATTTCAGGCATTTTTACAATTTTTTTTTACTAGTAATGGCGGCGATCTGCGATTTTTATCGGGACTGCGATATTGGACCAATGACATTTATACAGCGATCAGAAATTTAAATGTCCACTGATTACTGTATAAATGTCACTGGCAGTGAAGGGGTTAACCTGGGGGGTGCTCTAGAGGTTAACTGTGTTCCCTAGGCGTGTTCTAACTGTGAGGGGGCTGGGCTGCCAGGGGCACCAGAGATCTAACTGATCCCAGTGACAGGAATCAGTAGATCTCTGTCATGCTGCCTGACAGTGCGGGGAACCGCCGTGTTGACATTGGAGGTTCCCCATGTTTCTCCTCTCCTAAACAATCGAGGCTCGCCGGTGGACATCGGGTCCAGCCGAGCCGCGGGCACACTCCTGCAGAGTGCGGCGGGCATGAGAGCGCGCCGGCTGTGGCGTGAACCACCGTTTATAGACGGCGATTTGCGAGACGCTGCGAGTGCAGCAGTAAAAGTACGGGAGATGGTAGGGAACCGGTTAAACACGTCTAATCATGCCTAAAACTCTAGATGCATTTAGCACTTTAGCATCTATTCACATCAATAGCCAGAATAAATTAAAATTCTGGCCAATAAAATAAACACCAAAACTCTGAACAGCTAAACTCTGCTAAACTGGTTTGAAAAAAATGCAGCTTAGGTGAGTTTTTAACGCTGATTTTTTCCTGTCAGGAGAAATAGTGTTTTACAATAAACCAGTGTGCATGAGGCCTTTGACAGCACAAGTACATTACACAGGTATTCACAGATTGACAAGCAGTACTAGCAACAGAACTGGCTGATATAAACTGTACTGTGATAGAACAGTGGTGTAGTGGAAAGCACTTTCGCCTAGCAGCACAAGGGTCGCTGAATCAAATCCCAACCACAACACTACCTGCCTGGAGTTTGCATGTTCTCCCTGTGCCTGCGTGGGTTTCCTCCGGGTACTCCGGTTTCCTCCCACACTCCAAAGACGTGCTGGTAGGTTAATTGGCTCCTGTCTAAATTGACCCTAGTATGTGTATGTGTTAATGTGAGTTAGGGACCTTAGATTGTAAGCTCCTTGAGGGTAGGGACTGATGTGAATGTACAATACATATGTAAAGCGCTGCGTAAATTGACAGCGCTATATAAGTACCTGAAATAAATAAAAACTGCTTTAGGGAAGTCCTAAAGCAACCTATTATACAGTTTTCATAACCAGACTCCAGTAATATGAATTGAAGTAACCTACCCCCAGGCTTAGCTCCCAACTATCTCTCATTTTGAGAGACTGTCCCTGATTTGGGACAAAGTCCCTCTGTCCAACTTTCCTCCTCATTTTGGTCTGATCTATATAGTTGTATATAAAATGCACTTTTTATCTTTAACCAGTGGCTCGATATCGCATATCACCATCACCTGACGGCGGCTCAGAGATCGCAGATTGTGAGCTTGTGCGCTCACTGTGTAGCGGGGTAGCTAGGGAGCGGGTATGGCAGACTCAATGTCCGCCGGCTACCCGCGATCGCTCCCCCGCAGTGACAGAATGATGATCCATGTGTGTAAACACACGGATCTCTGTTCTGACAGGGGGCAAGGAGTGTGAACGTAGGCTTCCTGTATATGGGAGCAACAATCACTCTCCTCCCCCACTCAGCCCAGGCCCCACACAGTTGGTAATACATCCCAGGGAACACGGTTAACCCTTTGATCCCCCCCTGGTGTTAACCCCTTCCCTGCCAGTGACATTTATACAGTAATCAGTGCATTTTCATAACAATGATCGCTGTATAAATGCCAATGGTCCCAAAAAGTGTCAAAAGTATCCGACATGTCCGCTGCAATGTCGCAGTCCTGCTAAAAATAGCGGATTACCGCCATTACTAGTAAAAAAAAAAAAAACTTTTAAATCAACTCTCATCATTTGTAAGCGCGGCAACTTTTGCGCAAACCAATCAATATACGCCGATTGCAATTTTTTTTAACCAAAAATATGAGAGAGAATATATAATCGGCCTAAACTGATGAATAAATTAGTTTTTTTCATTTTTTTTTCTTATATGTATTTTAGCAAAAAGCAAGAAATTTTGGTTTTTTTTCAAAATTGTGTCTCTTTTTTTGGTTTATAGAGGTGATCAGAAATGACGCAGAGGTGATCAAATACCACCAAAAGAAAGCACTATTTGTGGGAAAAAAAGGACGCAAATTTTGTTTGGGTACAACGTCGCACGACCGCGCAATTGTCAGTTAAACCGACGCAGGGCCGAATCGCAAAAAGTGCTCTGGTCATAAAGGGGGAAATCCTTCTGGGGCTGTGGTTAAAAAAGGGTTTCCTGGTGCTAAACCTTTCATCCAATTTCTAAATTGCTGCATTTGTACATTTCAAAGGCATATATGAATAGTAGTTTTTTTTGTATAACTCTTCTTTAAGGGAGCTAGGCAGGGGGTGTGTTGTATGCCTACATACCTTTTCTAATAGGTCTCCCTTCTCAAACAAGTTGGGAGGTATGCCCCCAAGTTTTAAAGCCCAATAGAATTTCCAGTTTAAGCTAGCTGAATACAGTACAGTACATTCTAGGCACATCAAAAGCAATGTCCTACAGATCATTATCTTTAGAAAGCAGCCACTGGCAGAGTAGAAAGCCTGTCCCCTGCCAGCATGCTGTAGAGCAGGGGTCTCCAAACTATGGCCCATGGCCACATCCAGCCTGCTAGGATGTTTTTACCGGCCCGCAGCTAGAGCAGCTAGAGTCATCAGACTTGCTGCAGGAGCGGTCTCTCTGCCGAAGCCTTGTCAGGTTGCGAAACCTGTAATGCTTACTCACCCCCCGGCAGTATGCAGCACAGGTCCCACAACCACTCCCGGCACCTGGCCTCAACCTCCCAGTTTCCGACTCCCTGTTTACATCAGTTATACGTTAGTGCTGCAATTTTGCATACAGCATGCGGGGGGGGGGGGGGTTGGGGCTAGATGGGGAGGTTGCTCTGAAGGGGACACAGTTGTGTTGGGGGTGATGACTCTAAAGGAGACACGGTTTGGGGGTTTGATGGCACTGGAGGAGACAAAGTTGTGGGGGGAGGGGTTTGATAGCACTGCAGGGGACACAGTTGTGTGTGTGTGTTTGTGTGGGGGAGTTATGTCACTGAAGGGGACACAATTGTGTGGGGGGGTTTGATGGCTGTGATAGGGACACAGTTGTGAGGGGTATGTGTTGGCTCTGAGAGTGACACAGACACAAATGTGCAGGGAGACGCTGATGGGCGCACAAATGTGTGTGCGTGGTGGGGGGCTCCAATGGGCACACAAATGTGCAGAGGGGCTCCGATGGACACACAAATGTGCAGAGGGGCTCCGATGGGCACACAAATGTGCAGAGGGGCTCAGATGGGCACACAAACGTGCAGAGGGGCTCCGATGGGCACACAAATGTGCAGAGGGTCTCCGATGGGCACACAAATGTGCAGAGGGGCTCCGATGGACACACAAATGTGCAGAGGGGCTCCGATGGACACACAAATGTGCAGAGGGGCTCTGATGGGCACACAGATGTAAGGCCCTTATGCACACTGTAACTTTAACCTGCTGTAGCCTGGCAAATTTTATTCTATTCTGCTTCTGTGAATTGATCTTTTTTTTTTTTGGCCCGCGAGCATGTGTAAAATTTACGATGTGGCCCTCCAAATGAAAAGTCCCTTGCTCTCTGTTTCTTTTTTCTTGTTTCCCTTTGATACATCTGGAAGGTATTTAGCAAATTTAAACTGAGAAATACATTCAATTAGTGCTTCCTTATAAGTAGATGAAGAAGATCTTAGGGTCAGATTGGCTAGCCTATGTAAAAGAGAACCTATTACCAACTTAAGAAATTGTAGGTAGAACATCAGGTATTCTGAATGCTTACATGCAGCATTTTTCCTTTTTGATAAACAACGTTTTATTCATATGCAATATGCCTTTGAATCTGCCTGCAAACCTAACTACTCCAGGAAGAGTGAATTCCTAAGCACAGCCCCATCCTTCCTTGCATGACCTAACCCTCTTCACTTCTGGGAGTGTCTAATTACTCTCTGTGCTGGCCCAGCCTCTCACCCCCATACATAATCTTTTACATAGCAATGGGGGTGGGGGGCAAACTATAAAATGTCACTCGAGTCTTCTAGGGCTACTGACATCACATTTAAGGTGGCGGCACAATGCAGTGCTCCCGGGGATTTTGGATGGCTACTCAAGGGAGGATTTTACAGGTAGCAAACAACACGCATAAAATATATTAAATGCATATATAAGAAAAGATTTTTGTTGAAATGAATGGTCTAGCACAGGGATATGCATTTAGCGGACCTCCAGCTGTTGCAGAACTACAAATCCTATGAGGCATAGCAAGACTCTGACAGCCACAAGCATGACACCCAGAGGTAGAGGCATGATGGGACTTGTAGTTTTGCAACAGCTGGAAGTCTGGTAATTGCATATCACTGGTCTAGCAACATGGCCTTAAAAGAGAAAAGTAATAATTGCCCTAACTTTTATTTTATACTCCGTTGTACTCAGGACACAGTAGTTGCTCTTCAAGCCCTAGCCTTGTATGGCTACATTGCTCACCAACACGATGGTCCTCGTGAAGTAGCTGTCACCCTTGGTGAAGCTCCAGTTGCCAAACTCCATGTAGAGGACTCAAACCGCCTGCTTCTGCAACAAGTCCGACTACCTGAAATTCCTGGAGATTACACTGTATCCATCAATGGATCTGGCTGTGTTTTTATACAGGTTAGTGCCCATGCGCATAAAATATTCAGCCCAGATACAGAAGTTTTGTGTTTAGCAAAGATTTTGAGCCTGTTGTATGTGACTGTCCATAAACGAGTGTTAGGAACAACTGTTTTACCGTGGAATGCCTTACAACTCAGATCAGATGGTACTTTGACTATCGAGAAGCCTACGTTTTGGCAAAGAAGATCGGCTTCCTATGATCAGTATACTTAAAGAGTAACCCAACTTTTGATGAGATAAAAGACAATCCCCTATGGGTGATTGCTGTATTTTGTAGGAGGCGTGGAGTTGGTTGTTAATGATTATTACTCATCTTATTATACTAACCCCACTTTCCTAACTGGAAGTTGTACAGTCCAGTTGGACTCATCATAATGCTCTTCTAGATCCTATTTATAGTTCAGGTGGAGAAAGCCATGAAAGGCAAGGTGCCACCCTGCCAGAATCTCCTAATTCATACAGATCGGTTAGGGACGGGACACCAGGGCCAGGGTGTAGGGGCAGAAGGCAACCCTCTCCAAATCTGATACTGGACAAATGCAGTAAACATAGGCTTGAAAATGAAAAATTGTTAGAAAGGATCTAAGGCTGCATTCACACAGGGGCGATCCGACTTCAGGCACGACTTTGCTAGGCAACTTGCAGGCTACTTGCAGGCTACTTGCAGGCTACTTGCAGGCTACTTCAAGCTTGACTATGCCAGGCGACTTTGCCTGTGGCCAATCAGAGCGGGGAGGGAGGTGGTTGCCCTGGATAAATTCTTTTCTTTTAGTCGCTTCCATGTAGATGGGGGATCCGACTTGGAGGCGACTTCTATTGAATCCTATGGGCACAAGTCGGATAGAAGTCGCCTAGAAGTAGTACAGGAACCTTTTCAGAAGTCGCCTTGAAGTCGGAGCGACTTCAGTCGCGTATATTAAGACGGCTCCCATTCATTTCAATGGGATTTCAGATGTCAAGCGACTTGGGGCGACTTGAGGCAACTCAAGTCGGATCGCAAGTCGCCCCTATGTGAATGGGCACTAAATGTTTGCTGTTGACCTATTGCAAAATGTGTTTTATTATAAATATAAATAAACCAAATTGTTTTTTAGAGTACTCTGAAATACAACATACCTCCTCCTGAAGGTGAAGCTCCATTTACCATCACAGTAACTACAGTCCCGAAGACATGTAGCCCCAAATCCTTCAAGTCTTTTGGCATTTCGGTTAATGTAAGGTGAGTCCTCATGCCAGTCCTCATGCCGGTTCTTTCAGTTGGGGAGATTTCCTTCACTTCTCATTTTGGATACTCAACAGGTAGTAAAAGGAAAGTTCTACAAAGTGAAGATAATTTCCAGAACAAGTGCCCCCATTGGAAGAATAATCCTTACTTGTTATGGTGCCGAATGTAAGATTTTAGGTTTACATTACTATCTGATTTGGTGACAATTGTCACTAGGAAAAACAGAGAAGGAATCACACAGTAATAAAAAGCTGGCATGGGTATTAATCTTTCCCTTTTCTATCCAAAGCTAGAATTATTTTGGATCTAGATGCAAAAGATTAAAAATGCTTATGTAGCTACTGTAAACCCTAACTCCATTTCTCTACTCATTCAAGTTGTGTTCCATTTTTCAAGGCTACATGATCTCTTATTCTATATACAATTTAGAATTCATCCAAGATTATCTCATCATTGCCATCCACTAACGCCAATTTCATTCCTAGTGATGCACTGCTCACCATCCGCTGAAGACTCTTCCAAAAGCTGGGCATTCAGACTAATTCGGCAATAATAAGTTAATGATTTCTGACAAATTTCCCGGACAGTCATTGGTAGCACAGTGACTGGCCATGCAGAATTGAAAATTCGACAGCTTGTTAATATGTCGATATACCCATTTAAGTTACATGATAATTCTAGACTTTTACAATGTCCAGCAACAGTATGCTTGTTCAAAAGCAATACATTTTATCATTAATGATTTCACCAGTCTGCTGCAGGCCGGAGAAAGAAACTCTTCAGTGTCTTCTCCCCAACTGATCAGAACATTGTAACTTTTAGAAAGCAAGAGGCTGCAGCAGTGGGCTGATCTGTGTGGGTCATTTGTGAACACAATCAAGAATTGTAGAGGCACCATGATTTACATGACTTTGTCATAGGATATACTGTATATTTATTGTCTGATTTGCCCTTGAAAAAAAAACTACCTTGGCACATTGTACACTAGACAATCTTTATCCTACTGTATCTGTCATCAACAAGCATAAGTAAAAGTCTAATTCTGTTAAAAGGTAACTTTTAATGGTTTCCTTTAATACATCTGTTTTTTATAATTATCAATATGAAAAAAATATCAATTTGACTTATTATATACTTATTTAAATTATACATTTTAATAAACGTGAAATAAGTTATTTAAAAATAAATAATACTTACTTGAAACATTGTGCACTGCACAATCCTTATCTTACTGTATCTGTCATCAGCAAAAAAAAAAACATAAGCAGTAGTCCTGTTCTGGAAAAAGGAAAATATGATGGTTTATCAATAAGTTAAAATTATAAATGTAACTTATATTTATATAACAATTTAAATTATATATTTTAATCAATTGTAAATACACTATTGTTTTTTCTTTTTACTATATATACACTCATTGTTTTACAATGAACATTTGATACGTGACAGGTGTTTCCCATTGCATTTTGAGTTAATTAAAGAGACAGCATAGCAGAAGTTGCCTGCCTTAAGGCTGCATTCACACAGGGGCGACCCGACTTTGACGCGACTTTGCTAGGCAATTTCAGTGCGACTTCCAGCGCGACTTCCAGGGACTTGAGGCGACTTTACAACATGACTTTTTCCAGGCGACTTTGCCTTGACCAATCAGAAAAGGGAGGGAGGGGGTTGCCTAAAAATAAATTCTATTCTTTTCACTACAAAGTCGCTTTTATTTAGATGGGGGATCCGACTTGGAGGCGACTTCTATTCAATTCTATGGGCACAAGTCGGATAGAAGTCGCCTAGAAGTAGTACAGGAACTTTTTCTGAAGTCGTTCCGACTTCAGTAGTGTACATTAAGACAGCTCCCATTCATTTCAATGGGATTTCAGATGTCAAGCGACCTGGGGCGACTTGAGGCTACCCAAGTCGGAGCGACAGTCGCCCCTGTGTGAATGGTGCCTTAGGCTCACTTTGTCCAATTAAAACTTGGGATGGAGCCATCCAATAGGAAACAAGTCACTGCTCAAATATGTGAAAAGGAGCCGAGATCATTAGTTCTTATTCACCTTACAAAAAAACAAACACATAAAGCTTCCTTAATCCTGATCACAATAACATTGTATACAAAATCACTATATATTTCCTTTAAAATCATTTTTTTCCTTTTTTCCTACAGCTACACTGGCAGTCGGGTGAACTCCAACATGGCGATAGTAGAAATAAAGCTTCCATCTGGGTACATTCCCATAAAGGCTAGTGTCAGACAGGTAATATACTGATTTTATGATGGTTTTTATGTGGGCAGCCCTGCCATTACATAACATTGATGTTTCAAATGCTTCTTTTTTTTCAGCTGTCAAACAACAGAATAATTCAGAAGACAGAAAGCCATCCTAATAAAGTTGTTGTCTACTTTGAAAAGGTAATTTCTGTAACAGTAACATTTCTGAGGGTATGTTTGATAAGGAAGTAGGAGTGAATTTTATGGCACTAAAATGTATTGGATGCTTCAAAAATTTTCATGAGAAAAACTATTTGGCGTGATTGTTCATTGGTCTGCATATGAAGCATAGGTGTGCGCAGCCTATTGCATTAGGGTGTGCACCCCAAAGCTCAAATGCACCGAAGTATTGTAAACTGTGTTTACTATGCTTCAGATTGTGAATGAACACTGAATGAGTGTGTTGACATATTGACCAGGAGTGACTGATCCATTTGGGGCGCAGGGGCGCCACCCCCCTAGTTTGTATGCTAGGATGCATGGGGCTCTGGACTTTTTTTTTTTTTCAAGCACATGATTAGAGCCAGAGACTCTAATTGGCTCAAAAAAGGTTGGGCTCGGGGCGCAGATCACTGTGCCCCAAACCCACCCGCTTGTGACAATAGCGAATCAATATTCGCTATTGTTTTTGGCTTCTCCTCCAGGGCAATAAGGACAGGAGGCAGAGCGGGTTGGCCGGGAGGAGAAGCCCAGGAAGCCGCGGAGGAGCTGAGTGTGGGGGGACAGAAAACCGTGCCGTGGAGGGGTGAGTGCAGGGGGCCATGGAGCAGTGAGTGCACCACCAGCCACCACTGATATTGATTAGCCCTTTCCCCCACTCTCCATCCTGAAACATCCCCTGCAGCAGCCAAGAGGAAGGAAGCCAGCAGCACTGCGGGGGGGGGGGGGGGGGCTGGCAGTAGGGGGAGTCAACGCCACACAGAGTGATTAGGGCATGGCCAGGCACACCCTCTGTGCACACCTATGATATGAAGCAAAGAAAAAAGTAGCAGACTATATGGACTGATAAGTTGACAGCTTCAAGACAACTTATCTGAACAAGCTTTTGACTTACGAAGATTGAATTCCGAGGATTATCCACCCCATATTCATTCAGTAATCAATATACTAACTCCAAGAAGTGCTTCTAAGAAAAGCAAAAGATGAACACTGATTAGAACATTGAGGATATTGTGGGTGGTTGCATTGTGTTTGATTCTCTTTCCCCTCCTGATACTGTCAGGTTAGGTTGGGGGGGGTGCAGATTTTACTTTAGGGAGTTTGCTGTAAAAGTGCCAGCAGTGGACATACATGAAAAACAGTCATCTCCTGACAGTCTGATCATTCCGTCACAAGAAGTCCTTGTATTTGGGTGGGCTGGAGGGACTTAGAATGTGGTCGAAAGACAATTAAATATACTACATGGACAAAAGATAGTGGACACCTATCATTACACCAAGTTTATGAGTTTGATGGATATCGCATACTCCCTACCCATCCCTATCCTTTAAGGCTACAGCTTTATCAGCCTTCACTCTTCTGGGAAGACTTTTTACAATATTTTGGAGTGTGTGTGCATAGAAATATGTGCCCATTTAGCCAAATGAGCATTTGTGAGGTCTGGTGCAGATGTTGGGCGTGAAACCTAGCTTGCAGTTGTTCCATCTCATTTTAAAGGTGTTTGATAGGGTTAGGTCAGGGCTGTGACCATTCGAGAGCCTCCACAACAAACTCGTTAAACCATGTCTGATGACTTGGCTTTGTGCACAGAGGCTGAACAGATTGGCCTTCTCAAACTGTTGCCAGAAAGTGGGAAGTGCAAAATACCCCTGTAAAATTTGGTTGAAAGAATCTGAAGGAGAGGTCTAATTGATTCTACATTTAATATTTATTATATAGGTTGAATCAAATAGAATGGCTATTGCTGATTTATGGAGAATGTATTCTATGTTAAACCCAAGCTCCAGCCAAAATTTCCTGTTTGCTTGGATAACATATGGTAAAGGTATAACCTTGGTCAACTTTTTATTGCCATCTGTCTCTATTTGGGAGATTGCTCCTCACTTGCTGTCAAATAATGGGTTTCAGACAGAAGATTGAGGAGAAACACACAGACAGTATTCACAAATCTCACATTTAAAAAAAAAAATAAATTTCTGAAGATCAACTGAAGCTGGTCTTTAACCACTTGCTGACCAGTCGCCATCGTTATACAGTTGCAGAACAGCCCCCACCCCGCGGAAGCGTGCCTGTGGGTCAGGCACACTCGAAGTCCACCGGCGACCCACAATCGCCTAGTACAGAGGCAGAGCGGGGATCTGCCTATGTAAACCATGCGGATCCCCGTTCTAACAGGGGACATGGCAGGTCTACTGTTCCCAGTCATTGGGAACAGTGATCTCTGTCATGTCCCTAGCAGCTCATCCCTCCTACAGTTAGAACACACCTAGGGAACACAGTTAACCCCTTGATCGCCCCCTAGAGTTAACCCCTTCCCTGCCAGTATCATTTTTACATTGATCACTGCATTTTATAGCACTGATCAATGTAATAATGTTACTGGCCCTCAAAAAGTAATTTGGGGTCAGAGTTGTCCGCCGCAATGTCGCAGTCCCACTAATAATCGCAGATCACCGCCATTACCAGTAGAAACAATAAAAAAAAAATAGAAGTCCCTAAATCTATCCCATAGTTTGTAGACGCAAAAACTTTTGTGCAACCCAATCAATATACGCCTATTGCGATTTTTTTTACCAAAATTATGTAGAAGAATATATAAAATCAGCCTAAACTGATGAATACATTTTCTTATTTATTTTTTGAATATGTATAGTAAAAAAAAAAATTGTCGCTCTTGATTTGTTTATAGAGCACAAAATAAAAACCACAGAGGTGATCAAATACCACCAAAAGAACGCTCTACATATGGGGGAAAAAAAGGACATCAATTTCATTTGGGTACAACGTGGTATGACTGCGCAATTGTCAGTTAAAATGACGCAGTGCCGTATAGTAAAAAATGGCCTGGTCATTAAGGGGGCAAATCCTTAGAGGGCTGAAGTGGTTAATTACTGCTTATATAACTTTCCTTAGCAATATAGTCTAAAGAGCAATGCTTTGTTGCACCATGGCACCCAATCAGCTTCTGCTGGCTTAGGGGCCTGTGTGTATAGTTTTTGGGCTTGTGTTGATGGCATCGATTTGACATCAGCTTGAGATGCTTCTGTATTAATAATCTGATGATGCCGTGGAGGACCTAGGATATGGCACTCGGGACAGGTAATTTTTAACATCCTCCCTCACAAACATTAAAAATATTTTTATTAATAATGAAATGAAATGCCATTGCCTCTCCAAGTGGTGGCACCTGGTGCAGACTACCTCCCTCCTTTCTACATGGGAACACCACTGTAATGACAGGTGAATTGGAACTGCAGCTGACCACCTTATGACCTGCATTTTATCTGCTTCAGGTAGGTTTTGCATTGCTATGGCCTTGTATGGAAATACAAATCCTGTTTGATGCAAATAAAGCCTTTCAACACAGACTCTAAAAAAAAAAGTCAGGTTAATGTGTCCCAAATTCTCATGAATGATATAACACCATGATTTTTCATGGGTCACTGTGCCTTACTGCAAGTTTATTAAAGTCAAACTGAACTCTATTATGAAACTGTGACCAGAATGTTGCACATCATATAGAAGGAGAGCTCCCCTCTGCTGTGGTGGGACATGCGATTCAAAGCTGAACCAATGCACTCAGCAAAGCTCATGAGCCCTAGGGTTCAATTGATTTTAGGTCATATTAATTGAATAATTGGAGTTCTGCAATAGTAGTCACTTAACAGGCCTTGTGTGACATATATAAAAATAAAATCTGATATGATGTGTCTCTGCATGTACTGTATATTTTAGGTCAAACCTCAGATAAAATAAATTTACACATGTTCCCCCTTTCTTGTTTTCAGCTTACCAAGGACATACAGAATTTTAAGTTCTCCATTGAACAAGATATTCCTGTGAGCAACCTTCAGCCAGTCACTGCCAGAGTCTATGACTACTATGAGCCAGGTATCCCGCTCCTTGCTGTGCTTTTACCAGATGACCCATAAACTTTTTAACTTGGGGAAATTGAGATTCAATGACTCATTCCATTGGGGGTCACAGAAGTAATGATCCTGCCATTCCTCATTTGTATGATGGGCCTCCTGACCACGCTAAGCATTGAAGCAAATCTGGGCTAGTTTGGTCTGTTTGTATCTTTGCTCTCTCTAATGGTACTTACAGGATGCTGTGCCAACACATGGCGTTTTTGTAGTCAGCTGCATTAAGTTGCATTAATGTGAATTTCATAAAGGCAGTCTATTAATTTGGGTGAGCTCCCTAATGCATCAAACACATGAAAAAAGTGCATGAACTATTTGAAATTCAGCGTACCAAAATGATAGTGTGCTTCCGTGCATTACATTGCACTACAATGCACATCTGATGCCAAGGTACTAAACTTTATATTTCTGTCTATGTTACTTTAGGAGGTTTTCCCTCACCTCTCACCCAATAAATACATCAGGGGTGTCCAACCTGTGGCCCGCGGAGCCCTCTAATGTGGCCCGTGACCTCCTGCTTTGGGATGGCGGGCTGGCAGGCCAACCCACTGGCATGCCAACCCACCATCCCAGAGCCTCAGTGTTGTGAATGAAGGCTGAGGTAGAGGAAGCAAGCGGCTGTGCTGCAGAGCCGCAAAAGCCGATGCTTCCTGTATAGCACCAGCTCCAGTCACCGGTAGAGTTATACCAAAAGCACTGTCATTAAAGTTAAGTATATTACTAAAATCACAGTGTATACATGGGCATATCTCTTTTGCAGTGGTTACTAAGCTGCTCTCAAACTGATCCACAGGTGCAGTGCAGGGTTACCTGCATTGAGCCATAGACTTATGTCATTACTTGGAGGTTTGGTGCACTTTCAGAACGTGCACCACACCTGCAGGATATGATAGAAGTCTATGGCGTAGTGCAGCTAATCTGCAGGAATGCCACAGGTGCACTGTGCTGCACCAACAGTGTGGGTAAACATCAGCATAAAAGCAGCCTTTCACACGATTAGTCCGACCCAATCAGACCCTCCATACACCTCTATGCAGCGGCAGATGTAAACGGACTGCATTTACACCCGCCTACCTCCAATCTGATCCCCTAAAAAAAAAAAAAAACAGAAGGGGATCCATCCTCTTCCTTCTGGGCGGATCGGATCAGAAGGTCCATACAATAGAGCGGGCTGTGTCCATGTCTGCTCTGCATATGCAGAGTGGATACGGACCTGTCATCTGCCCGCTCTGCTCATTGTGGCCCGCGACCGGTTACCAAGTCGCTTAAGTGGCCATCGCTCTTCAAAAGGTTGGGCACCCCTGAAATACATTATTGTCAGCAAGATAGTAAAGCTGGCCATAAAGTGTTCAAATGTGTGGCTGTCCCTGCTTGGCTGAGTCGTTAGTTTGATCTTCTGTCAAAGGAATATGCTTGAAAACTTTTGCCGATCGGCAGCTGTATTCTGACAGTGTCAGGTCCTGCTGTCAGAATACAATGTCCCAGCAGGGGGGTTCCACCATTCACCTCATTTGTGTAGCTGAAAAAAAAGGAATGGTTTATGGCAGCCCTAAGTGAGGGGAAATCTGTCTAACAGAGACCCATTTAGCAGGGGTTCTAATCCTTTACTGCTCTAAAAAAGTGGACATACACTTTAAGCTTGTGCACATCCCACAATGAGAAATTAAGATTACCATAGATATCAGGGGTGCCGGGGTGTGTTTATGCTCCGGCTTTCTCCAAACCTAGAATATGGAGTTATGGGCTCCTGGGACAAGTAAAGTCAAGATTCTAATACTCTAATTCTGCAATACGCGTAGGCACCCTAATAGCGTCGGTTTTGACTGTTTTCCAGCACTTCAAAATAATTATTACTGTGTAATAAGGCATTCTGTATGTGCATTTGGATAACAGTCTAGTAGAATGATGCCCCATAAAACAGAACAGTCTACAAAAACTTCCCTTCAGTTCTCACCCATATTTATCTCTTGTATTCTCTTCTCAACATACTCCTGTGTTAGTATCATACACAGTCCCTTCATTCATATAGCTAAAATTATTTTAATTATAAAAATATGTTATCTTAATTATAGGCAAGTTGGGGATGGGGCTGAAAACAAACATGTGATATGCAATATGCGTTTCTCTTTCAGCTGATTTTGCAGTGACAAAGTACAGCGCCCCCTGCAGTTCAAGAGGTATGACATAACAATAGCTACCTGAAGATTACACCTTGATACACAAAATGTTAATAAAAAATAATAATAATAATAATGAGCTGTATTACCATGTTTTGTGTAAATAAGAGTAAGATCACATTACTTGTAGGGTATACATGCAATGATATGATTCTGAAGTGATAACATGTAATTTGGAGATAAGGCGCTCTAACACACTTCACACTTGTGAAATGGCAATATTTAAAATTGACAGTTTTTATCATTGGCTTCAGATTGAACACGCATCTTGGTCAGACAGTTCACCTTACATTGAAAATTCCAGGACATTAAAGTGAGAACCCTTTAGAATGCCCCAACCCTTTTAAACAAAAGGCCAGTTAACTGATTTAAGGCCACACTGTGACAAGCAGGAGTAATAAAGGACCCCTCAATGCCAGACATTAATAGGACTAAAATATGTCCTGGCCTTAGTGCTCAGTAGAAGTAAAGAATGCCCTAGTATCAGTGGCCAGTGGCAGAAATAATTGGAGAACAGTGGAAGTAATAGATGCCCAGGCTTTAAAGGTCTGTGGGTGCAATAACTTCACCAGGGTCAGAGGTTAGTGGGGGAAATAATTACCCAGGGTTCACAGGTAAGTTGAGATAATAAATGACTAAGCTTCAGAGATCAGTGGGTGTAATTAATGCCCAGGCTTAGCAGGTCAGTGGGAGTTATCCATGCTCAGGCTTTGTAGGTCAATGGGAACAATAATTGCCCCAGTGGCAGTGGTCTGTAGGTGTAATAAAAGCCCTGGTGTCAGTGGTCAGTAAGAGTAATAAATACTCCAGTAACAAAAGGTCAATGAGGGGAATGATTGGTGGTCAGTGGGAGAAACCGAGATCCATTACTGGTGGCCAGTGGCAGAAACGGAGAACCATTACTGGTGGCCAGTGGCAGAAACGGAGATCCATTACTGGCGGCCAGTGGCAAAAACAGAGATCCATGACTGGCGGCCAGTTGCAGAAACGGAGATCCATGACTGGCGGTCAGTTGCAGAAACGGAGATCCATGACTGGCTGCCAGTTGCAGAAACAGAGATCCATGACTGGCGGCCAGTTGCAGAAACGGAGATCCATGACTGGCGGCCAGTTTCAGAAACGCAGATCCATGACTGGCGGCCAGTTTCAGAAACGCAGATCCATGACTGGCGGCCAGTTGCAGAAACGCAGATCCATGACTGGTGGCCAGTGGCAGCAATGGAGATCCATGACTGGTGGCTAGTGGCAGAAATGGAGATCCATGACTGGTGGCTAGTGGCAGAAATGGAGATCCATGACTGGTGGCCAGTGGCAGAAATGGAGATCCATGACTGGTGGCCAGTGGGAGGAGTAGATACCCACTGGGATGATATCTTGTTGCCTTGCAATAACTCAGCCTGCCACCTGACTTCTACGCTAGTCAGGATTCAGGAGGCACGATGTCTTCTTCAAGTCTCTAAATGATTTAGTTGTCACATATCTGGACAAGTTAATGAGGCATGACAGGGTATTACCCCAAAAGTATATATGACAGAAAAAAAAGTACTTCAGCTCATAACAAGATGGCACTACTATCTTAAAAGAGAGATGAGAAAAAGGATCAAGAGCAGGTTTTAGAAACAAATGCAGAAGGTTAAACATGTTTCAGTGTTAAATTCTATGTTAAAGTGAAAGTATCAGATAAACATTTTTTTAATATATATGCATTGTGGGGATGGGGGGGGATAGTTTATTTTTCTGCGAAGCAAAACACGGATTTACTTCAGCAAAGAGACAAAGCAACAGACTTATAAAATTCAAAAAAGTCCCAACAGAAAAGTTACATTTCCCCTATGCAGTATTTCTCAGCTTACTCTGGGTGTTAACCTGGTCCTCCTGCTTCATACCAAGCCACAGAGAGCCTTCCTCCTCTCTGACACCATTACTCCAATACACCCTCTCTGAGCTTACACCTGAGCTTAATGGGAAAGGCTGAAGGTGAAGTATCTGCCTTCCCAAATTAACCCCCTCTGAAGCCTCGTACACACGCTTAGATTTCCTGATGACCGAACGTCCATTTTTTGTTGGATGCTAGTTTCATGTCCAAAGTGAAGGGGTTACTAACAATACGAAAATTCTTGTATGACCGAATTCAACATCAGAAGTGATTTAATGTGTTGAATAGTGTTGTACGTATTTTTTTTTTTTTCGTTTTTGAGCATGCGTAGTCTTGCTTTTATGATTTTTTTTTTGGACGAAAACTGTACTAATGATACGAAAATCGGACGTTGTGGTCACATCCGACAAAAATTTTATAGTCTGTACATCCAGATTTTGTCATCCGAAAAATCAGAATCAGCTGTCGAAAGCACCATACTAACCATTCGAAAATCTGAAGATTGTTCATTGTACGAAAATTATCATACAAATTTTGCATCATGTGTATGGGCCTTAAGCCCTGTCGCAGGCGGACTTCCTATAGCACGTAAAGAGATATCCTTGATGTAATGTGGCAAATCTACAAATCTCTACACTGAATTCAATAACAAAAATCTGAAAGAGTGTGCATGTAAAAATGTAAAAGGCATAAAAAAGTACTTTAGGGGAAATCCTGGAATAACAGCTGATATGATAAAATTAAACTATGCTTTCCCTTTCAACGCTATTAACCGCTTGTCAACCACGGACTGTAGTTTTACTGCTATAAAAATACAAATGAAACCAACGACCCATGGTTAAAATACTGTCCAATTCGGCACCCTCTCAGGACTGGCAATGAGCCTAGGGCAAGTGGTAAACAGGAACCATACAACCTAGGAAATGCACGGCATGTAAGGCCGTGCACCACAGTACCACTTATAGCCACCGGGGTATATTAAAGAGGACCAAAAAGCAAGACATATGTCTAAATAATTTTATTAATAAATATAAAATACAAAAATTATTAAATAGAAAACACACAGGCATGTGACCTCCTTCACCACATAAACACCATAGACTGGTGTATAGGGATATTACCAAATAAATAATAAATGTGAAAATGCAAAATACACTGCAGTGTACACAAAATCAACAAACAAAACCAAAAACCTAAAAGAAAAATGTACATATATGTATATATATATATATATACAATATGTCACATTTTTGTAAATATTTTATTCTTTCTTTTCATGTGACACCACTGAAGAATGACACTTTGCTACAATGTAAAGTAGTGAGTGTGCAGCTTGTATAACAGTGTAAATTTGCTGTCCCCTCAAAATAACTCAACACACAGCCATTAATGTCTAAACCGCTGGCAACAAAAGTGACTACACTCCTAAGGGAAAATGTCCAAATTGGGCTCAAAGTGTCAATATTTTGTGTGGCCACCATTATTTTCCAGCACTGCCTTAACCTTCTTGGGCATGGAGTTCACCAGAGCTTCACAGGTTGCCACTGGAGTCCTCGTCTACTCCTCCATGATGACATAACAGAGCTGGTGGATGTTAGAGACCTTGTGCTCCTCCACCTTCCGTTTGAGGATGCCCCACAGATGCTCAATAGGGTTTAGGTCTGGAGACATGCTTGGCCAGTCCATCCACTTTACCCTCAGCTTCTTTAGCACGGCAGTGGTCATCTTGGAGGTCTGTTTGGGGTAGTTATCATGTTGGCATACTGCCCTGCAGCCCAGTCTCCAAAAGGAGGGGATCATGCTCTGTATGTCACAGTACATGTTGGCATTCATGGTTCACTCAATGAACTGTAGTTCCCCAGTGCCAGCAGCACTCATGTTGCCCCAGACCATGACACTCCCACCACCATGCTTGTCTTTGTACTCCTCACCTGGTTGCCGCCACACACTCTTGACACTATCTGAACCAAATACGTTTATCTTGGTCTCATCAAACCACAGGACATGGTTCCAATAATCAATGTCCTTAGTCTGCTTGTCTTGAGCAAACTGCTTGCGGCTTTCCTATGCATCATCTTTAGAAGAGGCTTCCTTCTGGGGCGACAGTCATGCAGACTAATTTGATGCAGTGTGCAGCATATGGTCTGAGCACTGATAGGCTGACCCCCCACTCCTTCAACCTCTGCAGCAGGGCTGGACTGGGACCACAATTTGGCCCTGGACTTCATCCAGACCGGCCCACTTAAATTTTGCAAACACACAAAAACAGTATAAAAACTATACGCAATTGCGCAACAAAATATAAGTAAAAAATGCACTATTGGGCATAGGACAGGGCATAGTGCCCATCAATGCAGCCACACCAATGCCCATTAATGCAGCCTGATCAGTCCCTATTAATGCAGCCTCACCAGTGCCCATAAATGCAGCCACACCAGTGCCCATTAATGCAGCCACACCAGTGCCCATTAATGCAGCCTCACCAGTGCCCATTAATGCAGCCACACCAGTGCCCATTAATGCAGCCACACCAGTGCCCATTAATGCAGCCACACCAGTGCTCATTAATGCAGCCTCACCAGTGCCCAATAATGCAGCCACACCATTGCCCAATAATGCAGCCACACCAGTGTCCATTAATGCAGCCTCACCAGTGCCCATTAATGCAGCCACACCAGTGCCCATGAATGCAGCCACACCAGTGCCCATTAATGCAGCCACACCAGTGCCCATTAATGCAGCCTGATCAGTCCTCATTAATGCAGCCTCACCAGTGCCCAATAATGCAGCCACACCAGTGCCCATTAATGCAGCCTGATCAGTCCCCATTAATGCAGCCTCACCAGTGCCCATTAACGCAGCTACACTAGGGCCCATTAATGCAGCCTCACCAGTGCCCATTAATGTAAGTCCCCCCCAGTCCCCAGTACCTGGTCTGGGCAGTTTTTCTACCTAGGTCCTGGCTGCAGGTGGTTCCTCTGGACTGGAGACTGTTAGCCTGGGGGCGAGGTGAGCGGTGGCGACTCCTATACCCGTATCCAGCAATAAACTAATCCCCCACTGCATAGCTGTTTAAAAAGGAAACTTCTCCTGATCTCCCCTGCAGTGGCGTCACTAGGGTTGGTGACACCTGGTGCCGTAAAACATGCTGTCACCCCCCTGGCACTAAGCAGACTGTTGCGTCGGGCAGCTCTCCCCCCTTAACCTGCCACAATGGATGGAGCTGGGATGGGATTGGATGGATCAGGGATTGGACTGGGGGGTATGAGTGGAGCGGGATAGGATGGGGGGTGGAGCGGGATGCGAGCGTGATGGGATCGGAGGGAGCT
>BLSH010466454.1:57534-69001 GCA_018402905.1 Glandirana rugosa
GATGGAGTTGGGGGGATGGATGGAGCAGGGATGGGATCGGGGGGTGGATGGAGTTGGGGGATGGATGGGGGGGATGAGTTGGGGGGTGGATGGAGCAGGGATTGGATTGTGGGTATGGATGGAGCAGGATAGGGTGGGGTGTGGAGTGGGATTGGATCAGGGGGTGAATGGAGCCAGGATGGGATCTTTGATTTGGAGGGGGTTAGAGGATATGTGCTAGGGGGTGCTTTGGTAGGGGAGAGGAATTGTACTGAGGGGAGGGGGTCAAACTTCAAATCTGCCCCCCCTTCTACTTCCTTCTAGTAAAAGTCTGCTATAACCCAAATCAAAGCACCCCCCTAGCACCTATCCTCTAATCTCCCCCCTTATATACCTCAGGGCAGGAGCTGACTGTAGGGTGGAAATTGTCCTTCCTCCCAGCCTGTGTACATGTCGGAGAGGAGAAGGAAGCAGCAGTGAGTGCAGCCAGCGGGGACAGTGATATGATTCCTGCTGTGGTGTGTGGGACAGTTGGACGCCGGGCACCCAGACTTCAATGCCTCACTCACTCCCTCCTCCCCCACTCTCCCCGCACATCGCGAGTAGCAGAGAGGTGATCCCTTAATGGAAGGAGGGAGCCGCAGCGCCCCTCACAATGCAGTACAGGTGTCAGTCTGAAAGTGGTGTCACCAGGGTGCGGGCCGCACTCCACGCACCCCCGTTACCGTAGCAACGCCACTGCTCCCCTGTGTTCAGCTGGGGCCAGGGACAGAGCACGGACTATTTCATCACTTTTGGTTTAAGGCAGATTAATCCGCCGCATCTCTCTCGGCCGGCTCCAGTGTAACTATATAGTACCGGCCTCCACACATGTATAGTGTGATGCGGCGGTTTAATCCGCCAAAAGCCGAAATTGAAGAAATAGTCCGCGCTCCGTCTCCGGCCCCCCTGCTGAACACAGGGCACCCGGACTCCGGAGACATTTTCTTTTTAAACAGCTACAGCGGGGGAATAGGTTTATTGCTTGAAAATGATATGGGAGTCCCTGCCTGCTCTACCTCCGCTGTCAACTCTGTGTCACCGCTGTGACCGGCCCACTGAGCCATCGGCCCACCAGGAAACTCCCGGTAGTCCCGATGGCCAGTACAGGCCTGCTCTGCAGCAATGTTGGCAGCACTCATACGTCTATTTCCCAAAGACAACCTCTGGATATGACGCTGAGCATGTGCACTCAACTTCTTTGGTCGACCATGGTGAGGCCTGTTCTGAGTGGAACCTGTCCTATTAAACCACTGTATGGTCTTGGCCATCGTGCTGCAGCTCAGTTTCAGGGTCTTGGCAATCTTCTTATAGCCAAGGCCATCTTTATGTAGAGCAACAATTCTTTTTTTCAGTTTTTTAGAGAGTTTTTTGCCATGAGGTGCCATGGTGCACCATGGTGAACTTCCAGTGACCAGTATGAGAGAGTGAGAGCGATAACACCAAATTTTACACACCTGCTCCCCATTCACATCTGAGACGTTGTAACACTAACGAGTCACATGACACTGGGGAGGGAATATGGCTAATTGGGCCCAATTTGGACATTTTCACTTAAGGGTACTCACTTTTGTTGCCAGTGGTTTAGACATTAATGGCTGTGTGTTGAGTTATTTTGAGGGGACGGCAAATTTACACTGTTATACAAGCTGTGCACTCAATACTTTACATTGTAGCAAAGTGTCATTTCTTCAGTGTTGTCACATGAAAAGATAGAATAAAATATTTACGAAATTTTGAGGGGTGTACTCACTTTTGTGAGATACTGTATATATGCATGTGATTCTTCATTTCCCAGTAGGCCCATGCTGTGGTTTGTCACAGTGCATGCTGATCACCGGGTCCTGGCCAATGACTGACTGCCGGCACCCGCAGATCGGATCTGATCTTCCCCGAACACAGCTCTGTGAATGTAAACAACGCAGAGCTGTGTTCAGTGACAGGGGATCTTGTTGTTTGCTAAGCAGGGAATAAAAACAACTAGATCCCCGATAAAAGCAGCACACAGTACACACAAAAACACATTGTTAGGCACACATTTAACCCTTTGATCACCCTAGATGTTAATCCCTTCCTGCTCATTGTCATTAGTACAGTGACAGTGCATATTATTAGCACTGATCACTGTAATATTGTCACTGGGGATGTCAGTGGCAGATAGTTAGATCCCCCTCCAGCGTCGGTTAGCGTCAGATTGTCCGCCGCACTTCCGTTATAAGTTGCTGATTGCCTCCATTACTAGTAGTAAAAAAAATAAATAAATACAAATTCCAGTACATATCCCATAGTTTGTAGATGCTATAACTTTCACACAAATCAATCAATATAAACTTATTGGGATTTTTTTCTTCTTTATCAATGATGTGAAGCAGAATATATTTTGGCCACAATTTATTAAGAGTTTTTATTTTTTTATGGAATATGTTTTATAGCAAAAAGTAAAAAAATATTATTTTTTCAAGATTGTCAGTCTTTTTTTTGTGTATATAATAAAAAGAAACCCAAAGGTGATTAAATACCACTAAAAGAAAGCTCTATTTGTGTGGAAAAGAATGATAGAAATGTAATTTGGGCACAGCATTGCATGGCCATGCAATCGCCAGTTAAAGTAACGCAGTGCAGAAAATGGCCTGGTTATGGATGGGGTAAAACCCTCTGGAGCTGAAGAGCTTAATTTAGTCCTTTCCTGCCCACCATCTGTCTATAGAGATATATCCAGAGCAATGCTTCATGCTGAGAATAGGTTTATAAACATCCACCCCTTTGAGAGCCACTAGCCGACATTTAGTGCCTGACACTGACAGCGCTGACTTTAGTCACTGACAGCTCAGATCTCCACTGACAAGCGTGATGCAATCAGTGTGGATGCTGATCATATGATGCTAGGGTTGCTACCTTTTCTTCAAGCCAAACCTGAACCCTTTAGCACCACACGCAAATGTATTTTTTTGTGGAATCTGGTGTAAAGGGGAACTCTAATGTAAGGGGGTTTCTGCTCACCAGAGCTCCGCTTACATTAGCGTTCCAAGCATTTCCCCTTAAATCATGGTTCCCAAACCCCCTTACATCAGAGTGCCCCTTATCTTAGTGTACACACTCACTCAGAGGCAGGAGAGAAAAGAAAAGGAGGGGGAGACCTCAGACATTGGATGGTCAGCTCTTGGGGAACTGCAGTCCATTCTCAATAATGTATCTGGGTTTCAGGAGGCCTGAAACCTGGACACACAACTCCAAACCTGGACTGTCCAGTTGAATCCCGGACGGGTGGCAACCCTATATGATGCTGTCAGCTATGATATACTGATCACATGTAGCCTGAAAATAATGACTGCCTTCAACCTGCAGATGAACACTGCCTTCTTCTGGCTGCAGTCTTCATCCGCTTTGCTGTATGTCTAATGCTGTAATTATTTCATTTTTTATATAGATTTTTCTTTTATATTTGTATATATTTGTCATTCTACAATAAATACATAGAGCAGTTTTTTTTATTTAAACAGTGGACCAAATAAAAACCTTATATTAAAAAAGAAACTATAAGGCCTCATACACACGGACGTTTTTTACCGCCGCGTTTTTGCAGCTCTCCATGTTATTCAATGGCCCCATAAAAACGCTGACATTTTTGAGCTGTAGATGGTGTCGGCGTTAGTGAGCTGAAAGCAGAACCCATGGCCAGCGCGTTCTGAAGCTGCAGCATTAGAGCGTTTTTGACACTGAGCCGGCTAAACACTCACTAACGCTCACTAATGCGCATTAACGCCATAGCGACGTTAAAAAATAGCAGAGGGATGTTTTTTTAAAAAAACACGCATTGACGCAGCAGCTCACTAATCGCGTTTTTGAAGCCAATTTTTTCCTGCCATCGGTCCCGACACTACAGCTTTTTTTTTAATACGCCCGTGTGTATGGGGCCTGACCATTAGGTGTGACTGTGCAAATTATTGCCAAATTACTGGACAATGGCCTCTGGGCACAAAAGGGTTTATTTTATAATTTGGTTTTCAAGATATAATTCTGGGATTCACAACTGCTGCTGGGGATAGTAATGGAAAGGCAGCGCTTGTGTTGTCAACATACTATAACTAATCTATATCTTTTTCATTTTCAGATGAAATCCGATATGCATAAGAAACAGTATTTGCAGAGATAGACAACTTACAGCCAAAACCGTTATCGCAGATGAAGCTAATAAATGTGCATCAAGGCAACAGCACAATGATAAACTCACATTTGTAAAAATCTGGAATGCAGACAGTCTGTAATCCCTTGTTATCCCGCATCCCATATTTTTGATTCATTCCTAACCTAGGTTCTGTTTTATAGTTGCACTCAGTTGCCGCCTTCTCAAATCACTTTTTCTTTTTTTAACTTCCTGAGCTTTTCATGTGCCATAAATTGACAGCACAGCAGCAAACTATATGTAACATATAGAAAATACACAAAGTTAAATATTTCCTAAAACAGTCTAGGGTTTTACTAATAAACCACATGTGTATTTTTTATGTTTTTGTATTATTTGTGCATTGCAATAAAGCCTGCTGTGACTTACTACAGAATATGCTGGGGCTTTTGTCTTTTCATTGGTATACTAAATGATACAACTGCCATTGCATCCCAGCAGTAGGGGTGAGCTGGCATTTGTTCAGAATGGAGTTGGGCCCAAACCCAGAAGCCAGCTGTCATTTCTGATGCAATGTTGACGTTACAAAAGGGTGGTAATGCTTATGACATTATTGACCTAATATTGGCACATGGCATAATGGGATCACAACTCATCAAGAAGACTTAGGAGTAGAACTCAAGCTTGGCACATACATACATAGGAAGTTATAAGTTTTGTTTTTTATGTTGTAAAAAGGCAATCCTTTCCCAAAGGCTGTACATAAACAAGAAAAAAAATGACTTGAGCTCAGTGGTAAGTCTGGGAGTGGCTAACTAGTAGTAAACAGGAGGGGGTGCACTAAAACATATGCAGATACAAAATAATCCTTCCATCTAAAATATATACTAAATAAAGTGGACTAAAATGCACTATGTTATCAAAAGTACACCTGCCTTTACACACACATGAACTTTAATGGTATCCCAGTCTTAGTCCATAGGGTTCAATATTGAGCTGACCCACCCTTTACAGCTATAACAGCTTCAACTCTTCTGGGAAGGCTGTCCACAAGGTTTAGGAGTGTGTCTATGGGAATGTTTGGCCATTCTTTGTGCACTGGTGTGCAGTCATGTTGGAACAGGAAGGGGCCATCCCCAAACTGTTCCCACAAAGCTGGGAGCATGAAATCGTCCAAAATGTCTTGGTATGCTGAAACCTTAAGATTTCCCTTCACCGGAACTAAGGGGCCAAGCCCAACCCCTGAAAAACAACCCCACACCATAACCCCCCCTCCACCCAATGATTTAGACCAGTGCACAAAGCAAGGCCCATAAAGACATGAATGCGCAAGTTTGGGGTGGAGGAACTTGACTGGCCTGCACCCCAGCGATAGAGCAACTTTGGGATGAATTAGAGTGGAGACTGCAAGCCAGGTCATCCCACCCAACATCAATACCTGACCTCACAAATGCGCTTCTGGAAGAATGGTCAAACATTCCCATAGACACTCTCCTAAACCTTGTGGACAGCCTTCCCAGAAGAGTTGCTGCAAAGGGTGGGCCAACTCAGTACTGAACCCTACAGACTAAGACTGGGATGCCATTAAAGTTCATGTGGGTGTAAAGGCAGGTGTCCTAATACTTTTGTCAATATAGCGTGTGTTTTGTTGGGTACACTTCAAAAAAAATTGCCATCCTATTAGTAAGCCTTTATCTATCATATTATGAGGGTTCCAGGGAGGGTATGCCCTTCAAGACTAATCAGCAGCCTTCAGCCATTCTGTACCACCCAAAGGTGAAATCCTAGCCTGCTCAACTTCTTTCATCACCTACAAGCCATTAAATTTCATGTGGGTGTAAAGGCAGGTGTCTCAATACTTTTGGTAATATAGTGTAAATCATTTAGGCCTATATGTACACGAATGTTTAAACACTGCAAACTCCTTATGCATAAAATCCATGGCACTTTCCCGCACCCCGGGTGCCACAAACAGCCGCCCATAAAAGTGAATGGCTGGATGCGTCGCTTGTGCATCAGATTTACCTGTGCCTGCGCGTACAGTGTATCACCCCAAACATAAAATGTATGGGGAAATACACCATGTGCGAATGAATGCCAGTGCACAGTATTCCAGCACCACCACAATAAATGCCAGGGAACTAGCATTACCAAAAGGAGTTCAGCAATAGCAACACTCATTAGCTCCCATGACAGAATTCCTAAAGATTCTTTGCCTCAGGCTTTTGTTTACTTCAAATGGGTTTTTGAGAATGCAAAACCTGCTTGAAGCAGGTCAAATGCAGGTTAGAAGGAGATGAACTGCAGGTCAATGTGCCTGTCAGCCTGGGTTCATACTATTGTGAACACCGACATTGCATGTGCAGATCACATGTGACGTCTGTGCAGTGTGAATTCAGCCATACAATTGTATGACTGAACTTGCATTGGATTTGTATGAAAAAGGTACAGGAACCTTTTTTTCCCCCGCACTGGAATTGGATCGCATGGGTATTCCCATGTGATCCGATTCCTGTCCGAATTCACAGTTCGCACTGCGATCTGGGGGTGTTATTAACTTTGTATTGACACCCCCAGTGGTTTGCAGAGGGCAGTGTGAACTGCCTGCGAGGGAGATGTAATGCAGGAACCGGCGCTGGAGTTGGTTCCCGCATAGCAGTAGTGTGAACCCAGGCTCAATGAATTCTAAATGACCTCAGTAGTGCCTAAAACTCATGTCAAATGAATGATACTGGCACAAACACAGTCTACCGCACTTGGTAACAACATGCAGGATTTATTATGGACAAGGCATATTAAAGGTTAAAGGGGTTGTCAAGGAATTAAAAAAAAAAAACACCTGCAACACAAAGGCATAATGAGCTAGTATGCATCACATACTAGCTCATTATGAAATACTTACCTTAGATCAACGCTGTTGCATCGGTCCCCAAGCACCGCTGTGACCAGCGTCATGTTGAGTGTGTCTTCTTCCGGGATCTCCGGCTCCGGCCAATCACAGCACAGACTCCAACGCTGTGATTGGCCAGAGCCGCGCTGACGTCACTCCC
The DNA here is from genome assembly GCA_018402905.1 of Glandirana rugosa. Lineage (NCBI taxonomy): Eukaryota > Metazoa > Chordata > Amphibia > Anura > Ranidae > Glandirana > Glandirana rugosa. Next base: position 64,726 of record BLSH010466454.1, read on the forward strand.
GCGCATTCGCACGGAAGCCGTCATTTACGGCACACTTAGTGGAGAAATGGCCCAGTCGGGCTGTTTCTTCATTACGCATGTGCCGATGACGGCATATGCATCTATACTGTATATCTCCTAAACCGTGCAGGTTTGGGAGATATGCAGGGTACCTACAGGTAAGCCTTATTATAGGCTTACCTATAGGTTAAAGTGGTTGTCAAGAGTTGACAACCACTTTAACAGTATTTTTAAATAACCCGCTGCCTCCTGCCATCTTAGATCAGCCAGTGTTCCCTCCACTGGCAGGTCTTGTAATTCAGCAGTCTTCATCACTGAGGTCCGCGGTGTGTTCTATATGTGCAACATTTCTCTATAAACCCTCATGGACAGGTAATCTACCTGTAAGCTTGTAGGGAAAGGTCTTCTCCATTGGGGTCTATAGAAAAAAGCTGCTCATGTACAGTATGCTCTTGCTTATCAGATAAATGAAGAGGCAGAGAAATTGCTGGAGCTGCTGAAGGTAGCAACTGGTAGAGGAGATTAGCAGTTAATCTAAGATTAGTAGTGAGGTTATACTAGTATAGTATATGTCATGGGGAAAGCAAAAGGGCAGTATGCCCAAACTTAGTTATAAATGCCTTTATCCTTTGATTTTAGTCCAAAGTGAATATGCTGATTCCCTTGACTTTGTAGACCTTTACACTATATTATCTCTTTTGTATGTAGTAGCAATATGCTTATATTCCTTGGCTGCTGGATGTTGCTGCTTTGTGCAGAGTAGCATAGTGGATGGAAATTAGTCTTGCTGGAGCAGCTCTGTGGTAATGGTGAGGCACATGGCATCACCTAGTCCATGGGTGCTCAACCTGAGGCCCTCCAGCTGTTGTGGAACTACAAGTCCAATCTTCCCTCTGCCTTTGGGAGTCATGTTTCTAACTTTCAGCGGTTTGCAATGCATCATGGGACTTGTAGTTCAGCAACAGCTGGAGGGCCACAGGTTGAGCACCCATGACCTAGTCATTAAAGATAGAGCCACAGTCCTCTCTGCAAGATTTTGTAGCACGGAGGTTACACCTCATTGTAGCGTGTGGGGATCTCAGACCCAGGACAGTGGGTGATCTTCTGGCAGAGATTGATGCAGGGTCAGATACACCATTTGTGCAGACTGTTCAACAGCACTAGGGCTCTCTTGGATTTAGAAGTCCATTTACACAAGATGTTGGTAGGCTGTCACATAGACTTGGCCACTTCTCTCTGCTAGAATTGGTGGGAAGCTGAAAAAATTCTGCATATACCCTAACAGTTTGGCCTTACTTATTTGTGGGGTCCAAATATGTTCTTGCACAGGGGTCCCTTTACTTAGTATGTCTGCCACTGATTGGTTGAAACCTGTGATGAGGCTTACCGAATGCTGCACAGAACTCCAGTTGCATGGTGGAATTAACATTCATTGTGCAAATCCTGTTCTATGTTCCTGTTCAATGTTAGTTACGTTTTAGCAAAGGTTTTATTTTGCTGAAGTCTACAGTCCATTTCTGTGCACAAAAAACACCTCTTGTAGCCCTCCCCCCCACTTCAAGGGTTTAATGCTCGTTAAGTCTAAGGCTGGGCTAACATATATGTGAATTGGATGCATTTTAACAGCATCCAATTTGCATTACATGTGAATTTGACTGGCTTTCAATGGAGCTGGTTTACACATGCCCGGGCGGCCACGGTATGGTTTTGAAAAAGGTCCTGTGCGTTTTTGGATCTGGTTCAGCTGTAAATTCAGGCTTGAACCAGTGAACAGAAATGCACCGGACTCCGGACTGCAATCCCCAGCCGGATATGTGTGAACCCAGCCTAAGGGTTTGCAGAATTGGCTATATCAGTTACCCGATCCCCCACTTCAGCTAGCTCTGAAGCAGGTTACCTCTACCTAAAGCCTCGTACACACGGTTTGACGGTCGTATGCAAACGGTCGTACGACCGCTCGTTGTATGATCATCCGACCGTTAGTACGCGTGATTAGAACAGCCTACGTACGATGGTACTACAACAGAAGTTGTATGCGCAAACTATAAAACTTTGCTAGTACCAACAAGCGGTCGTACGCCCTTTGTATCGTGTACAGAGAGTTGGTCCAACAAGTTGTACTGTGCAAAACACGCATGCTCAGAAGTCAGGAACGACCGGACGCTAATTACATGCACCTGAACTTTCTCTTTATACATTCATAACACGTCACTACGTTCGGCTTGGTCGTACGATCGTTTACTGCATGTCAGTACGCAAGTTACATGATCCAACATACGATTTGGTCTGTTCGATCATATGACCGTTGAACCATGTGTACAAGGCTTAAAGCTCCAGTCTGCAGGCAAATCCTTGAGATCATCATGTACAGTGCCTGGAGCCTGCTGGAGAAGGGGGGGGGGGGGGAAGACCCCCTAGACTTAATGAAGATTTAACCCTCGCAGCTTGGTGTGGCCCACTGCAAAGGTTCATTTTTTGTTGTGCCCGAATTTGGGTTTTTAATCCTAGCCCTTCTGCAATTTCCCATAGCAATGAAAGTGCTTCAGTGGCCAATAAGGGGGTGGGAGTAGGCAAGTCTTCATCTTGAATTCAGGAAAATCAATGCATTCGATAATATGCAACTGACATCAGAGAAACCCCAAAAGGGAGTTTTTTTAACTGGTAATAAGGAGGCATTATGCGGTGCTTGCTATTGGACTCGATTCCTACTTTTGCAAGAGCTTGCACAGGCAAATATAATGAAAACAAGGCAAATACAAAAAACACTAAAAAAAACAAAGTGAAATTAAGTGTTTTATTAAAAGTATCTAGACATAAGAAAATAGGCATAATAATTTATGCAGAATAATATAAGCAGTTTGCAAACATTACAACACAAATCAAACATTAAAAATACAAACATTTAATTTTACACATCTTTTAAATTAACAGAGAAAAATAGTTTTCCGGTTAAAATATAGAATATAGTACTAGGCCTACCTCTTGGCCATTAAGCATAGAAAAGGGAGTGAACCATAAAAACAATTAACTCTCATAGAGAGGATGACATGAACTCTCCTAGTTGGGACCTAAGAGCGAATTTCAAGCCAGCTGGTGCGTTATCAGCGAAAATACCCTGTATGCTAAAAAACGGCAAATTGTCTAGGCCTGATGTAGTGTATATGGTCACACTGGCAACCTAACGGCCTCAGTTAAAGGCTGCCAACATCTGTGAACAGTACTGGATGTTAAAGATCACCTATTACTTTGTAGTTGACACTGTATGTAAATCCAAAAATGAACCTCTCTTTTTTTGCTCCCTTTGGTTTGTTAAATATACCATTGAAAGCGTATTGTTATATCTGTTCAATAAGCGCAAAGCATACCTCTTCATCCTGCAGGAAATCCTGGTGCTGCCCTACTATCAGTTAAGCCTCGTACACACGGGACAACGATCGTACGTACGATCTTCGCAAATCGTATGTTGCATAATATAACTTGCATACTGACTGCACTACACGATCGTACGAGCACAGAGGAACGTTCAGGTGCATGTAATTAGCATTCGGCCGTTCCTGACTTTGGAGCATGCGTGTTTTGCACAATACAACTTGTTGTACCAACTGCTCTGTACACACGATACAACGGTCGTATGAGCGCTTGTTGGTATGACCACGTTTTCTAGTTTGCTCATACAACTCCCTTGTACGACCGTCGTATGTTCGACTGTTCTAATCGCGCATACGAACGATCGATATTGCATACAACGGTCGTTAGTACGACCTGTTGTATACGATCGTCGTCCCGTGTGTACGAGGCTTTAGTATTGTTCCCTTAGAGATTATAAGATTCTTTCTGTTCTAGGGTGATAAAGCTGCTTCTCCATAGATACAGTACAATGATTAAGCATTGTCAGCCCAGTACAAGAACTGTGTTGCTGGCAGGATTACCAATTAAAAATAAAGAAAGAATAGGATACTGAGCAGCTACCACTTCTAAGGGCCGCTAAGCTGCAATAGATCACATTTTTCATTATTGGGTTTAAATGCACTTTAAAGAAGACCCATCATGAAATTATTAGAGTTTTTATTTTATAGTTCTGTAACCTATGGGATAATGTACATATAGTCCAATATGTTTTCTAACCCCATCTTTGAGGTCTGACCTGACCCCCCGTCACAGCAATCTTATAACAGCTTTGAAGGAGACAGCTGATTCATAGCAATCAATGCTATAAGGAAATGCAGAACCTGCCCCCCCCCCCCCACTTCCTCCCTCTGCATTGCTCTTGCAGTTG
>BLSH010466454.1:69011-81146 GCA_018402905.1 Glandirana rugosa
GTTCCCTTAGAGATTATAAGATTCTTTCTGTTCTAGGGTGATAAAGCTGCTTCTCCATAGATACAGTACAATGATTAAGCATTGTCAGCCCAGTACAAGAACTGTGTTGCTGGCAGGATTACCAATTAAAAATAAAGAAAGAATAGGATACTGAGCAGCTACCACTTCTAAGGGCCGCTAAGCTGCAATAGATCACATTTTTCATTATTGGGTTTAAATGCACTTTAAAGAAGACCCATCATGAAATTATTAGAGTTTTTATTTTATAGTTCTGTAACCTATGGGATAATGTACATATAGTCCAATATGTTTTCTAACCCCATCTTTGAGGTCTGACCTGACCCCCCGTCACAGCAATCTTATAACAGCTTTGAAGGAGACAGCTGATTCATAGCAATCAATGCTATAAGGAAATGCAGAACCTGCCCCCCCCCCCTCCCCACTTCCTCCCTCTGCATTCCTCTTGCAGTTGCTTGTCTCAGGACAGTGGTCACAGCCAAAACAAGCAGCATCTATCAATCAACCGTCCTCTTTAAAGCTGTTGTCGGATCAGCCACAGCAGGAGGGAAGGGGACTAAGGTGTAAAAGCATGTAGAAACATGGGACAAGCTACTGTATGTACTTTATTCCAAAGGGGACAGAACTGTAAAAACATTGATAATGATAGATCTTCTTTAAAGGCTTAACTAATAAAGCAGTGCCGGGAAAACTGAGGATTTGGAACCACAAATGTGCTTATCAACTGACTGCATTTCAATTTTAATGGATGATTAATAGCAATAGGTTACTGGGCTTTGCACATCATTGTTCCCTGCACGGATATACTGAATATGATGCATTATGCTTTAAAGTGGTTGTCAACCTGTGACAACCCATTTTACCTACAGGTAAGTCTAGAATAAGGCTTACCTGTATGTGCCCTGCATATCTCCCAAACCTGTACGGTTCAGGAGATAAGCAGTGTTTTGCATGTGCCAACGTCATGTCGGCACATGCGCAGTGAACAAACGGCCTCCATGCTGTTTCTCCACTGACACTGTGCTGTGAATGTGCGGGAGTGACGTCACATGGCTCCGGCCAGTCACAGCGCCGGAGTCGCGCCCCCGGAAGGAAGAGGGGCAGAAGATGTACGCGGCCTGGAGCGGGGACATCACTGGACGCCGCAGGCTTCGTTTACAGATAAGTGGCACATAATGGGCTACTATGTGATGCATAGTAGCCCATTATGCTTCTACTTTACAGGGCTATAGTAAGGAAGTAAACCCAATCTGGGTTTACTTCCTCTTTAAAGTGATTATAAAGTCTCATTAAAAAAATAAAAATAAATAACAAACATGTTATACTTACCTGCTCCATTTAGACACGGAGCTGCCATTCAGCCCCACCCCCTCTCTCTCCTGATTGGCTGACTTCGATTGACAGCTGTGGGAGCCAATGGCGCTGCTGCTTTGTCTCAGCCAATCAGGAGGGCAGTCCCGGACGGCTGAGAGAATCGTGGACATCACTGGACAGAGATGGGGCTCAGGTAAGTATTAGGGGGGCTGCTACACATACGTTTTTTTTATCTTAATGCATAGAATGCATTAAGATAAAAAAAAAATATTTTGCCTTTACAACTCATTTAAAAGGAGAACAGAGGAAGGAACTGACACTGCTCTTGTTTCAGATTAGTGCTCATGCACACAGGCATACAATTTGCAGCATTCATATCTGTAATCTCTACAGATCTGAGCACAGCAGTATTGTATCCTATGGGCCCAGGCACACATGCGTAAATCATAACTATAAAAACCTGTGTCCGGTGTAAGGTTTTGGCTGCATTTTTTACACTGTATGCATATAAGTATTAGTTCCAACTTTTACAAACATAAAGTGTATTGGACTCTGCTGCCACTGCTCAGGGCTGACATGTAAACAATGGTGTATAATCAGTCGACTTCACTTATGAAAGTCCAAGGTCATTCTGTGTATGCTCCACTACTGAGTGAATAATTCATTTAGGGCAGTGGCAGCTTCCGCCAATTGCACAGTGCAGTGGTAGCTCCCGCCGATTGCACAGTGCAGTGGCAGCTCCAGCTGATTGTACAGTACAGTGGCTGACTAGAAAAGGCGTCATTTGAGCCATTCGCTAGACAGAGAACTAACCATACAAGCTGTCTGTATGCATCTTTGCTCATACAGACTAAGCAATATATGCATAACTTTTTATGCAGGATCGTGCTGGCAACAAGATCCCACGTAAATTGTATATGGTTGTGTGCATGAGGCCTTACAATTGTTAAAATTTCAGTGCCATGTATGCACGTTCAATTGCCAGAGAAAATGTTAAAACTTGACACATAGGGATTGATTTAATAAAGGCAAATGGACTGTGCACTTTGCAAAGGGAAGTTTCTCCAGAGCTTAGTAAATGAGGTAAAGCTTCACTTTGCAAAGAATACCCAATCACATGCAAGGAAAATAAAAAAATATATACATTTTTGCTTGCACATGATTGGATGATGGAAGTCAGCAGAGCTTCTGCTCATTTACTAAGCCCTGGAGCAACTGCACTTGCAGAGTGTACAGTCTATTTGCCTTTAGTAAATCAGCCCCTAAAGCTGTAGTCAGACCTTTCTGTGCCATGTATTGAAACCCCTGTTTTAAATGCTTGCTACAACACACTACGCTTTGCCGGGCATTGCCATGCATTTTGAATTGGCACCCAGTGCACATACCTATTGTAACATACCGGTGCTACAGCACACCACAAGCACCCAATATGAATGTAAAGTACATTGCTCAAAAGCAATTCACTTCCATATTTCTGGGCTCAGTAAGGGCCAATTAAAAGTGAATAGGCTACCTTAACGGAACTTGCATCAACACAAAAAAATAACACATTATTGCACATGGAAAGTTGTGACTAGAGCTTTACAGTCTCTATTAAAACATATTTAAAAAGCAGTACAACTTTTCAAATATGTGTTTATTTACATTGCCAAGGGCCAATTTACACTTCCGTGCTCAAAAAACACATCCGCAGTATAGTAAAGAAAACCTTTGCAAATGTCTAATTTTGAAAATGATAGTTGCTTAGCTTTCATGCTAATCGTTTGGCTTTAAACATTTGAGCCACTGACCTAGAGAAAGCATGTCAACATCACGCCAGCATGCCAATACTACGCCACTTGAAAACACACAGGTAAAAAATGTTGCAGTAAATAATTATTTAGATCTAGCTGGTGTACATGCAGGTTCAGAAAAATATGACAAAGGCATGGAAGTATAAATGGGCCCTTAAAAGGTATATCAAAGTGCAAGAAAAGGCTGGAACACTAGCCAGAAAACAATCCTGTATGACAGGTCTAGAAAGTTAGATTGAGAAAGCGTTAGTAAACATGCAAAACAACAGTCACTTCCAGCTCTGAAGAGGTCTTTTGTGGTTCTTAAACGGCAACAAGGACATCAATGTTCCAAAGACTAGGCGGATTCTGCCCTCTTCAGGTGGGGTGATCCAATAAAAAAATCAAAACAGAACAAAAGGAAGGCACGCACACCTAGCACATTATTAAACACATTTAAAAAGCGTTTAATAGGTTAAAAATGGACACTCACAAGAGTAGCGACCCACATTGGGCCATAAAATTGCACAATGTCAACGATGCAGACACAACACAGGTATAGGCTGAGGCGTTTCTGAGCCACACTTGTGTGCCCCCCGAAACGCGTTAGCCTATACCCATGTTGTGTCTGCATCGTTGACATTGTGCAATTTTATGGCCCACTCTGGGTCGCCACTCTTGTGAGTATCCATTTTTAACCTTTTAAACCCCTATTAAATGTGTTTTGTAATGCACTATGTGTACGCTCCTTCCTTTTGTTCTGTTTTGTTGAGAAAGAGTTAGGTTTACTGGCCCCTGTGATCTCCTGAGAAGATAAAAGGAACAAAGAGACAGGGATACAAATAGAAAAATTGATAGAGTAAGTGCCAAGTAGACCGTCATGATTCCAACACTGTTAAAATTACAATACAAATCCATAGCTGATTTTACCAGCTACATATCTTTCCTTGAGACACAGGATGGCACAGATAAAAGAGCTCTGGCGCTAGCACCTACAAAATGAAATTTAGGGCTCGAAGGTTAGTAAGAATAAAGCTGAACTTCGCCAATTTTTTTGTTTTGGGTGGAATGGAGCTGGGTTCTATTAGGTCAGGGGAATGGTGGCGCTCATACACCTGTCCCTGTATAAAAGTTATGGCTCTTATTTCAAGGTTTTACAAATTGTTAATTAAACCTGTTATGGTTTAGAGACAGATGTTCTGTGGCCCAAATCAGTACATCTAGAAAATGGTATGGCCCACTAATAGTTTCTTATGTAGTGCTAAGCTTACAGACCCAGTGCAGGCAACAAATTTCACTTAAACCTGAATTCCAGGAATTCAGCTCCTTTGTAAAAAGTGGAGGTGCCCTATGAGTTAAGTCCAAGGAGCTGCATGACATCTCCTGGGCATATCGCTTTTATTTACATCTGACAGTTTTATTGTACTCCCGCAAGAGAGCTATTGCTGCATTTCTGGGAGCCCGATGCTGATGCTTCAGGTCTAAGCCTCTTCAACATTAGAGTCAGAGCAGCAGCAATGCCTGCTCCTCTTCACAGAAGTGTTTGTATTATGTGAGTTAATTGACAAAATACAAAGGCTTCTATGAATGGGCAGCAGAGGGGAAGGACAGACATAGCTGCTCTATGTGCCTCTCTCTGCCGCTCCAACAAAGCCATAAATCTGTCAGATATAAATAACAGGGATAAGTTCAGGAGATGTAATTCATCTCCTTGAACTTAACTCATAGGGTGCCTTCACTTTTTACAAAGTGGCTGAATTCTTGAAATTCAGCTTTAAAGTGGTAGTAAAGGGCCCAAAACTACCAGCCCCATGAGGACCTGTAGACCGAAACATTCTATGCACAGGTCAGTGTTCTAAATTGCCAAAAGATGTATGATGCTCTACAAATCCAAAGAGTGAGACATTCTTTTAAGGGCCTTACACATAAAAAAACAAATCATTACAACCCAGCCAAAACCTTTTAATTTGGATATTGGAGGAAAGAGCAAGTGCTATCTGTGTTCCTACTGACAAGTTTTACACTCACTTTCTGTTAGAACAGGAAGAGATGGGAAATCTCTCCAAAAGGGATACATAAAGAAACACATTCATAGTAGAGTAGAACTTCTGCAGCCACACTTCGACACAAAATGCCCACTCATAACTTAAGGCCATCGCCAGGACTGCCAGACTGCAAGTCCCAGCCTAGGAATATCTTGCTAAAGCGCATTTTTCCTTCCATAAATAAAATCTTATAACCAATCTCCCATCACCCAATGCCTGTATGTGCAGGGAAGGAACCCCTAAATGTACACATTTCCAGATTGGATAACTATAGGAGAGGGGTGGAGAGCTTGCCTTCCAGGATAGAGCCAGGCCTCCATAAATAAGCTAGTAAGGGCTTTAACGCACCTATTTACTAAACCCATGGTGGAGCGTCTGAACACAGCAAATTACCCTATTTACTTAAGAATCAAAATTGCACCAGATGTATGGTTTTTTAAGTACTGTAGAACAATTCCATAACAACGGGCAACATGCAGGTGCAAGGAAGGCCTGACTGGTTGCTGGTAAATGAGGCCTGCGGTTCTCACCTAAATAAAAAAGCCTTTTTTTATCAATGCGCTTGAAGTCTGTGTTGCCTATGAAAGAGCCAGGTTGTCCAGCTGGCTGAGACAGTTCTTGAATCATCCACTTTGATTAACTAAGAATAAAAATATACATTTGGTATAAGATTCTTGTACATTTCCTTTTAAAGTACACAGCAACTCCCACCCATACTCTATACCATTCTCATCATAGGCAGATATAAAACAAGATACTCTGATGCCGGACACTGTTTATAGAGTCCTTGGCTTCTATGTACCCTACACTGCAAACAGACTGTTGTATGTGGCAGGCACCATCATAGAGCACAGTAATGGTTGTCAATGGTAGTCAGGGTGCCCAATAGTCCCTGTGGCAGCGCATGGGAAACAGAGGAAAGTTGGCCATAGACAAACTGAAATTCAGCAGATTCAGCAGGGACTTGGACAACCCTTCAGTGTGTGGCCATCCCTTCTTGACAGAAATCAACCATTTGATCGACTTCTGTTGAACAGAGATGTTGGAGAACTTTTGTCAATCAGTGTATTCTGATAGCGGCAAGCCCTGCTTCCAGAATACAATGTCCTGCTGGCGAAACTAAAACAAACGACTCATCTATGGGCAGCTTAAGCATTCTGGAGAACATGGGCACCTGGGATTGTAAGCATCATCCATCCCTGTGCAGCATTCATGAATCTGTGAATCTATTGTTTCTACTTTAAGTTATAATAAGCACATGGAGAAGGTTGGTTAGATAACTTACCGTATATATATATATATATATATATATATATATATATAAGTTTTATATACAGTATGTTATACTGTACATAACAGGTCATACACCACTATATTAACATCAAAACATTATAGAAAATAAAGTAACAAAAACTGATGTCTAAATTAAAAGAATAGCTATCCCTAAACTAGGCAATCAATTTATTGTAACTAACAGCAGCTACATATATGGACCTATGAAAATGATTCATTGCCGTGCTTACATTTGTAGTTGTGGCAATGCCCATCATTATCCAGAGTACATTGGACTATGAAGATAATATAATATGGCATATTTAACAGAAGTTCCAAAAGCAGTAATCCATAAAAACCAATACCACGTCTATGAAAGCTGGGTGCTATAAGGTAGACTATAAATTATGCAAATTTCTTTCCTTTCACCATGCGTGGAAGAAAAGAAAGTTGCTTGATTCTCCCATCAACATAGTCAGTGTTCTGCCAGTGGGCAGACTTCCCTGCCTGCAGAACACAATGATAAGTGTTGCCAGCTAAAGCCAGTGGCACTAATCATTCAGGAAAAACCCAACAGGCTGATTGTACACAAGTCACTTGTGTACAACCAAGGTGACCATATATTGGTCGAAATTTGGCTGGGTCCTGCTGAACCTTCCAAATTTCAAACCATGTATGGTCAGCTTAAGTCTGGCCACACATTATACTATTTCTTGTACAATTTTCCTTTAGATTTAGCAAAACCAAATAATATGAGATCAGACCTAAACATTTTCAATTTGTATGCAGTCAGACAGGCCTTTGCACTACACAGTTAAAATTAAATCTAAAGGTAATTGAACAAGAAAATTGTATAATGTATGGCCAGCTTAAAGCCAGCCATAGACGGTTTGAATCTCAGCAGGTTCAGCACTGGCTGGCAGAGATTTGAACCATGTATGGGCAGGCTGAATGTACATCACTGTGTTCTCCCAGCCTGGAGAATACAATGGCTCCACGGGAGGGATTCCCCCATCAACACAGGCTGTGGTTGCAGGAAAGAAAGTCGCACCATCTATGGCCAGCTTAAGTCATTGCTTTGTACTTCCCTGTTCTTTGAATGATATAATTAAATGACTCCACAGTGTAATTGGTAATGAAATATAAACTGCCTGTACATTGTTCTCCTGATGAAGAGCAGATAAGGAACCATATTATTATAAATAAATATAACTTAACAGGCTTCTTATAAATATATGCATATAGCTAAGATCAAAAGTCGGTGGAAATTGCTTAATTGCAGTTTCAACAAATTTGCACGTATAATTATTGCAATCATAACTCAATAAAGAATTACAAAACTATATTATATTCCAATAAAATATCTCAAGTCTCTATTTGTCTTTGCTTTTATTTTGCTCTCAGCATATATTTGTGCTTCAGCTATGTAAAGCCAAACTTTGGGCATTTTTTTTTAACTTAAAGTGCTATTAAACCCAATAGCAAACATTTATTGTCTTGCAGCTTACCAATTAATAGACATGATGGCTGCATTCGTTTTTTTTAGACTTTCTTTCTTCTAGTTTGATCTGGTGATCTATCCAGTAAGTGTGTTGTTTTTCAAATGAACAAGCTCCCCAGCAGAATATATTAGTTAAAGAGAGGAGACAAATCATTTACCTTTAGTAGGGGTGCTAACAATGCTCAGCTTTTATTTAAAAATGTAAACCTTTATCTCAAAAGGACAAAAAACTGTTTGCTATAACTGCTTATAAATAATTAGTTAGAGGTTGGCTTCAATTTGTTAGTGTATCTAAATCTGCTAGTACATCTAACACTCCCCTCCCCCCAGACTGACAATGCCGCTGTCCAAAGGTGCCCCCTGTGCTCCTTCATCCAGAGTGCGGGCACTCTAATACAGGAGGTGTGTTACTGGCCAGATCACCAGGTGAAAACAGATGAAAAAAGAAACGAATGTAGCCACCACATCTAATGATTGGTAAGCTGCAATATGTTACTTTTTGGTTTGGAGTTTAAATAGTCCCCCACCTGCAGCTTAAAATTAAAAACCAACACAGGCTGTAATATTCACCTTCACCCTGGAGCAGTCCCTCACAGTACTTCCTTATCACTAGCAGATGCTCTCAGTCTTTGGAGTTGATTGACACCCAGCATCATCCAAATCAGAAGACTTTGCATCATCAGAGGACCACTCATTGCTGGAGGAAGACTGAAGTGGACCTAAGTAGTAACAGGACCAGCCTGGTGAATTTTAATAAGGTAAGTATTTAAAAAAATAAATAAATCAATCAATCAAAGCATACTGCTGGGGGAATCTCCAGGGAAGGGAGCTGCAGGGGCCGAGCCTGGAGTTGGTCTTTAATGATTAGCTGGTCTGGCATTTGTCCCATTTTCAGTCTATAACTCGCTTTCTTTTGCCTTTTTTGAGCTTGTGTACCATTTGAGAACAGCAGCACCAGCTGTACTAGCCACAATGCACAGGGCCCCTCCAATTGTCCACCACGTTGGAGTGTGGTGAAGGAACAAGGCCTGGAAAATAAAAGCAAAGACCACATCCATTGTCCTCATGATGGCTACCAATCCAGCTTTCTCGATCTGTAAAGCTTTTACAAGAAACGCTTGGCCTCCCAAACCTAGGATTCCAATAAGTATCAGAAACCACCTGTCTATTCCGCAATAAGGCAAACTCCATTCACCAAGAATTGACAGGGCAATGATGCACTCAATGAGACCGATCACAGCATAATACCAAATGGAGAGCAAGTAATGCACAGACTTGCCCATTTTTCTTAACACCACCAGGGTTAAAGAGGCACAGATTGCACTTGCTATCGCAGCAATAGTCCCTTTAACGTGCCCAGAGTAATCTTCCTCCAGGTCATTGTTGTATGACCCAAACAGAAAGGGTGGACGAGCTATAAGGATGACGCCAGTTATAGTGAAGGCGATAAAGACTATATCCCATACTGTGCATTTCTCCTTCAGGCATATGCAGGCAAATATGCAGGTGAAGGCGGGACTGCTGAAAGTGATGACTGTGGCATCCGCCAACGGCATGGACTGGACAGCATAGTACAAGAGAATCATCGCACCAGAGCCAAGGAATCCACGTAGGAAAAGGAAAATCCTTTGATCTTTGGGACCTAAGAAACCAGTCCTGTAAGAACAAGAAAATATAATTTTATAGGGGAATACACACTGATCTTTTCAAACAGGACATAAATGGTCACACTATTTATATGTTGCTAGGTGAACAAACCAGTTACTGAAAATCCTCCCTGATCAAGCCTTGTGGGCAGGGCGAAACATGTCGGGTGTGGCCTGGATGGAGTCCGGAAAAAAGATCAAAACCTGAGTGAAGCGCCCCCCTCTGTCTACTTAGTCTGATTAAGGGTCCTGAATGGAGTCCGGGCTGAGACTGCTCTTACCATCACTATCCATGCGTTTTGTTAGATATGCGGCCTCTAGAATGCTCCTTTTCCCTGTTTGTAGTTACTAAAAATGTTACTTGCACGTAGTTTAACTAATAAAAGTGCAAAGTTAAAGTGTATGTAAAGCCAAAACTTTCTCTTTCTTGTATATAGTAGGGAAGAGTTAAAGTGACATTTCTATTGGTCTTAGCCTCCTCCAAACCTCCAAATTCCTATTTTTTTGCTGCTGTGATCTGCCTTCCTGTTAGAGGGTGACTACATTCATTCTCCATTGTCCCACTGTACTGTATGTATGAGTGGAGCCACCCTCTCTTGTTCACTCCCAAGATGGAAAATGGACTGTGGGATTTGTGGTGGGTATAGACCAGTGCACATGGCCACAACTAACTGGTATTGCTTGTTCCAAATAACAGCAAGTAAGGTTAAAGGGAGAGGTCCATAACAGCAAGCAAGGTTAAAGGGAGAGGTCCAGGAGCTGATGGAGGATGTTTTAAGGAGGCAGAAGATATTATAAGAAATGATTTAATGAAAAATAAAATTACATGCAATTAACCACTTCCCAACCGCGCTATAGCCGAATGACAGCTACAGAGTGGTCTACCAGTTCTGGGAGGGCGTCATAAGAGTGGCGAGCTTTGTGATCACTGGGTCCTTAGAACACAGCTGGTCACAGATCGGGGTAAAGGGCCAATCACAGTGGCAATATTTATTCATTTATTAAACAACAGTGTTGGAAAGTAGTTATTCATTGGTCGTATGCGCTGTGCCTCATTTAAAGTCCCAGGACAAATACATTGGTTGTATAGAGATATTAATGAAGGGATGGAGGGACATCACTGGATGCACTAGGTCACGTTCTATTTCATTACACAGTGTAGGGAAACACAACTCTATGTATGCTAGGGTGGCTCCATAGAATGCTGCAAGCGAAAGGAGCCACCGTGAAATAGGAAACCTGGAGCAATGGTCAGGGCACCAGCTTAGGTTAGAACATAAGCAAGGATTAAAAGTTAAAGAAGCTGCATAGTCAGTAAGTGATTAAGCCCTGGTTCACATATGGGTGATACAGGAATTGGCACGATTACAGAGCCGGTTCCCGCATTGCGTCACTCTCGGTGGCAGTTCACAATGCCTTCTGCGAACCGCTGCGGGTGTCATTACAAAGTTAATGACACCCCCAGTTTTGTTCACAGATCGCAGTGCGAACTCCCACATGAATCGGATCGCATGGGTGTTCTCAAAAGGTACATGTACCTTTTTTTTTGCGAATCTAATGCAAGTAAATGGCTGAACTCGCACTGCTCAGAGATCGCATGTGATCGGCAGTGCGGGTGTGAATCACATGCGATCTCTGACATCGCACAAGTCTGAACCTGGGCTAAGTCAGCTGCTAAAAGCGCTTAAAAACAGAGTTTTTAATATCACTTTAATGGGAGCTAGCACTCTATCTAGCGCTTAACAATAATATCCCAACCACAATTTCCTCTAATACTTAGAGGTATTATCTCTGATATAAATCATTCATACAAATATTCAACATGATACCTAAATATCTATATAGATCCTTTACTAATAGAAAGTCCACATTTTACATTTTTTGATAAGCATGAAACCCATTTTTCTTCATCTAATCCTATTACATTTACAGATAATATCCGATAATCCAAAATTTAGTGAACTAAATGTCATCCAATCAAAGCTTAAATCTACTTTTAAAAGTACTAGGAGTCCCCTTCATTTCCAGAGAAAATAAACCATTTGGGAGGATAGACATTTTAAGAACATTAATTCTTCCAAGGAGAGAAAGTGGCAAGGAGGACCATTGGTTTAGTAAGCGATCAATTTCGGTGAATAGTGATGGAAAGTTGGCCTGGTATAGCGTATGGTAGGAGGGGGTAAGATTTATACCTAGGTATTTGAGTGAATGGGTGCACCACCGATAATTGAATTTTCCCTGTAGGGAGGCTAAAAGGTTTAGTTGAGAAGATTCTGTCTTCGGGATGGGTAGTTGTACAGTGGCGGGGTTAATCGGAGGGATGTCCCTTTTAAGTTAATAGCCACCACGTGGGTAAGTGAGTTTATGGATCCATATTTAGAATGGGGGAGGATGGTATGCGATATGGTCCGGTTGAAAGGTAGTGATAAGTGGCTTTAACTAGCGAATGATTTGGTTACCAGGAGGAACGGTGAAAGAGAGGAACCTTCTTAATTACAAGAATTTTACAGATAGGAGGGTTTACCAAATAAAAGAGACCTTTACTTCCCCTGAGGATCATGAAAATT
>BLSH010466454.1:81878-111020 GCA_018402905.1 Glandirana rugosa
ATTGACAT
Organism: Glandirana rugosa; assembly: GCA_018402905.1. NCBI lineage: Eukaryota > Metazoa > Chordata > Amphibia > Anura > Ranidae > Glandirana > Glandirana rugosa. Next base: position 81,887 of record BLSH010466454.1, read on the forward strand.
ATGCGGACGCGGTTTAAGCCTGTTGACAAGCATCCTATGAGGTTTATTAGCGAATTCATAGAATTTCTGCCTAGACCATAATAGCGATTTGGAAGTGTTGTTTATGTCTAAAGTTTTGATACGGTTGCGTAACGCTACAACCTTTCTCAGGCGTCCTATGGTGGGGGCACGAAGTAATTCCTTTTCAGCAGCACTTAATTGAATCAAGAGTTCTTTTTTTAACTTGTTAGAGTCACGTTTTAGACGTGAGCCTATCGAAATACATTCACCCCTGAGGAAAGCTTTGTGAGCTTCCCATAGAGTGGAGACCTGTGCAACTGAGCCTTCGTTTGTTTGGAAGAACTCCGATAGCTTCTTTTGTAATTCCTCTTTAATATCTAGTGCCCTTAGGAGGGATTCGTTTAGGCGCCAGTGACACGTTCTAGGAAAAATAAACCATTTGTATGACTGATTTATATAAGTGTTAAACTGGCTACAAATAAAATTTTCTTGTACAATATTGCTTTATAATTACCAAAACCATATAATAGGAGGTCAAACCTAAATACTTTCAAATTGTATGCAATCAGGCAGACACTTGCACTACATAGTGAAGGTATATCTAAAGGAAATGGAACAATAAAAAGTATAATGTGTAGCCAGCTTTAGAAGAAATTGTGTCCATAAGAGTCTCAGAGTTGGTGGAGATATTATATATTCACCACTAGATGGCGTGTTAGCCATCTTTAATGAATCCATGTTAGGGATCTTAAACTTCAGAAGATATTTTTCATTTACAATGGTGGGACATTTATCCATTTTTTCACAGTTAGGGCTCTTGCACATGATACTCTTGTTTGAGCGTCTACTTTTTCAGCTGTTTTTCTTTTTTGTATGTATTTGCATGTATTCTCGCGCATAGACGTGTATTTGTGTGCAAATTTACTCTCACGTCTGCAATGTTATGGACATTCACCATTCGCACGCAAATGGCGTAAATTACTGACCAAAAATGCTGATTATTTATTTTTATTTTTTTTTGCTAAAGAGTACACGACGCTTGTTTACGCACCTGTGTGCATAGGCACATTACAATGAATGGGCTGTATTTTAGCTCAGTGAAAAAATAAGCTGTACTGAGCATTTTTAAGCTGCAGTGTGCAAGAGGCCTACTGTGTTCTTAGTTCAATCATGCTGTAGAAATTGGTCGCAATTCTTATCCAATTCAAGACTCAGTTGCAAATACTGTAAAAACTTTGCAGTCGTATGAATATGTGACTCCGCATGCATTCCTGCGCAGATCAGGAGCCAGCTCAGGAGGCTCACCAGGGACAAGCCCAGCAAGGAGATAGTGTGGGCCAGCCAGGAGACAATTCAGGAGCCTGCTCAGGATACATGTGTGGAGTCTGACCAAGAAAAAGTCCAGGAACCCCCCCCCCCAAAAAAAATGTAATATGTTGCAGCTTACCAATCATTAGATGTGGTGGCTGCATTTGTTTTCTTTGTTTGGGCTTCTCTTCCTGGTGACCTGGCCAATAACTCACCTGCTACATTAGAGTGCCCCTTCTCTGAATGGATGAGCACCTGGGCACATTTCTAAAGCAGCATTGTCAGCTTGGGGGGGGGGGGGGGTGTTAGATGTACTAGCAGATTTACATACACTAACAAATTGAAGCCGAACTTTGGCTCACACTTTATATTCAGGTGCAACAATCGGTTTTCTTTCTTTTTGAGGTATAGAGTTTTCATAAAGACATAAAACTGATCATTGTAAGCACCCCTGCCAACGTTTAATAGTTTGTCTCATCCCTGTAACTGAGAGCTTGATCTTTTGTAAAAAATCAGATGCACTGGCCAGATCAGCAGATGAAAACAGAAGAATGAAAGCCTGGAAAAGATGATGCGATGTTCTTTCCTGCAACCACGGGAAGGATTCCCCCATCAACACTAACTGTGTTGATGGGGAAATCTGTCCCGCAGGGCTATTGTGCTCTCCTGACGGGGAAGGGGGGGATATGTGGGGAGCTGTCCCTGCCAAGAGATCACAGTGATTATCACTAGTGGCTTTAGCCTCTGGAAATAATCACATGCTACAAATCTGACATGCTGGTTGTACCCAAGCCAATTGATGGATCGACTTGGGTACAATCAGCATGTCCACAGATGGTTTGAATCTCATCCGGTCTGCTGAAGAATTGCTAAGCTGCAATACAATAAATGTTTGCTTTTGGGTTTAATAATTCATTATAGAAGACCTAACCAGAGATCAAATGGAGAAATATATCTTTGGTAGAGTTGTATCTCATAAATAACCACTTGACTTCTGGAAGATTTACCCCCCTTCATGATCAGGCCTTTTTTTGCGATACAGCACCACGTTATTTTAACTGACAATTGCGCGGTCGTGCGATGTTGTACCCAAATACAATTTACGTCATTTTATTCCCACAAATAGAGCTTTCTTTTGGTGGTATTTGATCACCACTGAGGTTTTTATTTTTTGCGCTATTAACAAAAATAGACTGACAATTTTGTAAAAAAATATATTTTTTACTTTCTGCTCTAAAATGTATTAAATCAAATTTATTCATAAATTTGGGCCAATATGTATTCTGCTAAATAGTTTTGGTAAAGAAAAAAAAATCCCAATAAGCGTATCTTGACTGGTTTGCGCAAAAGTTATAGTGCCTACAAACTATGGAATATATACTGGAAATTTTATACTAGTAATGTCGGTGATCAGCAACTATATTGCAGTGAACAATCGGACACTAACTGACACTTGACACTTTGTGGGAACCAGTGACACTAATAAACTGATGCTAAAAATATGCACTGTCACTGTACTAATGACACAGGCTGGGGAGGGGTTAACCATCTAGAGCAATCAAAGGGTTAAATGTGTGCCTAGCCAGTGTGGTGTACTTTGTGTGGTGCTTTTACTAAGGCATGTGATAGATTTTCTTTCCCTGCAAAGCAGGGAAAGAAAATCCATCACTTTCCCTGTCAGGACAGAGATCTGCTTTGTTTACATAGGTAAAGCTTCATCCAACCTCTCTTCCTGACGACTGGTGGGTGCCTGCGGACATCCATTGGCCGGCACCCCATGATGAGCTTCTGCTGTGACTAATTACAGCAGAAGCGGCATGCCGGTGGCGCTTGCGCCCCCTGTAGGCAGAAGTGCAGAATCACATATATACACGTTATTCTGCACAGAAAATTACAGTAACAGTAAATCTGCTATAGGGTGATCGTCAAGTGGATAGCCATAGAATTTCTAGTGTTTAAAACGTACTTGTAATAAATGAGGCCAGGAAGCACAAACAACATCTGGAAAATACAGCGGAAGGCACTGATCTGCACAGAGTGCATGTCTTCAATCTTCTTCACTAGCAAAGCACCTGATGAGAAAAATAAGGTGGACAGGATGGTGTAGAAGATCCCAAGCCCAGGGCAAGTGCATTTCTTCTTCCCTGTGATGGCAGAACAGAATGTCAGCTTGGTGGGCAGTAACACATTTGACAAATAAAGCATAAATAAAAACAATACATAAAGTATAAAATGCAACTGGGTAAACAGAATATGTATTTGTATTATATAGCAAATGTGTCATCTTATTAGGACTGAGCTCAAGGCATATGTAAAATACTCATGTTAATGCAACATAATGTAGTCATTTATTATACATGAGCAGTGCTGATGTGCTAACAGGGAGCATGCTGATGGGGAAGAGAGCAGAGTGACAGAAAGATCAGCTTATTGGTCTGTTGATTTTTCTTTTCGCTGCCCAATCACAGGCTGGAAGAGGGACACGTTTTGTGTTATATCTGTGGACAATATAAGTGTTACTTATCACCAGAGAAAAATCAGGCATTCTGCCCTGCTAGATATTGGAAAGATGTGGCAATGAAACTGGAAGGTCAACAGCCAATGAAGAGAGGACATGGAATGTTTTAGGCTTCATGTACACAGGACGCTTAAAAACCCCTTCTGAATGCTGGAAACTTGACAGCTAGTAACCGACAGTCAAACACGCTTGTTTTGCGCTTTTACTGAGGTTTATACATGTTTAGCGGGGGTTATGAGCGTTTGCATTCAGAAGCATTTTTTACAGATGACCTCAGGAGACCGTCCCAAAAGCCTGCAAGGCATGAAAAATACGAATTAAGAGAAGAGAGAGCAGTGTGCATGTAGATAGCTTTTTGTTTTTATTTATCTCTCTCTCTATCTCCAGCCCACTCTCTTTCTCTCCCCACCCTTCATCTCTCTCTCTCCCGCCCTCTCTCTCTATCTCCCGCCCACTCTCTCTATCTCCCGCCCACTCTCTCTATCTCCCGCCCACTCTCTCTATCTCCCGCCCACTCTCTCTATCTCCCGCCCACTCTCTCTCTCCTATCCTCAATCTCTCTCCCTCTCTCTCTCCTGCCCTCTTTCTCTTTCCTGCCCTCTCTTTCTCTCCCACCATCTCTCTCTCCCTCTCTTTTTCTCCTGCCCTCTCTCTCTCTCCCGTCCTCTCTCTCTTTCTCCCCCTCTCTCTCTCTCTCCCACCTGCCCTCTCTTTCTCTCCCCTACCCTGTCTCCCTCTCCCTTCCCCTCTCCATTGATGGCGGGTCATGCTTGCAGGCAACAGCATGTGGTGAAAATTGTGCTTTTGGTGTTTTTTCTACATTTTACATGTTCCAAAATTATAAGAGATTTTTCCCTTTTGAAAACGCTTATAAGCACAAACGCGCAAAAACGCGGGTTACTACGTTTACACACGGTTACAAACATTTGGCTTTTGAAATGCCAGTAAACTACAGTCCTAAACGTGATTTATTTGCTTTCAAAAAAATGCCTGTAACCTCCACTGCCTCTACCCTACTATAAACAAGCGAGTGTACTTGTACTGATAAGATAACAAAGAGGAGAGTTCAGGGGCTGCTGAAAAAAACGTCCAACTGCTCTCAAACTTTAGTTTAGTGTACATGAGGCCTAATCTGTGTCTCAATGTCAAGGCCCTTGGGACAGAATAACATACACAACTCAAGAAATAATACACGCAAACTGATTGCACATCAAGGAAATCTTGCTGAGCATATTTCTGGATGTCACATATTATGCAGTCTGTACTCACACTACGTTAGGCCTCATTCACATGAGCGCCGAGGTCCATTAGTCTGTGACTGGGCTGTGTGTTTTAGCAGATGCGTGCGGGCAGCCTATGTAGGTGTATGGAGGTGAGTGCTTGTGACAGCTGCTGCGGTGAGTGACTGTGTCTGCGCAACTGCTACATCCCCATTCACTGCCATGGGCTGCCTGCATGCAGCTTCTGTTGGCTCAAGTCGCATGAACACACGGCCCATTCATGGACTAAGGGGCCTCATTGCATGTGTGAATGAAGCCCTATGTTGCGGTGAATTATGTTGGTGAAGTTATTTTGCATATACTGTATGTTAGATTTGTGCTAAACTATGCTACCTCAGTGAGTTAGTAGGTAGGCTATAGTTGATAAATTAGATATGTTTTTATGATCTCTACACATTCTTTATTTGGTAAATGTAGAGGAAGCTACTCATTTCCTGAATTCTAGCTGTTCTGTATAAATGCCACCCTTGGGGGAAAACATTTCTTGGGCACACCTTGCTCATATTTGTTCAACAACAAACTGGGCAGAGTTGACTCAAAACAGAAGTTCCTGTAGAGGTCAGGACACTTTTTTTCTGCATGTTATCACTCTAATATTTGGCTCACCATTGATTGTCATGAGTAAACAGAAGAGAGGAGGCGCTTATAAGTGCAATATGCCAGTACACTTTATTAGAAAAAAGGTTAAAAACACTCACAAGATAACTGTGTAAAGAACACATCCAGCATCCAATACAAGGGGGAACCAAACGCTCATCCCATCCGACCAGGTGGTCCTCCGGGAACGATGGTCATCCAAAACGATCGTTCGTCCTGCACGCTGTATGATGGAAGAAGCTGGTTTGCGGCGTGTAGGTCGGAAGGAGGCTGGGAGCGCAAACACTCGGCACAGGCGGGATGGCGTCACAGTGGTGCGACGCGTTTCCTTGGCTGGCAGGCTCCAATGACGTCAGGCAGTTGGGGGCTGATGTGGAGTAATGTGGAGCATGATACACATCATTCTTATAATACTCATGGGGAGAACGAGGAGTATTATAAGAATGATGTGTATCATGCTCCACATTACTCCACATCCCCACAAGTGGGAGGGGAAACAAAGGACCCACTTCCCCGCCTCCTCGTTCTCCCCATGAGTATTATAAGAATGATGTGTATCATGCTCCACATTACTCCACATCCGCCCCCAACTGCCTGACGAAGTGGCGCAGCCTCCCACGTCATTGGAGCCTGCCAGCCAGGGAAACGCGTCGCACCACTGTGACGCCATCCCGCCTGTGCCGAGTGTTTGCGCTCCCAGCCTCCTTCCGACCTACATGCCGCAAGCCAGCTTCTTCCATCATACAGCGTGCAGGACGAACGATCGTTTTGGATGACCATCGTTCCCGGAGGACCACCCGGTCGGATGGGATGAGCGTTCGGTTCCCCCTTGTATTGGATGCTGGATGTGTTCTTTAAGCAGTTATCTTGTGAGTGTTTTTAACCTTTTTTCTAATAAAGTGTACTGGCATATTGCACTTAGAAGCGCCTCCTCTCTTCTGTTTCTTCCAGGTTCTGTGAGTTGGGGTTTGCTCACCGTGGATGGCAGCTTCTGGTGTCTTACGTTTCAGTTTGATTCTCCTTTCCTGACCTTCCATTTTTTGCCCTATTTTCACCAGTCTGATATGGACTATTATATATGAAGATTACTGCTTATGGACTTTGCCTATGGGCTTTGGCTATGGACTTTGCATATGGACTTTTAAAATTTTAAATGAATATTTATGGGCTTACACACATCCTCTTCATCAGACAACCTCTAGGATTGTATATTCTGGGTGTTGCGCCTCTTACTTGTTTGGATTGTCATGAGTAAGGCTGGCCATACATTGCTCGGGTTTTGATCAGTGAGTGACTGTCCCTGCTTGGCAGAAGTCAGTTGGTTGAATGACTTCTGTGGAAGGGACACGTTGATCAGTGTATTCTGACAGTAGCGGGTGCTGTCTTTGGTGGGGGAAGTTTCTCCATCCACCTCACGTGTGTGGATTTTTTTTTCAACCCTGTATTTGAATAAAAACAACAAAAAAAATGTGTATAGGCAGCTTAAAATGGAGCTTTGAAAGACAAAACCAGAGAGAATTCCCAGCTCAACTCACCAACCAGTTTGCTTACCAACCAAATTAACCTGTCCAACAGTATGCGTTACAAACAGGGGTTTAGTTAGCACACATTTGCAAATGCATGCGTAAGATGCAAGGCCTCTTCACGGCACCCTGTATCGCTTGCAGTCCTAACCTGTTGAATTTGTGAGGATCTACAATGGAAGCACATGCATTCTAATGGATAGATAAGGGGCAGGTGGGCCTGGAGGTAGCCCAATCCTCCTTAAAGGCACATGAAGGTTTTAGAAGATTAGGACTGCAAGCAATACAGGCTGCCGTGAAGAGGCCTTGCAACTTGCGCATACGTTTGCAAATGTGTGCTAACTAAACCCCTGTTTTTAACACATACTGTTGGACAGGTTCATTTGGTTGGTGAGGTAAGCTAGGAATTCTCTCTGGTGTTGTCTTTCATGCATTTGCCCTTCCTTGTGCTCCTTGCTGTGAAAGTCAGTTATAGGTGGGGGCGGGGCCATCTCTTTGTTACAGGTGTAAATTTGGTGAGGGGACTCACTGGGCACCTTTGCTGCCATTGTGCTATGTGCTGGGTGTTTAATGTGCCCCTGTGCCTTTAAAGATTGGGCTACCTCCAGGCCACCTGCCTCTTATCTATCCATTACAAATTCTGTATAATAATTACAATGCATGTGCTTCCATTGTGGAGACCCTCATAAAATTAAACGGTTTGGACTGCAAGCGATACAGGGTGCCACGAAGAGGCCTTGCAGCTTATGCATGTGTTTGCAAATGTGTGCTTTCTAAACACCAGTTTTTAACGCATACTATACTGTTGGACGGGTTAATTTGGTTGGTAAGCAGACGGGTTGGTGAGTTGAGATGGGAATTTTCTCTGGTTTTGTCTTTCCTGCGTTTGCCCTTCCACATGCTCCTTGCTGTGGAGGCCAGTTATAGGTGGGGGCAGGGGCCATCTATTTGTGGAACTTTACCCGTTACAACTTGATAGAAAGTAATGTTCTTTAGCAAGGAACATACATTCTATATCAATAATTCTGTTACCAAAATTAGTGTGTGCTGTAAATTGCCTCCAGCATTGCTCCTGTTTCTTCTTGCAGGAGGCTGCCATTTTGCTGAAGTCCAGAGCCCCTTGAGCAATAGTAAATCTTTAGGCTGTCAGCAGATCGGCCTCTAGTGTCTCTGATTTTCAGCACAGCGCCAAAAATAGAGAGCAACTGAGCATGTGCAGAGCAGGGTGAGACAATGTTTAACTGGATTTTAAACACTATAGGCACTTATTTTTAATGTTTTACATAGCTATACCTGCAAAATGGGCCAGCCTGTAGTGATCTAGCAGGGCTTAATTTTGTTCCACTTTAAGCCAGCAACACTACTTCAAGTCACAGTGAGGACCGGCGCAGCGGTTTGACTAGGCTGGAGGATGAGGTTGCTGGGAGAAGAGCAGACCGTGCTCTGTCCTCCACCTCCCTATGGGAACATAGGCCCTGTTCACACCTGTGCATTTTAGTTGCACTGCAATTAAAAAACTTCTTCTTGCTGCATCTTTAACAAAAGTGTATTTTTGATATGAAAATGCATGCTATATAGGGTTCAATGGTAACACACCTGTAATACACTGCACAGTTGTGAACTGGTCCTAGGGTATCCAGGTTCAGGACAGAAAGAAGTCCTAGCAGACAGAACCTCATTAGTGCCTTTCTGATATACTTTTATCCACAGGAAAGCAGACACGGTAATGGTGGCCCAGGGCTGGTTGACTGCCTGTACTATAACATTAAAAGAATCTTTGTCATTTTGCCCATTTACAGCAAACTAACAGGGTCTCCTTGGATGACCAAACTAACAGGGTGGATGTAAACCCTCACATATACCCAGTGAAGTGAACAGCCACAGATGAAACAAATCTCCCTACATATGTTTTACATGCATATCTGCTGTCTTCAGCTTTATATACTGTTTTACACAATTTATAAAAAGCTGGAAGGAAATGGACTTTAAAGGCATGCTGAGTGAAAAAATACATAAGCTTTATTTGTTACACCAAGGCAACCAATGCCCATAACATAGTACATACATAAAAGCATTAAAAATGATTACAAAAAAACAACATACAGTCAGGGTGGCTGCAAGCCACCATGAGCCGCCACAAGTTCTGGTCACTAGGTGGGTGAACCAGAACAGGGGGGAACCAAACAGTTTATGAAAAACATCCTCTGGGATATAGAGTGGTGATGTGAACCCCTATTGAATATGGTGAATTATACCAGTACACAATACATTGTGCATATGAAGTGTGGAGGTAGGGTTCACACCACTTGTAGGCCCAGAAGCAGATGCATAAATGAAGCTCAACTAGTTTCGCACATCAAAACTCTGCGCTTCGTCTGGAGCTCTATGTATCTTGCATGAAATGAAATGCATCTTGCATCCTGGTGCTCTGGTCCTACAGTGGGAAATCCTTCCGGTCCTTAAGTGGTTAATGCAGAAGGCACTAAGTGAATTTAATTACCACCTTAATCAGCCACAGAACCTGTGTAATTCATATGTGTCCTGGATTAAAGGCCATACTGTGGCCATACTGCTGGAGAGTGCGGCTCCCGCCCGCTAGCCACGCAAGCCGCCGATTATGGACGGCGATTCACGCTATACAGCCACTCTGCAGCAGTAAATGTACGTGAGATGGTCAGGAACCTGTTAAATTAGCCCCAGAACCTGTGTAATTAAAGGGGTTGTAAAGTATAATGGTTTTTCGCCTTAATGCATTCTATGCAGTAAGGTGAAAAACCTTTTCTAAATCGGGACCTCCCCAGAGCCCCCCTTCTAATTACCTGAGCACGTTCGTTCTTGCCGCGGCTACAAGCAATCCGCTCCAGCCAGTGTCACGGCTCCTCATTGGCTGGATTGATAGAAGGGAAGCCACCGATGCAGTTAATCAAGTCCAGTGACATGGGGGGCGGGGCCGGGTCCCGCTGTTTGTATGAATACACGCAAATAGCAGGATATGGGAGCGTGCCCGCACGGGTGACCCCAGGAAAGCTTTCCCTGACGGGTCAATCGATGCGGAGGAGGGCCCAGGAGCGCCGCTGAAGAACCCCAGAAGAGGAGGTTCGGGGCCTATCAATCACTTTAATTAATAGGTGTTTGGGTTTAAACGGATGAGGTGGCAACCCTAGAATTACTGCAGTTATACATTCTGTTCCACGTAAAAGAAACCAACTGCCAATTACATACCAGGAGAAGTACAGCACCTACTGTAGCTCTGTGTGCCTGCTCCACGTCTCACAGACCCCAGCAATACAGTACCCCCCCCGCCCCTTCTCCAGGCCGTTCACAAAACATATGGCACCAGGCTCCGTTTTCTGAATGGCCTGATAGAGAGGCTGCAGAGATGCGGCCATAGCTCTGGGGTCTACAAGGACCTTGCACAAGAGCTTGCATCCAAGTAGGCATAAAAGTACAGCTGGAGCTGTAAAAAAAAAAAAAAAAACATATACCTGTATAACATGTAGAATAAATACAGCATGGTGGGGTTTCTTTTCTACCAACATAATATAAAACTGCTGTAATAATTATAGGTGCCTCAGATAATAGCACAGAATTATTCTCAAGCAGCCTTAGCGGGCCTTTGACCTCTCCTGGCATGTTTAGCACTCAGTATTACCAAAGTTTCTCTTTTATTACATTATATATCCCTTTATAATTGCCAATCCTTATCAGGTCCTATTTGTGTGTGCCATTTTACCTCAGGTGACCAAGAGTACCAAGATTACGTTTATTGCCTGTACAGCCTAATGCCTGCTACACACAATGAGATTGTCGCACAAATGATCGTTAGTTTTTTTTTTTGCATGCTAGATCTTGAAAACTAAAGAGGTTACTAAATTACGAAAATTCTCATTGGACAGAATAAAAATTCTGTGATGTAATGTATCGTATTTGTATTTTATTTTCGGACGACAACTGTACTGATTGCCGGAAAATCATACAAGAAATATGTTCCTGCTTGTCCCATAATGCTTGATAATTGCACATGGTTTATTGTGATTGGCTCTCAAAAGTGGTTTACTAATAATCAGATTATCGTACGATCGCTACATTTTTCATACAATTTGCTGATTGTGTGTACGGGCCTGCAGTGTATATCAATGTTATCCAGACAATGTCTGTGCTTTAAAAGTGGTGAATATCATTTTAATATATTATTAAATATCTGATAACACATAAAGCTGTTTTTTAAATGAAATTTAATGTGGTAAAGTTAACGTGACAGAAGAAATTCATACACATCACATGTTTAGCATCTCCATTACGGAATGATTGTAAGAGGGTGACACATGACCCATATACAGATTAATAATTACACGCTGTATCAATAAGACACTTATAGGTTTTCTCATTGCTTACAGTGAACACGGGGGTGCGATGTTGATAAGAGTAGACTAGAGTGACCATGCTAGCAGTGGAGCACACTCATTACCTCTGTCTCTTGTCACAAAGTTCTCCACAAACAAATCAATATGTATGGAGAAACCAGTAGCCTGGCAGAGCCTAGCACAGGGGACCGTTCTCCCTTCCTCTGAGACAGGGAACAGCTATCTGCTTAAAGAGGAACTCTGGGCAAAATCAAACATGATCAATATATGATGTATATAGTCTGTTAATAGCAATAACATGCTAATGCTGCTCTTCTGCATGATACAGGCACTCAGTGAGCGCTCATTCTCCTGGGTCAGCTGTTATACTCAGGAACCTTTACTCTGAATTTATTGGACACAAAATTGCTAAAGCCCTGATGAGTGGGGATTGTTTAGCCTCCAAAATACATTGGCTGCCATCTGTCAATTACAGAATCAACAAAATACTTCTGGACTCTTAAAACATTTGTTTAGCACTTCTTCTGGTTCAAATAATTTAGACTTTTGCATTTGGGTGACCCCTGTTCCTAGAGGGGGCCCTGCTTTGTGGAGAACTGCCGAACCCAAGCCATTTGGTTCATTCAATGGCCCTTTTTGTACTAAGCTATGGTTCCATTTGTAGGCAGGTGCAGTTAGCTAGTCTGCCACTAGGTGTCCCAAAATAGAATGTGTCCATAGAGAGAAGTGTAATCAGGTTCTAGATTCCTTTTAGCTAGAGCCCTCTGTAGTGATGTGATAGGCAGGGCTGTCTTAATGCATGGGCACCCCTGGGCACTGCCCAGGGGCACCAGGTGCATGGGGGCCCCATGATAATAGTGCATTACATCATACTTTCCAACTGTCCTGGATCTGCCAGGACAGTCATGCTTTTTACTAAGCTGTCCTGGGATGGCTGTGTCTCGGGAAGCATCCCAGAACCTGTACTGTACCCTCCTGATCCCAGTATTGTGCCCCCTTGACCACCCATGTACTGTGCCCTTTGTGTTGATGAATCTTTGATCGATTTTATTGAAAGTACTAATAAATATCTGTTTAATTCTATCAGCTATTTATACATTAATTCTTGAGAGTAGCTGTGTAAATTGGGGCAGGCTGGGAGAAGCTCCAGTTCATTACTTTGCCCAGGGGCCCATGATGCTATTAAGACAGCCCTGGTGATAGGTGAGGCAGTGCCCATTGTGGGGCGATTAGCTTCAAGTGAAGAGAAAGATGTGATCTGGCACCACCACCATGAACAAGCCTCCATCCCTCATTGAGTACAACAACAACAACAAAAATTGGCGGTCATGGGACTTTAAATGAGGCTAGTCATGAAAAAAATGTAAACATTGATTTAGGTATCTATAAGTAGTCATTTTATTTCTAATGGTGTAAAATCAAAACATGATTATGTACATCGTAGCCCGAATGAAGATAAATGATTCATAAAAAGCCAATGCGTATAGACAGAGCACATGATTAAATATATACAAAAATAAATATAGTTACATAACAAAACCATAAGCTGTTGACCAATATCTCGGTGTGATTAAAAAAGGAGAATGGTGTTTAGATAAAAATTAAATAAAAATTGTTTCTTTGCACTGAAGGGCGGGTGCGAGTTTGACATCTCGGACGCCGGAGATGGGCGGGCTGTGTGTGCGTGTTTCCAGCTCCTGCTGGATATATCGTGCACCTCCATCGCCCTCGTGGTACTGGCGTCCTCTATGACGCTGGCAGACCACTGCCTCCATGCTTGGATGCGGCCGTTCAGATCCAGCCAGCAGATCCCTCTACATGGCACAATCTCAAGGATCAACACGCTAGCATCCTCTCATATTATGCTGACACCTATGTAAGAGTTTATAATTTTATTTTAAACATGTCCTTACACTACACTTTTCATTTATATTTTTTATAAAAAAAATGTTTATTAATTTTTATTTAATTTTTGTCTAAACACCATTCTCCTTTTTCATCACACCTGGTTGGTTGCTCCATCTAATATTTGCACTTCATCCAGCACTACCCCCCATGCTAATTCCTATAACTTTTGGTGTATGGTCTTGACACCATCTTATGTTTTCTTGGTAATGTGAGACACTAGTATGACAAACCTAGTATTTTATACATAATTGTATTTATTTTCAGATCTAATCTAATCTTCATACACACCTCACCACACCATGGATTGTTAGGTGATGACTGGCTGGTTTCTTCCTACACGGTCGCTCCCCAGGACTGGGGCAGCCTTTTCTGCATCAGCCCTGGGTGAGACACTATGGACGCCTGTTTTCCCTGCCTCTGACGCTGGGGGTGATTTTCTCTGTGCCAACATGTAAGTATAGGGACAATCTGTCTCTTTCAGACTTCCTCTTCTTTTTTTTTTTTTTCCCCGATTTGGGAATCATTGACTATCACATTACATCCTTATTCTTTAATAATTTATAGACACCTCTTGTACGCAGCTCCTGATGAGTGGACAAGCTCCACGAAACGCGTCGAGTTTCATTTGACGTCAAGAGATATTGGTCAACAGCTTATGGTTTTGTTATGTAACTATACCATTATGTATTTAAGAAAGACAATATTTATTTTTATATATATTTAATCATGTGCTCTGTCTATACGCATTGGCTTTTTATGAATCATTTATCTTAATTCGGGCTATGATGTACATGATCATGTATTGATTTTACACCATTAACAATAAAATGACTACTTATAGATACCTAAATCAATGTTTACATTTTTTTCATGACTAGCCTCATTTAAAGTCCCATGACCGCCAATTTTTGTTTTAGCTTCAAGTGAAGAGGTTCCCAAACATGTAATCCAGCCGTATGTCAGGTTAACCACTTCCCGACCGCCGTATGCAGAATGACGGCCGGGAAGTGGCTTAGTTATCCTGACTGGAAGTCATATGACGTCCTCAGGATAACAAGCCCTCGCGCCCTTTATCGGCTTTCCTGTACTCAGGTCTGCAGACCTGAGGAGTGGAGAGCCGATCGGCTGCTCTCCTGACAGGGAGGGTTTGTGCTGATGATTTATCAGCACAGCCCTCCCTCGGATCGCCACCCTAGACCACCAGGGAGCCTGCCCAGGGACCACCAGGGATGTGCCCACCCAGAACCACCAGGGAGTCGACCAGGGACCACCAGGGAGCCGATCTGGACCACTAGGGAGACCCCCCTAGACCACCAGGTAAGAGACATAGTGCCCAATGTGGATGCCACCTTCAGATGCCACCCTAGACCACCAGGGAATGAGCCCCTATCAGTATATATGCCCACCAGTGCCCCTATCTGTGCTTACCAGTGCCCCTATCAATGCATACCAGTGCCCACCATTGCCACCTACCAGTGCCCACCTATCAGTGCCCATCAGTGCCACCTATCAGTGCCCAGTGCCGCCTATGAGTGCCAATCAGTGCTGTCTATGAGTGCCCATCAGTGCCGCTTAGCAGTGTCCGTCAGTGCTGCATATCAGTGCCCATCAGTGCTGTATATCAGTGCTACCTATCAGTACCCGTCAGTGCTGCTTATCAGTGCCGCCTAACAGTGCTCATCATTGCAAGTGCCTCATCATCAGTGCCACCTCATCAGTGCCGCCTCATCAGTGCCAATCAGTACTGCCACATCAGTGCCTGTCAGTGTAGCCTCATCAGTGATGGAGAAAATTTACTTATTTACAAAGTTTTGTGACAAAAATAGAGAATTTTTTTTTTTTTCAAAATTTTCGGTATTTTTTTATTTGTAGCGCAAAAAATAAAAACCGCAGGGGTGATCAAATACCACCAAAAGAAAGCTCTATTTGTGGGAACAAAATGCTAAAAAATCTGTTTGGGTACAGCGTCGCACAACCGCGCAATTGTGATTCAAAGCGCAACAGCACTGAAAACTGAAAATTGGTCTGGTAGTAAAGTGTTCTAAGTGCATAGTATTGAAGTGGTTAAGGGCTTCCTGCCCATATTTATTCATTCCACAAATAAGTATAAAAGAAAGGTTTCCCTTGCAGGGATAAAAAAACAGTCCCAAACAAAAGTCCACTACAGGAATAAAAACCTCCTGGCTAACAGATAGACCTCACGGGGTCTGCTTCAGTCTTTGCAGGCAAGTTCACTCACAGCCTGCTCTTCTCTCTCAGCACCACCACTGATTACACCCAGGTCAGGCAAAAGTATACCCCAGCTGGGGAGCAAGGTGTGACCAATACTTAACCCCTTGCTGCCTACAGACCCCTCACTGTCACTCCTTTATCTTAAGAACCTCACGATCCTGCGTGGCAGATACACCCCATCTATCACTGACAGGGGCTGTCTGTCACACCATATATATAAGGCAGGTTGAGAGGAGCCTTAGGGCAGATGGGGCATGGGAGCAGATACCTCACCAGAATGCAGATGTAGTCAGCTAGTGTAGAAGTTCTGGACATGGCTGGAGGACAGGATGAGATAGTTCTGCACCCAGAAGAGCTGTAGTCAAGCTGTCTCTTATAGTGGAGGAGGCTAGTGCAGGTTGCCTTTCAGCCCAGACCATGCGTTCTTTAAAGTAAGCCTTGGAGTGCCTAGGAGACGTGTACTGGAGCTAGACGTGCAGCTGCAGTGATCCTGTCTCTGAAACAAGTAGAGATTTGTGAGCTGCACACAGATAGCCTAAGGAAAGCTAGAGCCCTCTGATTAAGCACTAATGACACCGGAAAGAGAGAGACTATGTAAAGAGGAGATGGCTTATGGGTGAAGTGTTGTATACAGCTTTCACATGTGACTGTTGTGGATCGTCCACTATATGTGATTGATAAAAGTACTGTCAAGTGACCTTGGATAGTATGTCTATGTGATGTGACTGTGATTGCCATCTTTTGACATAACATCCGTAAAGTTCAGCAACTATATTTCTCTTGTGTGGACAATTCTTTTGTTGGAAGTTAAGAGGTGATGGCTGGGATGTCATGGGAATGCTTCTGGCAAGGAGTGGACACAGTATGGCAAAGGTCTAGAGCAGGGATATGCAATTAGCGGACCTCCAGATGTTGCAAAACTACAAGTCCCATCATGCCTCTGCCTCTGGGTGTCATGCTTGTGGCTGTCAGAGTCTTGCTATGCCTCATGGGATTTGTAGTTCTGCAACAGCTGGAGGTCCGCTAATTGCATATCCCTGGTCTAGAGCTTCAAGCAGGAGGGTTTTTGTTCTAACAAGAATAGGGCAAGGACTTGTACTAGTTGGTGCCAAACATCAGCCATTCACAAGCCCCCTTCACGTATCCAGAAACTCGCTCCCACCTTTCCTTGAATAGTTTTAACACAGCAGTTCCCCTTGTAACATTATTTATAACCTTTAATTTTGCCAGTAAGTGTTATTGTTCAACTTTATGCAAACAAGATCCTGCCTAGGTATCAGTATTTTTCTACTCCCATGTGCACGAGCCCTCAAAAAGTTTCAGCTGGAGTTATACTTTCCTTTGTTTATCACTCACATAAAGTCAATCTAAATCTACTAGTCTAACAACCCCTTCTCCACAGGTTTGAAATGCTGCTGTCCAACGAATGCTAAGTTGCTCCTCCATAGAAACAGTGTGGGAGGGAATGTTGCCACCATAATACAGGGAGTGTGTTAATGGTCAGATCTTCAGGTGAAAATAAAGCCTGAAGGCTTTACAACAGTGGTTCTCAACTCCTGTCCTCGGGACCCACTAACAGGCCAGGTTTGCAAGATAACTGGAAAACATCACAGGTGATATCATTTGCTGCTCAGTGATTGCAGTATTCTAGTCTGCATCTCCCCAAGGTAATACTTAAAATCTGGCCTGTTAGTGGGTCCTGAGGACCGGGGTTGAGAACCACTGCTTTACAACCACCCAGTCACAGGGAGATTGTCAGAATGTCTGTTCACTGATTTCCATTTGATAGTATGAACCTGGAAGCACTTTTGGATTAAGGCACCATTCACACAGGGGCGACTGTCGCTCCGACTTGGGTAGCCTCAAGTCGCCCCAGGTCGCTTGACATCTGAAATCCCATTGAAATGAATGGGAGCCGTCTTAATGTACACTACTGAAGTCGGAACGACTTCAGAAAAGGTTCCTGTACTACTTCTAGGCGACTTCTATCCGACTTGTGCCCATAGAATTGAATAGAAGTCGCCTCCAAGTCGGATCCCCCATCTAAATAAAAGCGACTTTGTAGTGAAAAGAATAGAATTTATTTTTAGGCAACCCCCTCCCTCCCTTTTCTGATTGGTCAAGGCAAAGTCACCTGGAAAAAGTTGTGTTGTAAAGTCGCCTCAAGTCCCTGGAAGTCGCGCTGGAAGTCGCGCTGAAAGTCGCGCTGAAATTGCCTAGCAAAGTCGCGTCGAAGTCGGGTCGCCCCTGTGTGAATGCAGCCTAAAAGCTGTCAATGGCTGACAGGTCTGGCTGAGGAAGCAACTGATCGAGCACAATCTGTGCAGAATGCCGAGCTGACCTTAGGGATATAATAGATCCCTGATTTCTCCTTAAAGTGGCTTATCAATAAAGTAATTAGTTAGAACAAAAAACTCAAAAAATGTAAAAGTCCCCTACCATCATGTTTACACACACATAAACACAAACGCAAACATCAGGTGTGCACAGGTACAAAAACATTGATTGCGCCACACATATTAAGTAGTGCCATTCATGTTGGAGTGAGGGCAATAATTCTAGGGTGGTTGTAAACCCACTTAGTATTTATCACGCAATATCCTATTTTCCATACTAAGTGCCCTGTGTATGTGCCTTATTGAAAATATGCTGTTCTATACCTTATTTCCTACCGCCTCTCTGCACTCACGTGACCAGCCAGCTCTACCCTCACCCGATCTGACAGCTACAGCATCAGTCGGGAGGAGGAGAGGAGAGGAGGAGAGAGGCAGCTGGTCACGTGAGCGCCACTGGGAAATAAGAATAAAAAAAGCATATTTTTAATAAGGCACATACACAGGGCACTTAGTATTATGGAAGACAAGGGATTGCGTGATGATTACTAAGTAATTTCAGCAGCGGGGGGGGGGTGATGTGCAGTTTGAAAAACTGCTGCAAATACCATGTGACATAAGAATTTGTTTTGCAAAACCCACCATTATATTCTTCAGGGCCTCTGCTACAAAAATATATAATGTTTGGGGATTCTAAGTCATTTTCTAGCAAAAATACTGATTTTTACTTGTAGACAAAAAGTGTAAGAAGGCCTGGTCTTAAAGTGGATAATGCTTGAAGGTGCTCCTTGGATGTTCAGTCTCTCTATGTGGCCAGGCTGTGTAAAAGTCTCACATATGTGGTAGCGCCATACTCAGGAGGAGTAGCAGAATATTTTTTGGGGTGTAATTGCAAGTACGCCTATGCCATGTGTGAGAAATAACCCGTTAATATGACATTTTTTTTAAAAAAAGAAAAATGAATTTCTTGATTTTCCAAAGAATTGTGGGGAAAAAAAGTACAACTTCAAGAAACTCAGCTTTTGCTAAATACCTTGGACTGTCTACTTTGCAAAAAGGGGTAATTTGGGGGGTATTTGTACTGTCTTGGCATATTACTGTCACAAGAAATGAGATAGGCCATCAGTACATCAGGTGTGATCAATTTTCAAAGATTAGCACCATAACCTGTCGACTCTATAACTTTCCCACAGACCCAATAATATACACTGATTTGGGTTATTTTACCAAAGAAATGTAGCAGTATAAATTTTGGTCAACATTTATGAAGAAAAATTACTTATTTTCAAAATGATATAACAGAAACTAAGAAAAACGCATTTTTTTCAAAATTTTCTGTGATTTTTCACTTGTAGCCCAAAAAATAAAAAACCTCAGTGGTGATTAAATACCACCAAACGAAAGTTCTATTTGTGTGAAAAAAATGATAAAACTTTCATATGGGTACAGTGTTGCGTGACTGAGTAATTCTCAAAGTGTGACAGCACTGAAAGCTGAAAATTGGCCTTGGTAGGAAGGGGGTGAAAGTGCCCGGTATTGAGGTGGTTAACCACTACCCTACCGCCGTATACGGAATGATGGTCGGGAAGTGGTTCAGTTATAGTGACTAGGCCTCATATGACGTCAGCAGGATACCATGCCGGTGCGCGCCCGTGGGGCCGTGCAGCGCAGCGATCGGTGGTTCTGTCAGAAGCTCATTACCATGTGATCAGCCGTGACAAATCATGGCTGATCACATTGTAAACAGGAAGAGCCGTATATCGGCTTTTCCTTTAGTCGCGTCTGCAGACGCGAGTATTGGAGAGCCGATCGGTGGCTCTCCTGACAGGGGGGGTGTCTGTGCCGATTGTTTATCAGCGCAGCTCCCCTCAGATCGCCACCCTAGACCACCAGGGAGCCGACCAGTACCACCAGGGAGCCCACACAGTGATGCCACCATGGGACCACCAGGCATGCCACCCTAGACCACCAGGTAAGGGGCACACAATGCCCAATAGGGATGGCACTGTGCCCATCTGTGATGCTTGCCAGTGCCATCCCTATAGCTGCTGCGATGCCAGTGCTGCCTATCAGTGACAATCAGTGCCCACCAGTGCCACATATCAGTGCCACCCATCAGTGCCACCTATCAGTGCCCATCAATGTTGCCAATGCGCGTCTATCAGTGCCGCTTATCAGTGCACATCAGTGCTGCTTATCAGTGCCGCCTATCAGTGCCCATCAGCGCTGTATATAAGTGCCACCTTATCAGTGCCAATCAGTATTGCCTCATCAGTGCCCGTCAGTGCAGCCTCATCAGTGCCCATCAGTGAAGGAGAAAATGTAATTTACAAAGTTTTGTGACGGGAAAAAAAGAAAAGATTTTTTTTTTCTAAATTTTCTGTCTTTTTTTATTTGTAGCGCAAAAAATAAAAACCCCAGAGGTGATCAAATACCACCAAAAGAAAGCTCTATTTGTGGGGAAAAAATGATAAAAAATTAGTTTTGGTATTGCATGACTGCGCAATTGTCATTCAAAATGCAACAGTGCTGAAAGCTGAAAATTGGCCTGGTAGGGAAGTGTTCTAAGTGCCTGGTATTGCAGTGGTTAAAGGAACAGGATTCATTTTTTTTAGGGTAACAAACCCTTGAACTCTAAGCTGATGACCTGTAAGGGCTTTTCAAGCATCATCAAAGGGCAATTTTGGGTACCGTAGCTTTTTGCCGTTCCTCAAGTGTACACAATTTTGAGGCTTGACATATTTGGTATCTATTTATTTGACGAAACCTCCTCTAACCTCCACTAAAGGCAAAACAGAAATTTAGGCTATACAATACCCCACCTCTTGAAAAGCTGCCTCTCCATTGCACTGAATACATTTTAGCATAAATACCCTTTTCTCCCTCATTATTCTATGCAGTCATGTGACCACAAAGCCTTGCCTCCTCTGTGTTATATACAGGGCTGACAACGGGGCTCAATTTCAGAGAGCAGTGATGTCACCCACTGGTGTCCACTGCTGTAGGCATTGTTGGAGGGGGAAAGAGTTCCCTACCACCTCTGCAATAAGTTAAATAGACTTTCAAAGGCTTCTCTCCCCCAGCCCCACCTTATCTGAGCCTGATTTCGATCCAGCGATGCGCCCCTCTGCAGCAGCTCTTCCCTCACAGAAGACTTGGTAGAGGGAGCCATTGGCCGTCAGTCAAAGCCTGAGGGTATTGAAAGGGTGTGTCTATAGATGCACACAGCCTGATTTGGGATCGTGCCCGCAGGTGGAGCCAGCGGGGCACGGCCAAAGAGGAGGTTTGGGGCCACTCTGTGCAAAACCATTGCACAGAGCAGGTAAGTATACCATGTTTGTTTTTGTTTTTCAACCTTGCCTTTACAATTTCCTAACCTAGGTTCACAGCTATGCGTTTTTTAGTGCGTTTTGCAGTTTGCATAAACGCACTACAGTCCATTTAACATGGTTTGCTATGGTACACGTTCACACCAATGCGTTTTGCGGCTAGTGTGTTTTTTTTTAAAGGGTCGGGGACTTTTTTCCCGCGTTTTGCATGTAACAGACTTCAATGGAATCGCACCAGAAATGCGAGTGTTGTGTTTGTCATGCGATTTTTGTTGTGGTTTACGTCTTTTATTTTTCTGTTTAAAACACTGGATATAGCTGGTTGCTAAGGAGGCGGCCGGGAAGCTGGCCACCATGTCCTTAACAACCAATGAGTCATCAGCTGTCAGCGGGGTTCCCCACTGCCAGCTGAAAAAAAAAAAAAAAAGACGTGGGGTCCCCCCCAGTTCCATACCAGGCCCTTCGGGTCTAGTATGAATTTGGAGGGGATCCCCCCCCCATGCCCAATTTTTAAAAAAAAAATTGCATGGGGTCCCTCCAAAATTCATTCCAGACCATTATCCGAGCCCCCTCCCACAAAGCACCTATTCCCCCCATGTTGAGGGCACGTGGCCTGGTATGGTTCAGGGGGGGAGGCGCTCGTTTGACCCCTCCCTTTCCTGACCTGCATGCTCAGATAAGGGTCTGGTATGGATTTTGGGGCGGACCCCACTCCATTTTTTTAATGAAATGTTAGCGTGGGGGGTCTCCTCCAAATTCATACTAGACCCGAAGGACCTGGTATGGACCTGGGGGGGGGCCACGCCATTTTTTTAGCAATTTTTTTTTTTGCCCACATTTTTTTGTTTTTTTACATTCAGCTGTCAATGGGGAACCACTCTGACAGCTGGTGACTCATCTGTTAAGGACGTGGCGACCGCCTTCCCGGGTCCCCTCCTTGGCAACCAGCTATATACAGTGTGTTTAAGAGGAAGAAAAAATGTAAAATGCTTGAAAACTGTGAGCAAAAACGCATAAAAAAACAACGGTTTAAAAATGCAAAACGTGCCTGAAAAACGTATCAAGCGCAGCCGCATACATGTGAACCTAGACTTAAAGTGTAGTTTTTACCGAAAAAGTTGTTTTGCTAAACAGAAGAGCAATCTTCATGATTCATGTATCATTCCAAATACACCGCCTGTTCTACACAATGCCAATAATAAGTGCTATTAATATGATATTAATACAAGTGATTTACAATCAATGTCCATTTAGAGGAATGAACAAACAATCAGACGTTAAATATTACTGAAATGCTGAGTAAGCAGAGACGGTGTCCTTCACACCCAGCAGCTGTAGTGACGTATCAGAGACCCGTCATGTGCCAACTCCTGACACTGACTAAAGCTGCCATGTGAAAAGATTTCCAAATGTAGGAGGAAAAAACAGAAGGTCAAAAAGCAGAGAAGTGAGAAGCATAGATAAGGAATATGTGCACACTACTAGAGCAAGGTCTCTCAACCAGGGTGCCGGGGTAACCTGGGGAGCCCCCTGAGTTCCCCTGTGAAGCCACGAGCAGGAGCCCCTGTTTGCTCTGGATCAGCATTATGGGTTGCTATGGCATGGGCAGGTGGGCCGCCAGTACCATAGCAACCACTGACGCTACAGGGTCAGGATGCACAGCATCATTCATTGCAATGGTGATGGTGGCCGGTTGTCTGCACCATGGCAACGCATGGCTCTGATCCAGGGTTCACTCCGCAACGAGGCAAATGCAGATGTGTCATTGTCACCACACTGCTCAGCTCAGCTGCAGCGCATAACCTTTACACTGCAACTTTGCCTGAAAAAAAAATGGGTACAGGCATGCCATGTCTCTTCTGCATAAAGTCACTTACCTGCCTGTCACCTGTGCAGCCCAGTGTAAGGATTTCAGCAATGCTGGGATGACTGAGCTTCCATGCATGCATGGAAGGGATGTCATCTTGGCCCAGCCAATGGAAAAGAGCTGAAGATGTCAGCGACTGGCGGGGAGCTCCGGGACATCGCACCCTGGAGAAAAGGTGATTATAGTTCCACTTTAATGAAGGGTCATTTTGTGACACTTCAATAGAGTTAAAATAAAAAAGAAACAAATTGTAAACAGCATGATGATCTGAAAATGCTCATCCCACCACCCCACCACCATGCAGACAGTCTGCGTCCAGGGCTGATTAGTCGCACGTAAATCACTAAAAAGTGACTGCGATTAGCTGTGGGAGCTGGCAGCCTCCTATTTCTTTCAATGGGGCTGCCTCCTGCTGCTAATTGCTAGGAACCCAGTGACGGCTTTTTTTTTTTTTTTTTTGGGGGGGGTGAGCCCACCTTTTTTGAAGCCTATTAGAGCCTCTGGCTCGAATGACATGCTTCAAAAAACACCTCCCCCCCCCCAATTGGAATCCATGCATCCAGGGTCCCTGTATGTAGATCAGGGGGTCGGACGCATGGATAGGTGGGGCGGAAGCTGTGCGCCCCTAATGCACGGGCAGCCACTGATTGGGCCCAGTCACAAGTGCGAATGTGGCCTTCCTGTCCCAATGACTGTGATGCCCTCATTTATTGTCTTGATGTCACAGGAAGTCAAAAGAAAGCTCCCTGATAAGAGCATAAAAAACTCACAGCAATAAACCATTAAAGAAGTAAAAAAAGAAAAAGAGAAACAAGTTAGAGTTAGGGAAAAATACTATACTTACAGTACACTAAAACCTTTAGATCCAATAAAAGAACAGTGGCTAACTTTCTTTGTAAAGTGTAGATTGTTAGATGCAAGTTCAGGCAATGATATGTGTAAAATTTGCACATTTATTTGGAGATTAAAAGCATGAATGCACCCAGATGGAGCAACTGCAGAGCTCAGCAGGGTCATAACTGGGTCAGCAGGATCGGGCTTGGAAAAGGCTGGAGGATATCAGTGAAGCTCTGAAGACACCGTCAATAGCAGTGGGTCAGTCATAAGGCAGCCAAAGTTTGAAGTTTGTAGTAGTGAGATGGAGCGGGGTGGAGGCGGATGCTGGTAACCAGCCAGTGCCAAGGTGATGATGCAGTGAAGATCCAAAGGATGATGCGGAAGGCATGGTGGCTACGCGTTTCGGCCAACAAGGACCACCCCTTTGTCAAACCATTGGCCGTCTTGTGACTGACCTGCCACCATTAGCGGTGTCTTCACAGCCTGACATCATCCTCCAGCCTCTTATAAACCCAATCCTGCCGACCCTGCAGAGCTGGATGTCTTCATGTTTTTAATCTCCAAACAAATGGAAGTGCAAATTTTACTCATATCTTTGTCTGAACTTCTAACAATCTACAGGGCTGCAGCCATGTTCTGAGAGACTGACATTTTTTATAAATTTTTTAACTAATATAGGCTATTTATCTGCGGGCTGGTTCACACCATAAAAACGCACTCCAGATCTGTTCCGGATACGTTTCTGCATGCGCGTTTTTGATGCGTTCCAGTGTGTTTTTGATGCGTTTCCAGATGCATTTCAGGTGCTTTTTTCTTCTTTGTTCCTGTTGTTTTTTATCCTATACTAGGGAGCAGTGCGTTTTTGATGCATTTTTACTGCGTTCCAGTACAGTCCAGTGCAGGTAAAATGCAGCATGTTCTACTTCTTTTTCTGGAACTAGAAAGCCCTGGAACTGACTGCACTGGTGTGAACTATGCCATTGGAAACCATATAACCTACTTTCCATGCGTTTTTGATGCAGAAAAAAAATGCACTGGACTGCATGTGGTGTGAACTGGCCCTAACCCTAAGAACTTTTTAAGGGATTTTTTATCCAAAATTACCTCTCCACCCTAGCCTGCTTACCGCCAGAATAACCTTTCTTCTGTCTTCCTCTGCAATGGCATAAATGACAGGTGCAATTTACAACATACAAAGTAGAGCTAAAGGCACTACTTTGCTTTAATTTTGGACAAAGTAAGGGAGGCTAATAACCCCTGTTAGCTTTTTTTTGCCATCTGTGTCCCATTGGGGAGATTTCCCTATACTTCCTGTGCCATAGCCAAAACAGGAAGTTAGAAGAAATCCCTCCAAACTGAGAGAATGTCACTAGGGTCACCAGAACTAGTGTCCCCAATGGAATAATTCCCCCTGTTCCTGTTCTGGTGACAACCTAAAATTTTGGGTTTTCTATCACTTTCAGTCTCAGTGATAACAGTAAACAGGACACATTTCCCTAATGGGTGCACAGACAGTAATACAAACCTGGCAGAGGTTCTAATCCCTCTGCATTCTATCCAAAACTAAACAAAATATTTTACCTTTCTTTATACTTGGTGCAACACCATAGTAAGTAACCAGGAGAGTGTGTAAAATATATTCAGTAAAATCCTGAATCCCTTTTCTGGCACACAAGGCAATGAGGTGCTGGTGTTGTTTCCAAGAACTCAGAGTCCAAGCAATAAGCTGTCTGTGCAAATGTGTGTCACAGTATCTACTGTACTGACCACAGTCGGGTTATACTGGCAGCCATAGGCGTGTGCACAGGGTGTGCCAGGTGTGCCTGGGCACACCTTATCACCCTGTGTAGTGCAGATTCCCCCTGTTTAAACCCCTGCTATTTCACCAAAGCCCCCTAACGGGGCTCCTAAAAAAAATTGTAAAAGTAAATAAATAAAATTATAATTAATAAATTATTAATAATAAAAAATAAAATACAAAAAAAAAATACTGACACATCCACTGCCCTACAGTGTCTGCCTTACTGACATGGTTCACTGCTCTATAGACTGCCAGTGTATATACATATGGGCATACATATATGTGTTTGAGCTTTGAGGTGCACACCCTAATGCCAGGCTGTGCACACCTATGCTGGCAGCACTGTTACCCGGAATCAGAAATGAATCAACAAGCTGTATTACATTGCCACATTAATCTCAGCTCTGGAATGCAGAAGAGATTTCTGAATCATACCGTGTGTACTTTCCATGGGGATTGAGCTATGATTGCATCAGACTTCTATGCAAAGTCATTGTGACGGTACTTTGCCTAGAACTATTGTGAGTCTCACTGACAGACAGCAGTCTCTGCACAATACAATAACTATTCATAGGAAGAACAGGATCTGCAGACGACCGCTGCATGTGATGACATGTGATGATGAAGTGCTTTATGAGTCTGTTAAAGCGGTAGTAAATAGTCCAAAAAAGAAAAAACTTTCCCTGTGCAAGTTAATGTCATAATGTGCTAGTATGCATTGCATACTAGCACATTATGACTTACCTTTAAATGAAGCCTTCCAGTGGCACACTGTCATTGCTGACAGGGCTTCCATCTTTACCCGTTCTTCCTTCTGGGTTCACGGGCTCCGACCGCCTTAATGGCCGAGCGGCTGTGACATCACTCCCACACATGCGCATGGCAGCCCCGGGCATGGCACAGTGATATGAATGGACAGGATGCCATCTCTGAAGAGCGCAGTCCGCATGTGCCGGTGGCGTCACTGGCTGCAGAAGTAGTGAATATCTCCTAAATGGTGTACGTTTAGGAGATATTCCTTGTACCTACAGCTAAGCTTTATTATCAGCTTACCTATATATGTGAGCAAGCAGTGTTTACTACCACAATAGTAGACAACATAAGAAAAGCCATAGGCATTCTACAATTGGGCTAAGGGTTTGTTCACATGTGCGGACTTATTTAAAAAGCAATCCACGCTCAGATCGCTTTTCAGAGGTGTATGACAAGCGGTGAGGAGATGAAATGTTGCCTCGCTGTTGTGGTGTGGCCCATAAAATTAAACTAATTTCATTTGGCAGTGGTACCACCCACTGAAAGCGACCTGCTATCTTAGTAGCCACTGTATGTTAGAGTTCATGCGGGCAGTCAGGGGGCGGTAAAACCGCAGCTCAACCGCCTGGTTTTATTGCTTCTCAACCTCATGTGTGAACGAGCCCTAAGTTAGCTAAACACATGGGGATCTGATCGTTCAGATACATATGTTCAATATTCTTCCCATCTGGTGAGCACATCTGCTATTCATTGTGTGTCAGGTGATTCTCCTACCGAAAAAATGTCTTTTTACATCAAATACATGATCGGATCAGAACACGTGAGATATATTAGATATTGCAGCAGCCAGCACAGTTATTCACACATTTCATTACTTTATTAATATAGCAGTTATCACCTACGGAATTTTCTCACTCATACCCTATAGTAGCGCGGGGGATTCCATACACCTTTGATCTATCTTTTTACATCAGTACAACATTTTGGGTTCAGATTTGTAAAATCAAAACAAAAACTCTGCATACTGACCATATTTTATGATGCATGCATTTAAACGTTTTTGCTAATATTTCATGGGTACAGCGCAAATGTATTCTATTTATCTACAGCAACAATGTGCAATCAGGTTGATAACAGACTATTGGCCTTGAGTGGCTGTCTGCATCTTATCAGAGAAGGACACTAGGCAGAAGGAGCCGTCTGCATCCCACAATGAAGGAAGCAAGGCAGCAAGAGCCACCTGCACCCTAGGAACAAAGAATGCTAGGTGGCAAGAGCCATCTGCACCCTAGGAACAAAGAATGCTATGTGGCAAGAGCCATCTGCACCCTAGGAACAAAGAATGCTAGGTGGCAAGAGCCATCTGCACCCTAGGAACAAAGAATGCTAGGTGGCAAGAGCCATTTGCCCCCTAGGAACAAAGAATGCTAGGTGGCAAGAGCCATCTACACCCTAGGAACAAAGAATGCTAGGTGGCAAGAGCCATCTGCACCCTAGGAACAAAGAATGCTAGGTGGCAAGAGCCACCTGCACCCTAGGAACAAAGAATGCTAGGTGGTAAGAGCCACCTGCACCCTAGGAACAAAGAATGCTAGGTGGCAAGAGCCACCTGCACCCTAGCAACAAAGAATGCTAGTTGGCAAGAGCCATCTGCAACCTAGGAACAAAGAATGCTAGGTGGCAAGAGCAATCTGCACCCTAGGAACAAAGAATGATAGGTGGCAAGAGCCATCTGCACCCTAGGAACAAAGAATGCTAGGTGGCAAGAGCCATCTGCATCCTTGCAACAAAGAATGCTAGGTGGTAAGAGCCACCTGCACCCTAGCAACAAAGGAATATATGCAGCAAGAGCCACCTGTGTCATTGCAACAAAGGAATCTAGGTGGCAGAAGCCATCTGCATCCTAGTAACAAAGGATATTAGGCAGCAAGAGCCATTTGCATCCTAGCAATGAAGAAGGCTAGGCAACAGGAGCCACCTGCATCCCATCAATGAAGGATGCTAGATACCAAGAGGGGCTTGCTTCTTAGCAGCAAAGGACAGTAAATGGCAGAAGCTGCATGTGTCCTAGCAGTGAAGGGCACTAAGCAGCAAGAGCTGCCTGCATCCTTGCAGCAAAACAACACTGAGCAGCAGGAGCCACCTGCATCCTAGTAAGGAACAATGCTAGGCAACAAAGTACTTAAAGGGGCAGGAGTGCTACATGCTGCATGCATGACACAACATTATATGCCCATGTGCGTGAGCCCTAAAAAAACAACGCATTGTAATACTAGTACAATTCTTACTTGCCCTAAGCTGGTCAACATTCAAACAGTTTACAAATAGTCAATATTCTGCTCATCTGACAGGCACATTTGCTATTTAGTGTGAGTCAGCTGACCTCCCCAAACCACACTTAAAGTGGTTGTAAAGCCGCCCCCAGCCCAAAAAAAAACCTTCAAAGCAAAAGCATAATGAGCTAGTATAAAGCGCATACTAGCT